>BJKM01000150.1:600000-1106666 GCA_015082035.1 Chaenogobius annularis | reverse complement strand
TCATATGGATTTTACACACAAACTAGTATTGTATTGCAACAACAACATTACAAGAACCTCAGCCAAGCCTTTAGTCGGTGCAGTAACAACAAAACAGTAACATTTTCCGATGGGAGTGGTCCTCTCCCAGGGGCGTGATGTATCCAGGACAGGTTATCAGATCTGCGGTCTACGGTGGCCCTCCAGGGACACGCAGAACTGGGAGCACATTGTCCCGCTCCATCATTGTGCACGAGGGTTTCCCATGGATCAGGTGTTGTGGACTTCAAACCCGGGTCTCAGTGCGCTCATAGACGTTTGTTGGATGGTCGCGCTGGGAGAGCAGCCTGGTTCACACACACACACACACACACACACACACACACAAGTCTGGATGATTATAGAGAAATATATAATTGCAGCTGAAATCACATCTACTAACTGTGTTTGTATTACCCGCCTGTTCCTAGGGCCGGGCGACATTGACGGAATATCTTGATACTTTTTTAGAGCTTCCCAATATTGATATTTAGGTGATATTATGTGTTATGTATTAGTCCTGTTTTTCCCCTGCTTTAGTCCTGCTTTGGCCCTGCTTTGGCCCTGCTTTGGCCCTGCTTTGGCCCTGCTTTAGTCCTGCTTTGGCCCTGCTTTTGTCCTGGTTTAGTCCTGCTTTAGTCTTGCTTTAGTCCTGCTTTAGTCCTGCTTTAGTCCTGCTTTAGTCCTGTTTTAGTCCTGCTTTAGTCCTGCTTTAGTCCTGCTTTAGCCCTGCTTTAGCCCTGCTTTAGTCTTGCTTTAGTCTTGCTTTAGTCTTGCTTTAGTCTTGCTTTAGTCTTGCTTTAGTCTTGCTTTAGTCTTGCTTTAGTCCTGCTATAGTCCTGCTTTAGTCCTGCTTTGGCACTGCTTTGGTCCTGGTTTAGTCCTGCGTTAGTTCTGTTTTCCCCCTGCTTTGGCCCTGCTTTGGACCTGTTTTAGTCCTGCTTTAGTCCTGTTTTAGTCCTGTTTTAACCCTACTTTGGACCTGTTTTAGTCCTGCATTAGTCCTGTGTTAGTCCTGCGTTAGTCCTGTTTTAGCCCTGCTTTGGACCTGGTTTGGTTTTTGCTTTAGTCCTGTTTTTGTCCCTACTCAACAAGTCATGCAAATCAAAACTTACCTCTTGTGTAAAAACATCGTTTTTCGCCATCACATAAGATAGTTACACCATATACAACATACACAATGTACAGTATTTACATTGCAACAGACAGTACAGTCAGGACCTTGGAAACGGCCAATAATTCCATTTCCAGAAACTCCTCTCAGGCGCCCCCTCAGGTCCAGTGTGAAATTACACTGATAAATGAAACAAGATGTAAAAAATGAGGAGACTCTAAAGCTGCTCAAGGTCCAATTTGTAGCAGTTCCTGGGACAAACAGTCTTTCTGTTGGTAAAATCCACAAACACATGAGGCAAAACATATAATCCACAACAACCAACTCCTGTCCAGTCTCCAGACAGCAGGAAGTGATGTCATGGGACTATCTTCTCATTTAATTCATTTATTTCTTTTATTCTGGAAAAAGAAAGAATAAAACGTTACAGCCTACAATATTTCATTTGCATTAGGGGCTGCACCAGGCCCAAAACAACTTCATTTAATTTAATAAACCAAATGTCGTTTAAAGCTAGACAAATACAATACATTTTAATAAAGCGTCAACTTTCAGGAGAAGAATATGACTTAAATTATCTCTACAAAGCACAATAAAGAGATTAAGTCTACAAAATGATCATACAATTGTGATCTGACCCCAAGAATTATTTTTTATTTCTATTTTTTTTTGGCATATCACCCACCTTTCATTTGAACCCTAATCTAAAATAAAGATAATCCTAATTCCACTTTATTCTTTTGTTTGTTTGATTAGTGGACGAATTACACTTCACTTTCGTTTCCATTCTGTAATTTTGATGGGTTTAATTTACAAAGTTTTAAAGTGTCTATAAGTACAAAGAAGTGCAGTGTGGGCCTGGTTTTATCTTCACAGTTTCCAAAGGGCCTAATTGACTGGCGGATTAACAAACCAGGAACACGCAGACTGTGCGTGTCAGAACAAATGGCAGCTTTGCAAACGCAGTTGAAATGACAAGTTATAGATTTGACTCCGAATGATTTGATGATATCTGTGAGAGCAAAAAACTCTGCCGAGAAATGAGTCGGTGTGAACACAGTCCTGGATGCTCATGCACCCCGGAGGAAGATGAAGATGACAACAATATTGGTGTTGGGGAAAATTGCATTTTTTTCTCTGTGCCAGTTATCTTGGCCTATCAGAGGTACATGACTCCTCACAGCGGAAGCAGGCTGGAGTACACGGTCGCAATGTCTTAGGGTTCATGTCTCCACGTCCCGGGTCCCGTATGGAAATAAACCAGCCTCAGGCCTCTTCGTTCAACTCTCGGGATATTTCCATTTATTGTACACTTGGAAATTATAAGGATATGACTTTTTGGTATTTGTCAAACTGTCAAAATAAAACAATACCAGAGACATAAGCGAGACTAAATCGAGGATATTTACATTAAAAAATATATTAAATAAATATAGTCAACTTTTTTCAATTTTTTTTTAGGGCTGCAACAATAATCTAATCGAGTCGTGACTAGTCGACTATGATGATTGTTCTTGTTATCTGGACTACAGACTCTGAAAGACCTTATTATAACAATGACAGTGGCATTAAATCAAAAGAATTTCTGACTTTTATCAATAATACACTTTATTCATAAATATTCTCTTTCTAGAAGCCTTCAGTAACAATGTTTCAACCTTTATTTGTTTGATAATGTATTTAAAATGTCTCAACGTACAATAGAAATAATTGTTTGATTAGTCAACTACTCACAAAAAAACAAAAAACAAACACTGACCAGTCGAATCATTAGTTATCAAAAGTTAGATAATATTGCATGTTGTTTTGAAGATATACAACATTTTAATATCAAATATATATCAAAAATATATCATAGTTTTTTTTAAAAGGCTACAAATAAAAGAAGATATAAAACAAAACTAAAAAAATGATGTTCAGTTATTAGTTATTAAGTTATACTGTGACATTTCTGCACATTTGTCAGTCATTTTACAGACATTTCACATTTGTCTGACAATTAAACTTTAACTAATACATTTAAACACATGCTTTAACACATTTCTGTACATAGAGTAATACTAAAATATCCAAATATTCATTTTTGTCAAAGTTGTCTACCCTTACTCCACCTAATACTCCTTTAAAAGTTGGTACACCCATATATGCTGTAATGGCGCCCTCTACTGGTGAGGTAAGTCAGCACTCAGTTATGACATTTATATGCACATGTAATATCAATATTTTGGCGATATATTGTTTAGCCCTAACGATGACCTCTGTCTGGAACGAGGATGAGCCCGGTCGGAGAAAGGCTTTGGGGAAACGGAAGAGAAAGAGGAAGTCTCGTCTCTGAAAATCTCAGACAGGAAAAAACTGTCTTTCCTGCTTCAGAGACACAGACGCATCAAAAAAAGGTTCTGCTAGATGCGCACAAAGTTTAAAGATGCATTCGGTAACTTTTCTAGCCTTTAACGTATCTGTCTCCATAGTGACAATCGGTGACGACAGCGGGCCGAGATCCAGGTTAGATCCGTGGAGAGGCGAGCCCACTCACACTATTCACAAATGTTTTTCAAGGTATTTTGAATAGTATAATGTAATGTCGGTGAATTTAATATTCTACTGCACAATATTCCAGGCAAAGTAATAACATCCCCATGGAGACAAGTAGCGTAATACTTTTGTCAAAATACTACTATATATACTACTGCTACTATTATTATTATTATTATTATTATTATTATTATCTAAATCAACCTTTAAATCATCTGGTCT
This sequence comes from Chaenogobius annularis, assembly GCA_015082035.1. Taxonomy (NCBI): domain Eukaryota; kingdom Metazoa; phylum Chordata; class Actinopteri; order Gobiiformes; family Gobiidae; genus Chaenogobius; species Chaenogobius annularis. Next base: position 1,102,777 of record BJKM01000150.1, on the reverse strand, counting down.
GTAAAATATATAGGCACACATTAAATTAAATGTTAAATAACTGTCAGGCTGGACATCCAAAAAGCCAGAGCAGCTGAACAATGGGTCGACAAATGATTTTCAAGGACATTTGGCAATTTTTCCTCATTCACCATGCATTTTTCAAGGCTCTAAACTCAGCAGATTATTTTTCAGGTTTTCCAGGGACGTGTGGGAACCTTGAAAAAGTGTAAATCTGATAAAACTGCATTTTGAATACCAGGTGCCACAAGAGGGCGGTAGCGCGCACTGTACTTGGGCAAGACACTTCACCCACCTGTTCAATTCACTGTCCCGACCAAATAAAACAAATAATAGAATAAGATATGATCTTTTTAAAACGTAATCTTAAATTCATTAGTAATGCAGTTTTTTGGACTTTAAAATGTTTTTTTCCCGTGGTTCTGTGCCCTCTCAGATTTACTGTAGCTCAGAAACTATTCTTAATATTTATTACCATCAAACATACTTAAATTATTTCATCATTATTTAAAGCTGCTCAAGTTAACCCATAGACTGTAGCTAACCGTGTGTTTTCTTCAGTAAAATGTTGAAGGTAAACAGTAACGTACATGTTCGCCTGTGTTCAGTCTTAATTTATTTATTTATTTATTTATTTATACGTTTTTTATTTATTTTTTAACAGGGAGTGCATATTTGGTCCTCTATTGTCTCTGTTTTTATGTTCTATTTTCGTATATTTAGTAGCTTTTTATTATGAACTTCCATGAACTTTCACCTTGTTGACTTCTGTTTAATGGCTCCATCTAGTGGCTGATCCCGCGCAGTGCAATTTCGTTACTTGAAAATAATAAAAATAATATAACTCAAGAAAAACAAAAACAAAGTAGGGATTCAAGATATTACTGAAGCAGGAGTGCTCGTTTGGCTGTAACGTCTGATTCATAAGTTGAAGTTGATGTATTTGGAAGGACAAAACTAAAATGTAGTGTTTTCAAAGGACAAACTGCGAAAATGAGAAAAACCGAATCACATCTGAAGGAGCTGTGCAAGAAACTCAAATGTTCAAATCATCTACATAAAGCTTTTGTCACTTATACATTTACTTGCAGTGGGAAGAGGAGCCAAAACAAAAGCACTTCAAACAAAATAGAAATAAGCATGCAGTCTGAAGTCCAATTTCTTTAAAAGGTTATTTGCCACCTCTGTTTTTATGGGTCGAACGTGTAATTTAATTTGACTTTTGTATATTGTCTTTTTTTCTAGTCTTAAATTCATAGCCCATCTCGAAATGTAATTCAGCCTATTGGGTATATTAAAGAACCTTTAAGAAATAGCAGTGGTGGAAAGAGTCATGAAAATGTGTATGTACAGTTACATGGCTAAATATACTCCATTACAAGTACAAATATTGCTGCTAAAAGTGAAAAGTATACGTCGGAAAAATCATACTCAGAGTACTGGTTACTTTTTTACATAATTTAGCAGCATTTTAGATCAGAATTCTATCCAAATCTTGATTAATGCAACAGTTTAAAACACTGAATTAAGTTGATTTGAACCACAACCCGTGTAGTCTCTGATCCAGGTGCATCACAACGCAGCAGTGAGACAACCACGTGCGGGAGAATAGGGACTTGGGCTGCACTTGTATGATTTAATTACAATTACGTGCCAAAGAAAAACACTAAATGACTGCAATGTGAGTATCCGGTTACTTTCCAATCTCTGCAAATCCACATATGCGGCTGGTTGGGTTCACGTGCCGTCGTTTTAAACAGAGCTGGAGGTCGGGGCAGAACTCTCGGGTAGTTTGCTGTTCAATTGTCAGATTGCAGATTTGCTGCTCTGGTTTATGGTTCATATCTCTATCTGTAATTGCTGGGCCTATGCACACGAAACAGCTGCCGTTCAACGTTGTTTCTGTCAGAACAAATGAACAAAAGCGATTGTTGTCAGTTGAAAGCGCTTTGAAATATACTATATAATAAGACAAGTATGTGGAATCAATCCTACAGCGATTAATGATCAGGTTCAACATTTGAGTATTTCTATTGAATCTATCAAACAGTGAATCTGCCAGTTACATAGCAGGACAAATGCAGTTAAGTAGCCTACAAATGGTGCCTGCAGCAGACTTTTTTATACCTGGCACTAATCTGAGCGAGGGAGGGGTCAGAAAACAGGCTGACAGATGGTCAAGCACCTTTATATATGAGCTCTGCACAAGCTCTGGATAGACAAGCAACTTTAGAGCGCAACGAGACGCGGTTGTATGGAGCCAGGGCAGATGGATGCTGTGGACGATCTTCTGGAGGACTGGCCGGAGTCGCTGGAGCTCTTTGGGTCGGTGTGGATGGAGTGCCTGGGCGCGCGGAGGAGAGCGGTCCCGGGGTGGGCGCTGTGTCTGGAGGCGCTGGAGTATTTGTGCCTGGACCTGATGACCCACATGGACTTGCTGCTGGAACACCGCAACGTGTGTTTGAATCTCCTGGGCCCCCTGTGCACTGATGACCCCTACGTGTGGCTGTTCCTGCAACACTGAAGGGACTTTTGTGTTGCATTTGACTTTTATTATTATTATTATTAGTATTATTGTAATATATTCTGATGGTATTATATCGCATTGTTGTTGTTGTGTTTCATGTAACTAACAGATTGCATGAAATAAGACTTTATTCAGTAACGTACGGTCCAAGCTTTGGTGCTGGGCCCTCAGAACAAGCACAATAAAGACACACACGATCAGTAGGCAATAGGAACTTCATTTTTGTAGTAGGCAAAAGCATCACAGAGGGAAGTATAGGGCTAATGCAGGGCTATTCAACTTAAGGCCCAGGGGCCAGATCAGGCCCGTCAAACGATCTGCTCCGGCCCGCGACCCATCTTCCAAATATGATTCTTATAGATTTTTGTTCTTGTTTTCTGGTTTAATTCTGAGTTAGTACAAGTTTAAACCTGGTTTTCTGTTTTTTCTGGCTTAGTCCTTATATAATTCTTCTTTAGACCTGGTTTGGACCTGGTTTAGACCTGGTTTGATTCTGGGTTAGTCTTTGTTCCGACCTGGTTTGTAGAAAATAGAAAATTAAGTTGAATAGCCCTGGCCTAATAATTAAAAACACAGAAGTGCATTTTATGTTCTTGCACAGCCTCTTTTACATAAAAACAAAAATAAGATAACATGCTAAATTAAATAGACTAAAAGCCCAAGAAATAATAATTTACACACACATATATATTTATATATATATTCTTTTTCCTTTTCCAAAAAATATCAGGTTATATTTAAAACAATAAAAATAGCCAGTCTGCTTATGGGTTCAGAGCTGGAGTTTCCACCAGCCTTACTTGGCCCTATAGGGATGTCCAGATTATTTGGTTAATCGATAATCGTTATTTGTTAATTGTTATTCAGGTTACAATATAATCGTAAGAACCAAAAATAATAACATATATTTAGATTATTTTTTGATGACTGTACAGCCCAAAAAAAATACTTAAATGTAATGAACTTTATTTTACCTGGCTGTTTTTGTCAAATTTAACTTTATTTTGTCTTTCAGAAGGTTCAACTTCATAAAGTCGGTCACAAACTTGAGGAACAGCAACAAGAAATTTAAAGACCTGTTGTACGGTCACAGTCTCAATAATTAAATCGTGATATTTTTTCTCACAATAATTGTAACTATAAATAGGAAGCCGAAAAACATACACGTTGGCTAGGTTTTATCGTAAACTACAATACCCACAATGCCGCGCGGTGCGAAACAAACGCAGAGCACGCTGTTAGAGTTACGTCATCGCGTTTCAAAGGTTGTTGTGTACGGTTGTATGGGAAGAGCCATAGGAACATCGTGTAACTGTTACATCTGATACAAAATACCCCAAAATAAAGGTATGACAACGCAAATACATCGGTTTATTTGTTTCGAGCAAACAGCAGCAACAGAAGCTAATCTTATCAGAACAAGGCAAAAGGAAAGAAAGAATGACAGCAACGTGTTAGCTTGGAAGAGCTGGACATTAGCCTTTATGGCAGTGATTTTCAACCTTTATTGTCTCAAGTTCGCTTAAAATTTAGTTTGACACCCTGAATATCTTGTAGTTTAGTAAGGAGGCTATAAATATGCACGCTATTATATTGTCAATTTTACGCATATGTTCTTGGTTTAATGATATTTAACTGTATTTACTGTATGTCAACCTTCCCCAATAAATGACTTCTGTTAAATTTACAACAAATAACATTTTCTAAAACCCTTTTGAAATAGTTTTATTATGATAATCTAGTTTTAAAGGGATTTCAGCAAAGTAAAATGCAAAGAAGAGGAGATATTATCATGCAGTTAGTGACACATGTACAAATAACAATGAACATTAAAGATATGTGTCCACTGAAACTATAGGTTATATATAAATAGTCATGTTTGCAGTTTTCATTTCCTCATTTACACAAAGCAAAAATTTCAGTAGCTTTTGTGTTAGAATAATCCTAATTGTGCCATTCTGATAAACATCTGATTTATGATTTATTGAAATGGACAGACACGACATTTAATGAGCCACATAGAAATAACGTTAGAGCTGTAAATAACTTTTTAGTAGTTGACAAGCCAGCGGTTTACTATTGTACATTGAGATTTTTGAAACCCATTTTTAACCAAATAAAGGTTGAAATATGGTGAAATATTGTGTCTTCTAGGCAGAGAATATTTATGATTAAGTGTATTATTCATGATCATCAGAAATTTTTTATTATTATTTTTTTTGACATTTTGATATAATAATGTCACTGTCTTTGCTATACAAGTTTTTTTTAGTGATGGGCCAAGTGAAGCCTCATGAAACAGCAAAGCATTTGAACCACACGTTTCAACGCTTCAAAACACAGTTTGAAACACCTCTCCAGAGTGACATCTAGTGGTAGCTCTCTCTTTCTCTCACATTAAAAAACCACATATTTCAAAGACGTACAACTACAGTAGGTGGCAGTAAATGCACCTTTACAGTTGGCTTCCAACCGACATTAAAAGTTACACCACAACAACAACAACAACAACAACAAAAACAGCATCTAGTGGTATGTTACAGAACCACATCCACTATGGTTTGAACTATTCTATGCGCCATGGTTGCCAGTAAAGTAACTTAGCATTTTAGTTGTGCGTATTGTTGATGCAACTGTGTTTCTAGAATAATATGAATATAAAAAAATATATTTGATTGACATGGTTTTATTTAAAAATGTGTCTACATCTTCTTTCTGTGGAAAGCTGCAGTATATCTTATTCAGTTTGTTTGTGCTTTTATTCTCTTGCATTGGAAAAGCAGCGAACTCTGAGGAAGACAGGGCAGCTCTTGACACAAAACCTAGTCCTGTACCACACAGGCCTCGAACTCAGAAACTCATGTCTGCAAGGCCAGCGCTAACCGCTGCACCAATGTGACATTGTCTGACCAAAGGTGTGAGAAAGTGGCACAAACTCTAGAGTTAGTGACTATCATAAAAATATTACTTATCTCACTTTCCACAAACAATCAACATGGTTCCGAAGCGCAAACACCTTTCTTTAAACTTTGTGGAGCAGGTTGGGACTTTATAGAGTCATAGGTTTGAGACTATGGTTCGTTTAAAGCCCTCAATGAGACGAAATCCCCCTAGTGACATACCCGTGAAACAACAGCGGTTCATGAAGGTTCCGTCTGATATTGTTGTGTTACTGTTAATGGCGGTTGGCAGCAAACTGAAAGGGTGCATTTACCGCCACCTACTGACTTGTATGTCTTCAAAGTATGAGTTCTACGCAATAACATAAACAAAACAAGAGAGAGAGAAAGAGAGAAAGATAGAAACAGGTTTTCTCTTTCTCTCTTTCTCTCTTTTTTCTCTCCTTTCCTTTTTCGGTATAGCGTAAAACACATACTTTGAAGACGTACAACTACGGTAGGTGGCGGTAAATACACCTTTTCAGTTGGCTGCCAAAAGAAAGACAGAGAGAGAAAGTATAGATGGAATTAAAACCACTTAATTTTGCTTCTAAATTAGTCAAGATTATTATTTTTTAGTTCTCACGATTATATTGTGACCTAAATAATCACGATTATCTATTAACCGAATAATCTTTACATAATTAACTAGACAATGGTAATTTGTTTGGTCTTGAATAATCGTTAAATTGTTGTGTTTTTTCCTCACATTAATTGTAAAAAAAAATTATAATGTGACTTTCCAATTCCAATTTCCAATTTTTTTTGCATTCGTCACTCTTTATATTTATTTGTTTTATTTTTTCTTAATGCAGCAAGTTTCCTCTCAGCATTAATATGATGCATTTGGGCCATTCTCCTCATTCCTCTGGTTCTGCGTGTCTTTGTGTGTCCTGCAGCTCTCCTCGTCATGAGATCCTGACAGAGGTTCATTCATTGTGCGGTATGAGTGGCGCGGCGCTCGCAGTGGTGGTTGTGGTGGTGTTCTTCCTGGCTCTGTTCCTGTTGCACAGATACGGAGACCTGAGGAGGCAGCAGCGTTTGGTGCTTTTAGGGACGCTCCTGGCCTGGTACCTCTGCTTCCTCATCGTCTTCATCCTGCCATTTGACGTCAGCACGGTACTCGACTTCGTTTGTTTTTACACGTGGTGATTGTTCTTGTTTTGTAGCTCTTCCTACTTCAGGGAGCTGGGCTTTTAACGAGCTTGTAACTAGGGATGTCACGATTTCAAATTTTAGTCTAACGGTTATTGTGAGAGTAAAGTAATCGCAATTTAACGTTTATTCACAATTATTAACGTCACGGCCAAAACAACAATAAAATCCCAAATGTTCTTTCCCCTGTTCTTGTTTTCTTCACACATTACCGTCCCTCAATGTGTGACCTGCTTTATGAAAGCACACTTTCTTTACATGTAGGGATGTCAAGATTATTAGGTTAATCAGTATCGTGATTATTTAGGTCACAATATAATCGTGAAGACCAAGAAATTATAATCGTGACATTTTTAGGATTTTTTATTTACCGTATATATTTTTTATTTGTAGAAAAGTGACATTTTCAAACTAAACTAAGTCTTTCTTTTTGTTCAATTTAAAGAAATGGGACGATTTTAGAAGCGAAATTAAAGCCTTTCCTCAAAAAAGTCACCCTAAAAGTAAAACCATATCACGATATCAAATATCACGAAAGAAAACGTTGAGATTGCATTTTTTTATGTCTTAATGAAAATGTCTCAATTATGACAATCAACTTGCCTACCATTTAATACAGAAGATTTTTTTTGAAAATAAAACGTATTGGCCACAAATAGTCTAAATAATAGACGTTTAAGCATATCAGCACCGCACTTGGAGCTCTTCTAAGTATTACATCAGTTATTAGTGAGACGAGCTCCATGGTAACGCTCATGGGAGGGGCTTGAGACCGGCTCACGTCAACAACAAACTGCCTTTGTGAAGGAAAAAAAAACAGGTAGGACTACGCTATGGCACTATGTCTCCTCCTCCTGCTCCTCCCCACTGACTCTGTCTCCGCCCCCTTTTGACTGACTCCTCGACTCCGCTGTTGCCGCACGCTCTACGCTCACGGGGGAAGCCCGCGGGGTTCACTCCCGCTTGTGTGGCCCTCCGTGTCGACGGTCACTCGCACGCCAGACAATAAATGGCATATAAACAGAATGGGTGGTATACCATAGTTTCCAAAACCCCCCGCCAATAACTGACCGTAGCCTTAAATATTTTCGGTAATTGAAAAACGTGTTAATCTTGACCTCCGTGGTTGTAAAAGTGTAAAAGTTCCCTTATCATTGTATTTTGAGTGCGTCCTGCAGTTTTGAGTAATCCTGGATTGTCCCTGAATATAAAAGGCTTGTTTTCACCTACCCCCTATCTCTGCCTACTTTTCTATAATTCAGAAATTCAGATCTGGGTCACGCACGTAAGGTTCAATAAAAATATATCAATACATCTTGAATATAAACAATATAAACGCGTAAATGTAAAGTAAATCTGCCGCTTGTTATGACGTTACTCTGCCACTACACTGTACTATCGTAGTTATTTTTTTCTCCATGTTGTCGGCTCATCTTTGCCATTTTCATTGTTTCAGACCATCTACAAACAATGCCTTGCCAACAATGTAGCTGCAAGGTAAGACACTCTACCGACCCCATGTAGCGATCTTGAAAAAACCACTACAATTTACCAGTTGGAAATAGGGCTGCAAGAGTAATCGTATTCGAATTGAAATCGCTATTTTGAACAGGTGCCATTAATATATTTGATATTTTGCAATTAATAACAAATTGCAAAATATCCTGCCTAATTCTTCATAAAAACGGCTAACTGTAGTTTATATCTGAACAAACTTGCTCTGAAATACATGAGTAGTTTGTCAGTTCATGGGCTCTGTTTCTGTGTTTTTGTCAGTTTGAGTTTGAGTTTTGAACAGAATTCTAATCGCAATCGCAAATAATGTCAGAAAATGCACTATTTTTCCCAAATCGAGCAGCCTTAGTTAGAAATATGATCCCAAAATGAATTAGAACAGAAACAAAACTGCAAATTTGAATTTTCATAGTTATCGAAACACAGAAAACTATTATTATTATTATGCAATGCCCTCAGCAAACAATGAAAATAGTAGTTCAGTAAAAATAGTTCAGCAGTTCAGAATTCAGTTTTCTCTCAAATGCTGATATGACTTGATTTGTTTAAAATGTATGTTTTGAACTCTAAAATTCATATTACAACCCAAATCACATCATAATTTCAGCACTCGTCAGAAAATTGCCGATATTGTCCCAAACTTGTGCAGCCTTATTTGTTTCGTTAACTTCTGATATTGTGTCCACGTTGTGCTTTTCCGGCTGTAGTGAACCTAAAGTCTGTGAGCAGCCGTGGAGTTACATCCCTGACGACGTTCTCCCGGTGTTCTGGAGAGTGGTGTACTGGACCTCACAGTGTCTGACATGGTGGGCCTCATCACTTTTACACCCGCCTCATGTGTGTTTACTCGGGATTTCATTTGAGTTCACAGGTGGAATTAAGGCTGCCAGTGCGGGACACACGCGGTTATTTTTTATATGGAAGTAAAACCTCATGGACGCACTCTTAACATAGTTTTCAAAAGCGATTATATAAGAGAAGATGAGACAAGAGAACCTTTATTTGTCCCACCATGGGGAAATTCCAGTGTTTTATTGTAATTACATTGGCCCGAATGTGACTAAAATATTTCACAGTAATATCTATTCATCAGTTTCTTTTCTTTTTTTTCTTCTTTTTTTTAGCTGTCCCATTAACCATAATCAGATCATATTTTTTGGTGAGCACTGAGGTATTGATAAAAAAATATTAGATTATAAACTTAACTACTTGTACTTTCTGCACTCACAACTGTAAATTTAACTGTAAATTCTTGTGTACATAGTAAGCCTATTTTTACTTTATACTATAGTCATTTTTAATTGTTTCCTAATGCATGCTCTTTTGATTTCAGATATGTTGTTTTTATTATTGCTCAGTGTTTTATGTTGCACCTTAATGCCGAAACAAGTTCCTATGTTTGTGAATTCTGTTCATTGACAATGGCCATAAACCCTTTCTGATTCTGATTGTTCAGGTTTGAAATGAAACAATGGCTTTTTCTTTTATTAATTTTTTTCCTCAGTTTTTATTTATAGATTTTTTAATTGACTTAATTGTAATTTTGCATATTCACCTTTTAAATGTGATACAATTTAATATGAGATCTGGTTAGTATCCCATCCACAATGTTCATTTATGCTTGATTTTTATCCTATTCACTTTAGCTTTTGTGTTTTGTTGCAGGCTTTTGTTGCCCTTCATGCAGTCCTACGCACGGTCCGGAGCGTTCTCTAGAACTGGCAAAATCAAAACCGCTCTCATCGAGAATGCGATCTATTACGGAACCTACCTCCTCATTTTTGTTACTCTTCTCATTTATGTTGTCATTCATCTCAAGTGGAAATTCACATTGTGAGTACTAAACACTTTTCTGCACACATTTAAATAAAAAAACACATGCGTTTACAGACAGAGGATTGGCTGTAGACCTCGCAATTAAAAAAGACCCGAGCTGATCATGAACGATTAGACATGACTGTAATTGCCCAGCCTTAATCTGTACCAAAACACACCGAACTGTTGAAAAAAAAGGCTTTGGTATCAAATCCAAATTGCACGAGATAATAAACATTTGTTAAAATACTTTACTACTTTAATCCAGTTTAAAACTCATTAAACAGAAAGCATAATTTAACTAATAACGCTATAGGTGGCGGACCCTCCACCAGAAAAGTTACATAGTGTACCTTTAAAGTGCCCCTACAGGTCGGACGACTCATTGATCTAAAATGCAGTTAAGATAAACATATTTAGAATTTTGCTATAAAAAAATACAGTATACCGTATATAAAAAAAGTCATCCCAGAATAGCAATTATTTTAGCATTATAATTTCACTTCCTGTTTGTAATTCATGACATCACACTAGGAAATTACCCTGCAAAAACTGGGAAAAAACTCATCTAATGTCACAATTTGTTTTATTTGACAAATAAAAAAATATAGAAATATATAATTCAACATTATTTTGTTGTATTAATGTTAAGAGAGTCAAAAAAAAAAAATATTTGTGTAAATTCTGCATACATTTTGATTGGAATGAGTGAGTGTCCCTAGTGTGATGTCACTTCCTGTCATTTTCTACCGATTTTTCAACGTTTTCTCCACAAATACCTTCTCGATTGGTGTAAAACTATAATTTATATGTGCAACAGGCATAAATACACCAAATAAAGTCAAAATTTGAAAAAGTCATAAGCACTTTAAGCAATAGGATATTTTATTTACTTGATTTGATTCTACTTGTCTGTATACATGTGTTTATATGTTTATATTTGTATCTTATTTGGCAAATATTATACTATTTTTACTACTTTAGTTATTTAAAATTGGATTTCCACTTTTTTTTTTTTTTTTAAATATATATTTTTTTACAATTTTTTTTTATATTGTGAATGTGTAAGCTATTATGTCCAAATAATGTCCCTTGTGGATCAATGAAGTCGGTTTTAGACTGTGTTCACACTCGCATCACATCAAGTCGTAACTTAACCTAGACTAGCTCAGGACCCAAGTCTACATCAGGAGTAAAATGGGCTCAATTTAAGACCAAACGACATGTGTACCACCCTAAATCTAATACAAATGTGAACAGATGTGTGTCCTTAATGGTCATCTACTAAAACAGTTGCTAAATGTCATTCTAATACACACATACATTTCACCGCAGTCGGGAGCTCCAGACCGTTTGCATCACGGCGGCGAACACGTGGGGCCTGTTCCTCCTGGTGCTGTTATTGGGCTATGGGCTGGTGGAGATACCGCGCTCCTATTGGCTCGCCTCCAACCAGGCCTTCCTGCTCAACAAAACCTACTTCAAAGTGGCTAAAATGGCGACGGAGAAAGCGGCTGCAGAGGAGGATTTAGCCGATGTTATGGAGGTAAGAGAGGGCCACCTTATTTGTCGTTTACGGTACAAAACCACGTTGGGGGAAAAGGGTGCAAGAAGCTAAACGTAACTGCAAATTTAAACAAACGTACTTCATGAAATGCAACATTTCTTAAACATTTTTATTTCATATACAGTATGACTTCACAGATAGGCAGAATTATTTATGTAATATTATTATTTTTTGCTATTTTATTTTTTATTAAAACATAGAACAACAAAAACAAACATCATCAGAAAAAAAAACCATAGCGAACGAGCTGGGCCTGGGAGAACATAAAGTAAGTAAAGGCGTAAAAGAAAATAAGAAAATAAGGGTTTTATGTGTGTCATATTAAATTCAAATCCTCCATAGCCTGCTTTTTGTTCTGTAATATGCTGATGATAAATGTATTTTGTTTTTACAGGAGGTTTCTGCTGTGAATCAATCCGTAAGCAGCAACAGTTCTTTAAGGAAACGTGTGGACACCATTTTATCAAAGGTAACAAGTGCTACTTCTACTGTACTTATATTCACTCAAATATTTCACCTTCTGCCTGTGTGTGTGTATGTGTGTGGGTGTGTGTGTTTGTACGTGTGTGTGTGGGTGAGTGGCGGGGGTCGCAGGGACTATACAATAATCGGAATCAAAACAAAATGGCAATTTGAGAATCGTAATCATAAAAAGTGTATTGCCATTGTCGGTGGGGGAAAAAAAATCACTAAGTACATAAAAAAAAATCACTGAACATAAAAAAATGACTATGTGCATAAAAAAATGACTACGTACATAAAAAAATGACTATGTACATAAAATAATCACTCTACATAAAAAAAATTAATATGTACATAAAAAACTCACTATGTACATAAAAAATTCACTCTACATAAAAAAATCACAATGTACCGGTACTTAAAAAAAATCACTACATAAAAAAATCACTATGGACATAAATAAATCACTGTACATAAAAAAATTCACTATGTGGATAAAATAAAAATCACTATGTACATCAACAGTAATTAATAATAGATTCATAATTTTTTTAAAGCATGTATAAAAATCTGTGTTTAAATAAATACAGTATGTACAGTATGAACAGAACAATAGCGCAAAACTAACTGAGGTGTTTTGGAGTGTTTATGGGTCCAACAAAGGCACTGTTTGTGACAAAAGTCTGTGTCCTGTTTCTTGAAAAATCTTGTTGTAATTGTAGTTTAGACCTGTCCTGACCTGGAGTAGTTTTCAGCGGGCACTCGGAACATAATCTTACTTTTGAACATATAGCAAATCTAATCGCAATCATAATACTTGTCAGAAAACACGCAGTTATATTCTTTTGCAAAATGATCAAGTGCAACTCTTGCCAATGCACACGAGAGCTGCAGCAGAGGCAGAGACAGCTCCTCTCTCCTACTTCTCTCTCCTGCCTCTCACTAAACTCGCCTCAGTGCTGTCGACGTGCATTGGCCTTAAAAATGTTCTTCCTTTCAGTGTTCTGCTGAGTACCAGGAAGAAATGACTAGAGAAAAAGACGGTTCACCCGTTTCACATAATGTTGTTCCCAGCATCGGAGGACTGATTACTCTCCACAAAAAGGTAGTTGCTGTCATTAGTTGATACAAAGGGATTAGCTGAAGTGGCTTTGTTTCATTTGCACATTATCTTGATCATTTATATTTAGTCTGTCTCCCTCTTCAGAACTGGAGAGGGCCAAATAATTAACATCTATGAATCATAACTGAATAACTGATTATTGTTGTACAATTATTTTAGTAGTCGACTCGTCAAACAATCATTTCTATTGCACAATGAGACTTTTTAAATACAATATCAACCAAATGAAGGTAAAAAATGGAGACTGAAGGCTTCTAGATAGAGAATATTGATATTTTTATTAAATAATGTCACTGTCTTTGGTATAAACAGGTCTTTGTTTTCGAATCTGTTTCTTCCAGATATCCGTTATGATTATCATACTGCTAAGATTCTTTTTTATATCAGTAACTTACATCAATAATTGAATGCTATAGTTTCTGTAACAATATATTGTACCTAAAGTGTGTTATTGTGAAGACCGAGTCCATTGTGTGTCTGACTTTTGACCCGTGACCTGCAGGTGATCAGCGCTGTCCAGAGGAACAACCGTGTGCTGGTTCAGTGGCCCATCCTGCTGAACCAGGCCTTTCACTTAGAAGATGTGTCCAAGAGTAAAGCCTCTCCAGTGCGCTACTTCATGCACAGCTTGGCCTCTGCTCAACCTCCTGGATGGATCCAAAAGTTCCTCTATACTCCCGCTATTGGTGAGTTTCAAGTTTCAAAGGTAGTTATCTGGACCATGTTTTAAAAATCAAGATGTTTAAAATGAAAGGTCTTGATTTTTAAACAATTGTCCAGATGACTGATCTTTCAAACTTTTTCCATGATGGATCATTCCTGGACAAATGAGAGATTACACCGACTAGTTTGACATTTGGGGGGGGGAAATACCTTAAAATGTATTCAATTATGACTAAATTATATATTTTTGACCATTTACAAACTCAATGTCCAAGGAATAAATCTTTGTACATGTTGTTGAAGGTTTATGTTGGGCTGAAACGATTTATTGGAATAAACTAGTCGGCTATTAACATAATTGTACCATGTATGTATGTATGCATGTATATATGTATGTATTCTTAATGGTTCGCTTGTATTCATCTGGACTGTTTTTTAAAAAACAAGATGTTTCGTCTCTCATCCAAGAGTTAAAAAAGTGTGTGTGTGTGTGTGTGTGTGATAATAATATATATATATATATATATTAATATTATATATATATATATTATATTATATATATATATATATATATATTAATAATATATATAATATTATATAATATATATATATTATTATATTATATATAGATATATATATATTTATTTTATTTTATATATTATTATATATATTATATATTATATGTATATGTGTGTGTGTGTGTGTGTGTTGTGTGTGGTGTGTGTATATATATATATATATATATATATATATATATATATATATATATATTATATATATATATATATATCCAGTGCATATAGGATTGTCTCCATATATGCACTGGAGACAATCCAGCACAATAACTGCAGGGTGTAAGATGCTGGCAGGGAAAGCATACATGGAGCGCCATAATCAAGTGGCTGGCGTAGGGCATAATGTACATCTGTGTGGAGTATGGACTGGAAACCTCAAGGTCAAAGTGGGAAACACTCCCAACGGTGGTAGAGAATGACCGAGCCAAGATCCTGTGGGACTTCCAGATACAGACTGACAGAATGGTAATGGAAAAACCAACCAGATTGTGGTGGTGGATAAACAGCAGAGGAAAGCCGTTGTGGTTGACGTGGCGATACCAAGTGATGGCAACATCAGGAAAAACCCAAACTGGAGGAGGGGCTACAACAGATTCCTGGAAAACATCAGGCATCTCAGTCCAGAAAAGTGAAGTGCAGTACTAGGAACAGCAAAGATACTGCGCACACCCTCAAGCTCCCAGGCCTCTGGTAGAGGACCCGAGCTTAGAAAAAGGGATGAGACCACCCGCGTAGGTGAGAAGGAATTTTTTATTTTCTATACATATAGGGCAGCTGACCGGCCCTGTCTGCGCAGGAGAAGAGACAGGGAGAGGAGAGCATGGCTTTTTCTTCATAGCTTCATGCACAAACCAAAGACAGTCACAGTCTGTGAATGACACTTAAAATAAATGTCATTATCCTTCATACTCTAATTATTACTGTTATTTCAGACTAATATGCAATTATATCATTGCAATAAATTGTAAATCTTGAGGCTGTGGGTGGCGCTGATTTTTTTCTCTCCCAAGAAGAGCGCAGCAGAAAAAAGTTTGAGAAGCTCTGCCTTCTACCTCTGTCTTTTCCAGAGTGGTACTGG
The DNA here is from genome assembly GCA_015082035.1 of Chaenogobius annularis. Lineage (NCBI taxonomy): Eukaryota > Metazoa > Chordata > Actinopteri > Gobiiformes > Gobiidae > Chaenogobius > Chaenogobius annularis. The sequence goes on along the minus strand of BJKM01000150.1, from coordinate 1,087,358 downwards.
GAGTGCGTTCTGAAGCAGTTCTTTATAAGCTGATGGCCGTGCTCCTGTGTTTCCTCTCTGTGACCGTGGTGTGGTCCGAGTGCACCTTTTTCAGCACCAAACCAGTTCTCTCACTGTTGGCCATCTTTGTCCAGACTGCAGAACTCTCTTACAGCTACATTTGTATGGAGGTACGGACATTTACACAACCCGCAGTACATTTACACAACCCGCAGTACATTTACACAACCCGCAGTACATTTACACAACCCGCAGTACATTACACACCCGTACATTAACACCGCAGTACATTTACACAACCCGCAGTACATTTACACAACCCGCAGTACATTTACCAACCCGCAGTACATTTACAACACCCGCAGTACATTTACACAACCCGCAGTACATTTACACAACCGCAGTAACTTTCACAACCGCAGTACATTTACACAACCCGCAGTAATTTACACAACCTGCAGTCATTTACACAACCCGTGTACATTTACACACCCGCAGTACATTTACACAACCTGCAGTACATTTACACAACCCGCAGTACATGTACACATCTGCCGTACATTTACACAACCTGCAGTACATGTACACATCCTGCAGTACATTTACAACCTGCAGTACTTTACACAACCCTGAGTACATTTACACATCCTGCAGTACATTTACACAACCTGCAGTAACATTTACACAACCTGCAGTACATTTACAAACCCTGATACATTTACACATCTGCACGTACTATTTACACATCCTGCAGTATATTTACACATCCTGCAGTACATTTACACATCCTGCAGTACATGTACACATCCTGCAGTATATTTACACATCCTGCAGTATATTTACACATCCTGCAGTACATTTACACATCCTGCAGTATATTTTACACATCCTGCAGTACATTTACACAACCCGCAGTACATATTACACAACCTGCAGTACATTTCAATCACTGCAGTACATTTACACATCCTGAGTACTTTTACACATCCTGCAGTACATTTACACATCCTGCAGTATAATTTACACATCTGCAGTACATTTACACATCTCCTGCAGTACATGTACACATCCTGCAGTATATTTACACATCCTGCAGTATATTTACACATCCTGCAGTACATTTACACATCCTGCAGTATATTTACACATCCTGCAGTACATTTACACATCCTGCAGTACAGTATTTAAATCCAATACAATGAAAGATTCTAACATGTGTGGCTTTGAGTTGTCTATTTTCAAGTCCTTATTTAACTTGCATATTTTCGATACTTTTTCATTCTACTGCTGCTGTTCGTGTGCTTCAGTGTATTTTAATGTTTGTATATTTTTAGCTTTAAAAGTACCAATTAGAGTACCGTTAAATCAGCATTATCAATAAATCCTAATGTTACGCATCCTTTCTTCACTGTCACCACACTGAAATCAGGTGAGATATCGTAATTGTTTTGCAATGGCTCAATTTTAATATTAAGCATATAATCTATAATAAAAAGATGCCGTCCAACTAATTTGCCTGTTCATTTATATTTTGTACAATTTAATTTGAGTTTTCCTTAACATTATTTTGTAAAAGCAATCCTGATACTTGTACGTTGATCTCTTCAGGCATTGTTAAACACATCTCTGAATATTCTGAATTGTTTTTTGACTTATAAAGGTCGTTACATTCTCTCTTACTTTATGTCTAATTATTAAGTGGTCTCGTTTGTCCCTCTGCAGCTGGTGTGCTTTGTCGGCATCCTCTTCCTCTGTGTTTGCGTCTATTCCACCGTCTTCAGCATCAGATTCTTTAACTATTATTACCTGGTCCCGCACCATCAGACCGACTCCTACAGCCTGCAGTTCAGTGGCATGTATGTACTGTATATTTTTCATATTCCGTGCACTGCAGATGATGATATAAGCGGTCCTTGCATTTGCAGGTTATTTTGCCGCTTGACGCCCCCTTTGTGCCTCAACTTCCTCGGGCTCATTCACATGGATCCTGCCGTTTCACACCTAAACAGAATACAGACCTCCTACACCGCTGTGAGTTCTCGTGGATGTGTGAGCACGGTTTCCGTCCACTGTTTGCTCATTTGGTTGTTTTTAAAGTTCCACTGTGCGCGCGTCAGCTTTTCGCGATGTGATATTTATTTTTATTTTTTTTCGAAACTTAAAACATTGCGATCATTTTAACCAGATGCATTAACATTTGAAACATGAATGGCTAATCTGTCATTTCAGTTTCATGTTTATAGAGGTCTAAATGACAGGATTAGCACCTTTTTGTATAGAATATATATATATATGTGTTGTTTGGATTCGTGTTATCAGTCTTGCAGAGCTAATACGTATGATTCCTTTTTTACTTTCGTCAGGTCATGGGTTCTATGAGTCTGCTGTCTTTCATTTCTCACGGTTTCTACATCTACTACCCCATGCTCATTCTGCTGCTCTGCTTCGCCACTTATTACAAGTAAGACATCGGTTTATTCGTTTCAACTCTCCGTCAATAGAAAGGTTAAAGATGGCGCCAAGCAGTGTGCGAGTGCGAAGCTCATTATTCTGCAAAGTGCGCCCGTCACGTCGGCCTGTCTGTGGCTCATGTTCTCTTTTGTTGTGCGTGCGCTGCAGTCTCGGCTCTCGCTGTTTGAACCTCCTGGGCTTCCATCAGTACATTACAGACGATGAAATAACGTCCGATCTCGTAGATGAAGGAAAAGACCTGATAAGAAGAGGTAAACACTTTTGTAGAGTAATCAGTTGGGCTGCAGCCAATGGTTTTCTGAAGTAATTTACTACCTTTTTTGTTTGTTTTTGACTACTTCTGTTGTGCATGTGAGATTTAAGAAATAACAAAATATAGTTCCAGATAAAGGTAGAAATTGAGAACTCCCCGAAGTTCATTTGTATATATTTTTTCCCCCAGTCGATATTCTTCTTAGACAATTTGGCATATTTGTAACACATGTATTATTGTATTCATTTGTATTGTATTATTTATAGTTTATAGAATGATATTGCAGCCTTGTCTTTTTTTTTTTGCAGAGAAAAGAAAAAAACAGAAAATGGAGGGAGGCGATCGTGCACCAGTAAGAACTTTAGCAAACTTTGTCACGACGATGCCATGAAATGACGCCGTAAATGAGTTCTGTTTCCGTGTTTCAGACGTGGAGGGAGCGGTATGCAGAGGACAGAAATGGTAGGGATTTGAATGAAGAATGAACTATTGTTCCATTCTGTTTTTTGTATTGTTTTACAGCCAGAAAAAAAAAAACCAAAAAAAACATACAAACTGTGGATCTTTTTTGTTTTTGTCTTTTTTAAACTTTTGAGCAGAGGTGGGGATGAGAAGCCAAAACTTTTACTTAAGTAACTTTTCACTAGTAGAAAGTAGTGGTCCACTCATATCCGAGTGAAAATCTTTTAGGGGAAACTAGGAAGACGTAACATTTGATTTATAAATGGAAGTTAATGTAATTGGACCAACAGAACATTAAATGATGCACAAAATCTGGTATTTTTTTGAAGGAAAGACACACAAACGAGAAAACTGTAATCTTATATGAAGGAGTGACGCAAGATACTCAAATGTTCAGATCATTATCAGCATAAAGCTTTTGTCACTTTAGATTGACTCACAGTGGGAAGAGAAAACTAAACTTTTACTATTACTAGTAGGAGTAAAAACATTTAATATAATAATAAAAGTTATTCAAAATAATGTATTTTCATTTGCAAAAAAACAGATTCAGTAAGTGCAATAAAACATTTTTTAAAAATCCATCCCTTCTTGTGCAAACCCCCTCAACTATACTGTTAATAATATGTGTAGCAGATGGTATACAAAATAAAACAAATATTCGTAATAGAAATATCTGTTTTGAAATCTTGTAACTTCTTTGTTTCTCCCGACATTGCTAACATTTTCATTACGAAATCTTGCCCGTTTCATCCACAGTTTTAAACACATTATTTTCTTGCCGCCAACATCATTTGGAACAGTCAAATATCTTCCATTCACACTTGTTCCACTGTTTTTAGTCGCTCAGTTTACCACAAGAGATCCGCTGTTAGAAGAGCAGTCCGTGGGTTTATTACAAGATAGCTTTGAGGATTCACCAGACATGAGGTATGACATGGTAACTACATATTATCAAGTCAATATCATATGAGACTATTGGCATTTGCTTATTCATTATTATTCAAATGTTTTCTCTAATTGTCGTTTCAGAACCTCACCAGGAAGTTACCGTTCCATTTCCCATTCTAGAGTGAACATCTTTGACGAAATCTGATTGAAAAAAATCATTTACTCTTTTTTTCTCTGGACATTATTAGGAAATTCATTCAATTAACGTAAGTCTATGTAAATAATGTTATTGAAAATCTTAAATTATTCATACACAAAAAGCACGGACATGACAACTCCTACTTCATTCTTTTTACACAAATATCATTCTTATGTAAGGCACATCCAGTGGTTTTATGAAAATTAAACTATTTCTATAAATTGAATACAAGTGTTGATCATCTGTAAAATTGTGGAAGTGAATGTATTTGCTAATGTGTATTCTTTTTCACCATCAACCAATTGTGCCTAAAATCCCGGCATTGCCAAAATGTTTGCATTTTCTTGTCAGATATTATTATCCTTTGTGAAATGTCTTTATATGTAATTTATTATTAAAATGCAGAACCATTTCAAGCACTTGTCTGAAGTCCAGTTTGCATCATTTGAACCTGGCCATGGTGCGTTTGGGGTGTGCGGGAAGTATGTTGAAATCAAGCTTCTCTAATTTGTATATACATAAAAACGTGACAATAAATACCAGTGGAATATTTATTAGCCCACTTCTTTTTGAACGTGAAAGGTAAATGTGCCTTTGCGTGTGTGGAATCGGTCTTTTTTGCCCGGTTTATATTTTATGTAGATGATTTGTTTATCCATAAACCATTTGAACATGTGTCATGTCACATTAGGACTGTTGCCATAGCAATTAACAATTTACAACAAAATCTATCGAATAGGAAAAAGTCCTAAAGAAGTAAGATAACAAAGAGCAGAAACCCATGAATTTTGAAAGAACGTGTGACCCAAAATGAAAAATAAGTAGAACCTGGGTATTACATACATGACAAAAAACTAAAATGATCAAAGTATTTAAAAGAAAATTGTAATTTAACATCAACTTGCCCAAGAACAGCTGGTGGACATAAGCATAGTTTGCTATTACCTGGTGCAAGGTATCTGTGCTTTTTTTGGTCAATGTAAAATTAAAACCGTTATTAGTTATAAATACACTGTGTATTTATGGGTGTTTGGATTCTCTTTTCAGAATTCAGATTTAAAGTTGAAATGTGAATTACCAGGCAATTTTTGTGTTACTGTTCAAGTAAATCAATGTTTAATTTTAAAACCAAATGCAATTTACTTTGTTATCTAAACTATATGAAATCTGAAAGCTAAAACACGAAGAGACAGAGACAAAAAAGGGGTTCCTTTTCATTTTCTGAATTCTCTTATGGTCAAGGCAAAGAAGGTAAAAAACCCTGTAAAAAAAGAAGAAGCACCACAGGAAGTTAAAATTGCAACTTTTACAAATTTGTGGAGTTAAAAGTCAAAAAGAGAAGTGAAAAGCTGTTATGGATAATATGACAAACCATCTGAAATGCATGGATATCACTGATGCACCCGACAGGCCTCAGAGTCTTTGTCTTTGTCCCCTCTGCGCTCTGTCCTCCAGTGTCGGAGCAATTGTCAGAGCGTTTGTGCTCTGTCCTCCAGTGTCAGTGTTTGTGCTCTGTCCTCCAGTGTCAGTGTTTGTGCTCTGTCCTCCAGTGTCAGTGTTTGTGCTCTGTCCTCCAGTGTCAGTGTTTGTGCTCTGTCACTCCAAGTTATCAGTGTTTGTGCTCTGTCCTCCAGTGTCAGAGCGTGATTGTGCTCTGTCCTCCAGTGTCAGAACGTTTGTGTTCTGTCCTCCAGTGTCAGAGCGTTTGTGCTCTGTCCTCCAGTGTCAGATTTTGTGCTCTGTCCTCAGTCAGAACGGTCTTGTGCTCTGTCCTCAGTGTCAGCGTTTGTCCTGTCAGTGTTTGTGCTCTGTCCTCCAGTATCAGTGTTTGTGCTCTGTCCTCCAGTGTCAGAGCGTTTGTGCTCTGTCCTCCAGTGTCAGAGCCTTTGTGCTCTGTCCTCCAGTATCAGAGTGTGCGTTCCTCTGGTAGAGAGGCCCACCATGGCTCTAGCACTGCACTTCTGAAACAGTCTCTACCTTCTCTTTATAAACCCTCCAGGCTTGCTTTGATTTCCATATTCAGTTTTGTCTGGATCACTTTCTGTTCTGTCCTGTTTCTTGAGAACACTTTAACTCGTCTTTGATGGGACAATCATTTCTTCACAAAATTGTGTGTGTTCCTCCAGTCCACTCTGTGTCAGTCAGTGCATTCAACACAAGCTTGCAAGGTTTCAATACTTGAGCCATCCCACTGCTTTACTGCCTTCATCACACCCTAACGTAACTGGGATTTATAAACTGGAATCAGGTGGATTATGTAGTACATTATTAAACCACACAAACTCGTTCTGGTTTATTTATCTTTCTGGAGTTATATTTGTATAGTTAGTCACTGAGTCGAGAGCTTCCCTTCAGAAAATGAGTAGGTTAGTAATGTTTTGCTGGACAATGTCCAGCTGGTGCCCTTATAGAAATAGTAATTAACATGAATTACCTACACATAGCCAAATGTAATACACTGGTAACCAACGGGGAAGAATAACTCTACATCAATGGTTGCCTCCGTGGGTAGTGCCCACCAGCTCAGCGGGCAAGAGGAAAGAGGAAAAACACACTTGTAGAACGCTCGCTCAGCCTGTGGGTACCCGACTTAGGCCTCTCGTAGCTTCTCAGCACCGCTGATATTAAAGCAGTAACAGCAAATCAAATAACAACTCTTTTTTCCCCAAAGTGTTTTTGTTTACCTTGTATGTTGAGTAAAAATCTAAATTCAAGTGGTTTTTGAAAATAATTATATTATCTACTTGAACATTAAAACAAAACTTGCCTGGTATTTCATTTCTGATTTTGAAAAACAATGCAATATTTGATTTTCAATACTGAATTCTGAAAGGAAAATCCAAATAGCCATAAATACACTGACCCCTGCCCCTTAGTTGAGTACACCAAATGGAAACCACTTAAAAAAAATAAACTCAACTAATGCCGTCAAACCATAAAACACTTACAAACAATAAATCCATTTAAATATTTAATTTAATTGATATAAATATTTACAGTGTCCCGCTATTAGTTCTTAAACTATTTATTATTTTCACCCCATTTTCTGTTTTAATTGAGAATGTGACCTTTTACTCCCCCTTTGTTTTGCATTATTTTCGTACTACTTCACGTTTCATGTAGTATGAAAACTGTAATTTGAATTTAGCATTTTATGTTTACGCCACAAAATTAAATTACATTTTCAATGTATTCTTTATTAAGAACACATATATTGAGAAAAATAATAAACGTAAAAGTAAATAATGATACCCCGTACCACTTGTACTGAATAATATACATTTTTATAAGTCCTTGAGTAGAATATTACAGTCACAGAATGGCCGAAGCTGGACGTGTGTTACTACAGGTTGCCTGGCGAAAGTTCCTCTAGCATTCTATTTACCCGTACTGTAGGTGCCACAACACGGTGAACCGCCGCTGCAGCTACTGCCTGTCGCTCGGGGTAATTCATTACGTTTTATCACTATCTTCCGCCTGATTTTAAATGTCAGAAATATCATGTGCTTTGTTTTGAACGATTTTCAAATGTTAACATGCTGATTTGAAGCGGAATGTTTCCAAAATATAAGGCGTAAAAGGCTGCTGCTAACCATTAACAACGTTAGCATAGTTCGCTCAAATCGCAGGATTCTCGTTAGCTTTAACACTGAATATGGACAACAGCAAAGGTTTAAATCTGCTTGAATGTCTTAAAATGTTTGAAATATATGTCTATACCTGTAGTTTATTCTAGATTCGTTTTAATACATTATTTACAAGAACAATTCAAGTCATTCCTGATTGTTTGTTGTAAGTTAATAGCTTGCTTTCATTCAATGCATGAATGAGGATAAAAAAACGTAATATCTAAAACTATTTCAGAGATAATTATATTTAGAATCGCTTTGATCTGTATATTTGCTGAGATTGGAGCAGGCAAATTTTGTGGTGAAGTTTGATCATGCAGGAATAGCAATGTTTCAGATTACACCACACGTTTCAAGCCTATAGTATTTGTTAGAGGAGTGGACAGTCAAATTACTATTGGCTAGAGAAATTAACATATGTTATTGCATTGTTTATTTCAAAAACAATATTCAGTCAGACGATTTATTTATTTATTTATTTTTTAAAAGGGATCCAGAATCACATTTTTAATCTATTATAGATATTATTTTGGATTTTTCAAGTAAGAATATGCTAAAATGTGGCTGTAAACGTCTTGGTTGAATTCTAAATAACGTACAAAACCAAAAATGGACTGTAAAATCAACTACAAAAGTGCAGAAATATCACTTTATACCTTTTGTTTGGGACTTTACGCTAGACGTTTTTGTCCTGCTTTGCTGTCATTTTAAATTGTTAGTTTAAATTTGAGATCATTTTGCGATATTGTCCATTTGTAGATATATCTCCTTATATCTCCTTACATATCTCTGCTATTGCTAAACCTGTCGCAATAACAAATGTTGCAATACTATTGAAACTACTTTGAAGATCCCAGAAAACGATTCCGAATGAGCTGTAATAATCTAACAGAATGAAAGACGTAATAGTCAAATCAGTATCATTTTTGAAGTGTGTGTTATTTCTTCAACACTCTACGATACAGCTAAAATGTAATATGTTATCAAGAAAGAACCTGTTCCTGTTAAAATGTAAAATATTATCCCAGCTTTCATTTACTGATCGATAAGTTGATATAGTAATTATTGTGACAGGCCTAACTGTTACCATTGCACAATTATGTCCAGTTTGTTTGTTTGTTTGTTTGTTTGTTTGACATTGCAAATTCAAGAACCTAATCACATATTGACACAATCAGGTTTGGGGTTTGGTCAGTTTCTTAAGAAAAAACGAAGTAATCATTAAGATAAATCTGGCTTTTGCCCCCATCTGACGAGATAAAGTATACTGTGCTTTGTTTTCTAACGGGAAATAGCAATGTTTCAACAGCAAACAACTAGAGCAGAAGTAAAATGGCAAACACGTCAAGTGGTAAAATGTTTAATAAGGACTAAATAAACATGTTTACGTATGATATAGTGTAAAAAAAAGTTATAATCTGAGTCAAATAAAAGCTGTCAAAACTGTAAATATGTCCTTGTACCATTCCCAGATCTGAAAACAACCTGCGCTTTTTCCTTTCAGTTTGTGGACAGCCATGGGAGGCCTTGGGAATGGTCGTCGTGGAGGAAGGTCGCCTCCTTTATTGATCGCTGCTCTCATCGCCTGCATTTTGGTGTTGGGCTTTAACTACTGGGTCTCCAGCTCCCGCAATCTAGAGCTACAGGTCGGCAAATCCATTGATTAAAACTCCCTTTGGGTTTTAGTCTTCTTTTTTGTCCTACATTTATTTATCTCATTGTATTTGTTTTATTCTTGTGATTGATTTTATTACTTCCTTTTGTTCAAAATGTTGTCAACTTTTAGATAAGGCTGGGCAATTAATTGAAATCCAGATTAATTCATCTCTAATCATCAAGGATCCGCCTGTGCTTTGGAGCAGAGTTCAGACTAGAGGAAGAAATTTGACCTCAAATGACTTAAATGTATTAAAACCCATTTTTATTTAGTTTTATAATAGATTGTTTTTTTAAATTTTTCAAAATCATAAATAGAAAATGAAGATTGATCAATATGCAGATTTTTTTGCCCTGCCTTACTTTTAGAACTAAATATTTGTGTTTGTATATCTGTGTTAAACAAATAAAGTTGGGTTGAATTTGATAGACATGAAGTTTTAATATGAAACGATACTATTTCTAAACATTTTCTGTTGACAACGATAATGGAAATTGTATGAAAATAAGGCTTTTTTTGTGCAACATGCCCCCAAAATTGCACATAATAAATCTGCATAAAAGGTCAAACTATTAGTAAGTGAGTTATTACTGGAAAAAATGTATAAAAATGTGCCTTGTTTTTCGTTAAAACCTAAAAAAATCTGGCAAGGAAAATCATAACGGATCTGGTGTCTGTAGGTGCTGCTTTAAATGCTGATCTTTTTGTCAGATTATGAGGAAAAAAAACGCATTTTGAGAAACAGCCTTCCAACAAATACCTTCACACATCATTTGAAATCTTATCCACTCGTCTTTACTCGGCAGACAAAGTTATACGAGCTGGAAGGGCAGGTGCGGCGCGGGGCAGCGGAGCGAGGAGTAGCGGAAATGAAGAAAACGGAATTCCAAGAAGAAATCCAACGACAGAAGGAGCAGATCAGCCACATCGAAAATCTGTACAAGAAGCAGCTGGAAGGAGTTCAAAATACCTGCAGCCAAGAAAAGGTACTCAATGACTCCAGGCTGTGTTCTGGTTTAGTCTTGATTTAGAATTGGTTTGGTTTGGTCCTGGTTTAGTCTTGGTCCGGTCCTGGTTTTGTATTGAAAATGGTAGTGTCAAATTTAGGGCCTTTTAAAAGCATTGAATTCAACACAAAAAGTTTCAAGCGTTTCAAGGATAATTGTTGCTTCTTGAATTTGTTGTAGTAATGTTAATATATATATATAATATTACAGTACTAATATTGCATTAAAGTCCACGTACCGGTAACTATATTTCAATGGCGATTAAGGTTACGGTTGTCTTATTAAATATATTTTGTATCCAAGACTTCTTCATTAACTGAATTGGCATTTTAAATAACATATTTTCTTTTAAATGAACTTTTATTGCAAAAAAAATATCTAAAAGAGAAGAAAAAAACCTACACGTTCAGAACGCATCCTAAAACTAAAACAGAAGGACCATTATGAAGCCTACTTTTATTGGGTTGGATGTAAACTCAAGCTAACTACAAATCTATATTTTTGTAGGTTGTGATGCAGCAGAATATTTCCTCTGGCACAAAAACGATACAAGAACTCAAAGGTAAGAATTGTTTTTATTTATTTTATTTATATTTCTCCTATTAAAATGAATCATTGCTGTCTTGTAGCATGATATTAAAACACACATAAGCCCTATGTGCAATCCCCATCCCAAATATGAAAAAAATGTATTATGTATAAATGTAAGTACTAGGAATGTAATGATATGCAAATCTCAATAAAACAGTATTACAGTAAAATATTTTGCACTGCAGAAATGGGCTTTTTAGCTTTAATCTGGTGCGGAACATGTCTGTCTTTAATTAGCCTAATGTCTCTGCACATTGTCCCTAAATTTAACAAAACTATAATTTTATGCTGTGGAGGCCAGAGGAAAAGAGAATTGTAGAAATGATACTTTTCCTTCAGACTTTGGTGCATATCATTTGTGTCGTATTACAAAGAATTAAGACATTTTAAAAAGATAATGTGTTAATGTTGTCTGCACTGAAACGGAGCAAAGGATCATGGTCAATGTAGTTCTCTCTGTTTTTTTTTTAGCTCTTAATTCAACAAAACAATGCATTTAAGTATTTGATATAATGTGACAGCCCACGATAGTGTTAGACTTGTTTCTTCTGCTTATTCTTCTGCTCCTGCTTTTTCTTCTGCTCCTGCTTATTCTTCTACTTATTCTGCTTATGCTTCTGCTTATTCCTATTCTTCTGCTTATTCTTATCCTTCTGCTTATTCTTATCCTTCTGCTTATTCTTATCCTAATTGTTGATATCCTTGTAGTTTAGACCTCTTTAAACTCATATTTCCGTCTAATTTCAAATGCTCCTGATTAGAATGTAAAATGTAACATTGTCACGGAATATTGCTTTTCTAATGAAATTGCAAATCTAATCACACTTGTAACATTTAGCTTAATCACGATGCATTGTATTGACATGATTATATATATTATAGGCCAGTTAAACCAGCTCAACGACAACGTGGGCCAGCTGCAAAAAGAGATCCAGAGTTGTCAAGGCAGCATCAAAACCCTCAACAACAAACTCACTTATGACATGTAAGTTTCCACTCGGAGCGGCAGGTTTTTGTTTTACGATGACGGCGTTTAAAAACAAAAGCGCGCTCTTTCTGTGTCCGTTGGGTGCAGGACCCACTGTCACTCACAAGTCCTGTCGCAGAAGGAGCTGTGCGACGAGAGAGTAGCTGCAGCCAAACTCGAAGCTCAGAAGAAAATGGAGAAACTCCTCGCTTCGTCACAGGTGAGGAAACGGAAGCAGGAGTCTCATTCATTGTTCAGCAGTCTCATGAAAATTCGCCACGTGTTCTTGCTTTTCTCAGGCCAAAAAATCCTTCAACATTTGAGTTGTTATCAGTAAAAGCAATATGTGATTAGAACATTTTGACATTTGAAATGCTCCATTATTTTTTTTATTTTTTTTCATGAAGTGTGGCACGGTTTATTTGCTATTTCCAGTTGAAATTCACATTGGGAAAAGACACCAGAAGCCAAAAACGCACAGTAGACATTTAAAAACGAAACAATTGCAGCATTTTACCGATAAATGTACGCTTTGGAGCTGAAAGAATAAATTCTGTTTGTTTGTTTTTTTCCCCCCAACAGACTAACACCGTTAACGTCACACTAAAAGCGCTGTCAAACGACTCTGCAAAGACCGCCCCTGTCGTCGACCACACAGCGAGCCCGTCCCAGTCCAGAGACCAGCCCTCGGAGCTCCTCAGCAACAACATCATGGACATTAACGGTAAGATGCTGTCAGTGAACGCGATGTCCGCTCTAGATCTGGACACATACCGTGGAAGAATGGTGTTAATCCAGGCTCTAAAAGGTTTATATGGAGCAAAGCAAAGTGAGTGACGTCTGAGTTCTTTGGTGTAATCCCTCATTCGTCCAGTAGTGGGCCGTTGTAGAAAAGTTTTCAAAGGGTTTCTACACAGCACAGATATAATAGGGCTGTCTAAAATCAATACCCACATACAAAATGACAGTAAACCTGTAAATCTATCTAGTTTTGATTCACATTTGAACAAGTGTGTATTTATATATATTTAATAAACATAAATACATAATATCATCATCAATACATAAATGTTGAAAGATTTGACCTTTTCTGAATAGTTTTAGAAAGGTCTTTATGTTTTGATAACTGCTCCACCACATTTGATTTTCTGTTCCAAATCTTACTGTGGGTTCAACATTTCATCCTGTGACACAACACTACGGAAGAGCTTGTGCAAGTCATTTTCATATCTAATCTAATTGACGTTTTGTATTGTCTGTGGGGCCGCTCTTAACTTCTTGTGATTATTGTGTGGAAAATGTAATAATTATAATAATTATAATAATTATATTAATAAAATACACAAGAACAATAAGTGACTGCATTCTAGAACGCAGTCACTCAACTAGACTCAACTATGACAGTATGTTCAGACAAATGTTACAAATAATTTTTTATCCCAGTTAAATACAGTTTGTTGCTATTTTTACAAAAGTGAAAAGTCTTTTTGTGAACTTGACTATACCTTTTTAAAAAGTATTATTATTATTATATTATGCTAAAGTGACCTTTTTGAGCGTGTTACAACATTGTTTCCTCATCAAAAACAAACCTGGAGTTATGTTATGAAATGTTATGAAAATCCGGAGGTCTCCTGGGCTCTTTTTAAGGCCATTCATCATCACTAGACTCGTTCTGGGAATTTTTGTAGTCAAATCATGCTCATTACTGCTTACAGTTCGTCAGGGCAAGCTAGCGTTTGTTGATTTCCCAGTGGTAATTCCCTCTGCTGCCTGTCGATGGAGTGCTAACACAAACTCTGATGAGGGAGGGTCTAAACCATGAGATGCCAAAGGTACAAAAGCATGCTTTAAAGGCCAATAACAAAATAAATAATGATGCAGAATATGAGTCCGTCAATATCAAGTGGAAATGTTAATATCAGTTTTCAGCCACATCAACAAGATATCGGTTTTGGCTCCAAAAGAAAATCCACATCGGACCATCCCCCAGATCAAGAACTTCTCTAACGTCTGTGTTTCAGAAGTAACGCCGGCTCAAACGTCTGACCAGGGCCTCGCCAAACAAGACCCTCTCGAGGTCCCAACGGCCGCAGCAGTGAAGCAGAACCTCCTTCCGCCACTAGGGGGCGCGGATCAGGCAGAGGCCACTAAAGCGGCGCAGAGTAACGTGACCGATGACAGATATATCCACCTGACGGACGCCAAAGAGGAGCCTCACACAGAGGGTACGGCTTTTACAAACATGTCATTTCCAGGGCTGCAACCTTTAATCAGAGAAATCGTGACTGAGCGACTATTCAGATGTCAGTTCAGTCCTGTCAAAGCGGACCTGTCGCTTTAAGAACTTTTTCATCCTCATGAACATTACCTCTAAAGATGGCTCAGATTGCTCTTTTCTTTCAAGCTTGTATTTATTGTGCTGATTTATGTGGATTCGAACTCATCGTGACAATTTTAGAAACAAAATGTAGTATTTTTGTTGAATATACAGCTAAAAAAAATAGACTTAAATGTAAAGAACTTTCATTTTAGCTGAATGTTTTGTCAAATTTAACTTTATTTTGTCTTTCAGAAAGCTGAATTTCATAAAGCCGGTCACAAATCGTGAATAATCGTTAAATTGTGACGTTTTTTCTCATAACAATCGTATCTTCAAAATTTGATACCGTGACATCCCTAATCATAATCGTATTTTGTTCATCGTAATAGTTATCTGGACTCTACAGACTCAAACAACACACAAAAACAGACCTTCTATTACAAAGACAGTAGCAATATTGAATCAAAATGTCATCAATAATGCACTTTCTTTGTAAATACTCCCTCTAGAAGCCTTCAGTCACCACATTTACACCTTTTATTTGGTTAAAAATGTATTTAAAAATCACATTGTACGATCAAAATAATCGTTTGTCTACTGAACTACAAAATAATCATTAGGCACAACCCTAATAATTTCACAATAATGACTATATTTTAATTGAAAACTATTTTTTGTGAAATTAGGTCAAGTAACTACTAAAATGTATTTCAATTTAGTTTAGTTCTTCACATGATAAATTTGAGAACTCCTGTTGTAAATCCATCATATTTAATCTGTCTCCTGAGCTCAAACCAAAGAGATTTATAAATGAGACGTTATCATTTCTGTGTTCAAATGACCTCTGTTAGCATGTTAGCAAGTTTACCGTTAACATCGTTTTTAGCTTATTACAAAATGTCCTTTTCACTAGACAAGCAAATACAAGCGTTTTTTTTTTTTTTTTTTTTTTTTTTTTTAAATATAGGCAAATTTCATGCAAATTTAGGCCTGGATTTATTTTGATGGAGTCACTTTTACATTCAACTAAAGGAAATGCACAGACGGAGCTGACCAAAGTCTTAAAACGTATCGGACGTAAGCTACAGAAGCCATCAATAGTGTGGGTTTGTTTTGTGCAGATCCCGGGATGGAGGAAATGCTTCTGTCTGAGGGAAAGGCAGAAGACACGGCAAACAAAGCGGACCTCCAGGACGAGTACGACACCGACGACCAGGAGGTGGCGCCAGAGAAAAAGAAGCCCAGCAAACGGGAGAATTTAGGTACGAGTGCGGGAGTATTTATATTACTGTGCTGTGCAGTAGTTTAGTTGTAGCATTAGCAAATATCCTGACATGGCTTGGACCCTTTGTCAGTTTTTCTTCATCTTAAACCGCCAAGGAGAAGGTTTGGCTTGAGAGGTGTGAAGGAGGCCGTTTTAGTTCAAAAGAGAATCAAATATTGAACGGAAATGGTGGATTAAGGTCGAATCTACCTTCTGTTTACAACTGTATCCTCAAACCTTAGTCAAGCGAGAGATCAAGCCAATCGAATGCGAATCAGGTACTTAACATAAAGAGGAGAATGACTTTCAGATGTCAGTCAAAAAGTCCAGATGACTACCGTTTTCTTTTATACCGATTTTAGATTTCACAATAGGGATGTCGCAATATCCAATTTTAGCGTTATGAATATTGAGAGAAAAAACATCACGATTTTATGATTATTCACGATTATTGAGACTGTGACAACAGTCAACAACAGTAAAAATCTTTCATTTTCCTTCATTCTCGAGGTCGAACACATCACTGTTCCTCAAGTTTGTGAGCAGCTTTACAAAATTGAACGCTCTGAAAACCAAAATAAAGTTAAATGTGACAAAAACAGCCAGATGGGGGAAAAAAAGTTCTTAACATTTATGTCTATTTTTGGGCTATATGTTGAACAAAATTGTCACGATTATAATTTTTTTGTTCTTACGATTATAATGTGACTTGAATAATCACAATTATTGATTAACATAATGATCTTGACATCCCTATCCCAAATAAAAATCCTTAAAACATATTGAAAAAAAATACAGTTTTGAAAGAAATTTTAGTATTCTTTTAAATCAGGGGATTTTTTAACTTATTTTTGGACAACTCCAATAGCCAAATCTTAGCATATGTTAAGAGCGGAACGTTATCCTGGTCCTACGAGTGCGGTGCGGATTAATGGATTAATGAAGCCGAACATTTTGTCTGTGCGATAGACCAAGAGGAGGAGGACCTCGCCGACTACAACGGGGACGACGAAAACGAGGGAGAATTTGAGGCCGACAAACAAGCTGCACTGGCTCAAATTTAAACCTTTCACACGGCAAAAACAACACTACGGTTTCCAGTGCCGTGCGACCTGTTTATTTCATGCTCCGCCTGTGGAAACGACATGTAAAACGTCCTGTAGCTTCTTTGTGCTGACGATGAAACGCTCACCCAATCATTCAACACAAGATCCAGATGCTTTAAGTTCAACTGCAGCATGTGAACTATGGGTCATTACAATATAGATTTTCATTTTCACTCCATTTAATGATGTTTACATGTTAGCAAATGTGGGTTTTTTTCTTCCCCTCTGCGCAAAATTTGGCAAAAAAATGTATGCTTTACTCCATTTTGTCCATTTGTTCTTATACTTTTTTTTTTTTTTTTTTTTAAATATAACTTTGCTCGCAATATGAATTTTATTTTTACGATTTTTAAATGATGCCTTATGAGTTATGTAGTGGAGGTGGGCAATGTTAAGAGGAAATGCGTTTCATTATTTTTTTATCAATCAGAAATGTTTTGCAATCCATCCAAAACGTGTCAAAATGTGCCTGTATATGTTGAAATAGGAAATAATAATTACATTTATTCTTTTCAAAAACAAAATGAAAAAAGTAATGATTTCATGATAGACTTTTAAACTTTGCTCATTAACTCCAAAACTATCTCAGTGTCTTCCTTTATACCCTTGTTTGACAGGCAAGTTTCTGTTCTTTTTAAACTTTTACTGATCTATAAAAAACACAAAATATTGCTCACCTCTATTAGATACAAGAATATTTGTTTGTGCTTAAAAATGTAATGATACGTTCTGGAGACAGGTGGCGACGTCTGTCCTGCTGTTTGTAAGTATTGCACAGTTTGCAGGGAACATGGAGCGCTCTTTTATGCTGTAAAAGAATGAAGGAACTTTTCGAAAATGTGCAATGTCATTCTGACGTTTGTGAACTGCTGAGCTGCTTTGGATATATATATATATATTTTTTTTTTTTTCAGGTAGCTTGTGTACATTAAGAGATCAAATGCTGCGTTTGGTGTTGATAGTTTGTTTTTGGTGTAATTTTCCTGTTACAAGCGTGAGTGAACTGTTGAACATTGTGCCGTTCATGACGACTTTAGCTGCCCTCAGATGTGCTCCATTGTTATCTTGCTAGAGACATGCTTTTTCTATTTTTAATTTAACTTGATTTCACGTAGCATTTTCATTTTTGACTACAAAGTCTTGTAACTGTTCATGTTCTATGTAAAGTTTGTGAAATTCTCATTTTTATTGAAAAATAAACTTTTATCATGACTAAACGTTGTGTTTCTGTATATGGGTTAAGGAGGCAATTGAAATACGTTAACATGCCCATGGGACTATGAACCGGGACGAGGGGGCCTTTTTACTCTCACACACCTGGGATACTGTCCTAAAGAAGTGGAACTGCAGATGGCGCTGTCCTCCTGCCTCTACTGGAGAAGACGGCGCCAAAACGTGTAGCAAGACACGTCGCAGTAACGTCACGTGATGCTCTGAAGATGACTGACCAACAAGCTGTCCAGATCAGGTGAGCGCAGGGCATAATGACCCTCCACTCTGCACGATGGCACACAAGTAAGAAGGTGCACATTTACATATGACTTTATACACTAGGAACAAGCCGTGTGAACCTCCTGCACCCAAAGGCCACCCAGCCATCTTTGCTATAGGGGTCACTGTGTGGTGGGTGTCTCTAACAACCTGAATTTCAAAGCACAGTGATACAGACTTATTCCAAAACCGATTAAATTCAATATTTGCCTCAAAATTCTACAAACAATACCCCATAATGACAACGTGAAAGAAAGTTAGATTTCTTTCCACATGTATTGAAAATAAAAAACAAAAACATAACTTGTACATAAGTATTCTGTGTTTGCCATGACACTCAAGCTTGAGCTCAGGTTCATGGTTTTCCACTGATCATCCTTGAGATGCTTTTACAACCTGATTGGAGTCCACCTGTGGTAAATTCAGTGGAGTGGACATGATTTGGAAAAGCACACGCTTGTCTATAGAAGATCCCACAGTTAACAGTGATGTCAGAGCACAAACCAAGACATGAAGTAGACCTCCGAGACAGGATTGTAATCAAGGCACAAATTTGGGGAAGAGAACAGAAACATTTGTGCAGCAGTGAAGGTTCCTCTGAGCACAGTGACCTCCATCAACACCAAGTCTTCAACCAAACTGAGCAATCAGGGGAGAAGGGCCTTTGTCAGGGAGGTAACCAAGAACCTGATGGTCACTCTGACAGCTCTCCAGCGTGCCTCTGTGGAGAGGAGAACCTTCAGAAGAACATCTCTGCAGCACTCCATCAATCAGGCCTGTATGGTAGAGTGACCAGACTGAAGCCACTCCTCAGTAGAAGGCACATGACAGCCCACCTGGAGTTTGCAAAAAGACACCTGAAGGACTCAGACCGTGAGAAACAAAAACTCACTGGTCTGATGAAAACAAATTGCACTCTTTGGCTCGAATAGCAAGCGTCATGTCTGGAGGAAACCAGGCACCGCTCATCATCTGACCAGTGCCATCCCTCCAGTGAAGCATGGTGGAGGCAGCATCATGCTGTGGGAATGTTCTTCAGCTGCAGCAACTGGAAGACCAGTCAGGAGCAACAGAAAGATGAATGCAGCCGTGTACAGAGACATCCTTGATGAAAACCTGCTCCAGAGTGGTCTGGACCTCAGACTGTGGTGAAGGTTCATCTTCCAACAAGACACTGACCCTAAGCACAGCAAGGAGAACAAAGGAGTGGCCACAGGACAACTCTGTGAATGTCCTTGTGTGGCCCAGAGGCCAGACTTGAATCCAATTGAACATCTCTGGAGAGATCTGAAAATGGCTGTGAAACGACTCTCTCCATCCAACCTGATGGAGCTTGAGAGGTTCTGCAAAGAAGAATGGGAGAACCGGCCCATAAATAGGTGTTCCAAGCTTGTAGCATTAAACTCAAAGACCTGAAGCTGTCAAAAGTGTTGAGCAAAGACTGTGAATATTTATGTACAAGTGCTTGCTTTTAAAATTTTATTATTTGAATACATTTGTGAAGAATTCAGACGATCTTCTTTCACTGTCGTCATGGGGTATTGTTTGTCGAATTTTAACGCAAATAATGAATTTAATCATTTACGGAAGAAGGCTGCGACAGAAAGAAATGTGGAAAAAGTGAATACCTGTACTTTTCGGATGCACTGTACAGTATCCGAAGATAAATTTTTATAAACGGGCCTGTGGAGATGACAACTGGATAAATTAGGAAAAAAACTGAATAAAAAATCTAAACGTAGTGTTAAAGACCCCTTGAAAAGTTTGTAAACAAAAACATTCCAAATTCCTGAATGGAGGCAGAAGTGGATCATAACATGATTTAAACTGGGATTATTTTTAATGTTTTGTGATATTCTGAGGTAAAGTGGGTTTGGATGAAAATGATCCACATGAGTCCCGTCAGAGTCTGGTCTAAAGGCACATGGAGATTAGAACATTTACCTTTTATTGGGCAAATACCCCACGATACTGCAGATTTTTTACTACAAAAATTTTTTTTTAATGAAGCTCTAATACAGTTTTGAGGCTAAAATTATATATTTTTTTCAACTTTTGTAATAAAAAAGCAAACTTTTTTTCTACCCTGAGAATTCAAAATTGTTAAATTTTTTGTTATAAATTCTTAAGAATTAATTAACCAATTATTATAAATTTTTCCCATTATTTTCTTATTTTTTGTCATTAGGTGGCTTACAAAACATATCATTGCATTTACGTTCTTTATACTGTATTCATCATGTGTATTTGCCACCAGACTAATCCTGTTCTGTTGTATTGTGAGCAAATCTTTAAAAACAAAGAAAAGAATACTCAATATCTTTAGTATGAACAGTAAATTCAGAAAAAAAAATCAAATCACACAAGACACTTTTTCCATATTTTACTTCTCCTTCCCGTCGTTCACATTACAGCAGCCATTATGAGGCCTTGAGTCGTTTGTTCTGATTCTGTTCACAAACACGACTTCAGTAACTTTGAACCAGGACAAGATGATTTTTTCACGTGGAGGATGAATCAGACCGGATCACAACTGGATCCGGACCGGATTGGGACCATTTGAGGTTCTTGAGGTTTGTGTTGAGGAGCGTCATCAGATGATCTTGACCACCGGAAAGTACTTGTGAGCCGAGAAGTCGAATTCTGGCAGCACCTGGAAAGAACAGGTTTATTATGATTGGTTATTTCATGTTTAAAATGTTTTTCAGGAAGGTCGGAATGGATTCTTTGGATTCTAACTGATGTAACTACCCAAATCTCACAGTATGGGAGGCTAATGCTATTCTTTCCCATAAAAAAAAAAGCAGCCGTGTGCAGAAAATCGTAGTTTAGCAAAGAAATACTGTTATAAATATGTATTTGTTCCTTGTGATGTGATGTAGAATATCATGTGCGACCTCGATTAGCACATGTACAGCCACATTTTGTGATATTGTATTCTGGATTCTGGAAAGTAGAGCTGCAATTATTAATCATGTTGAAGGCGTCTTAATCTGCCACATTTTTACTAGTGAACTAATTATTTCAATGATTTATATGGACCACACAGAGAAGGCATAGAATGAATGAGTTAGCTGGAAATGTAGCAGCAGTAGTAGCAGCAGTAGTAGCAGCAGCAGTAGTAGCAGTAGTAGTAGCAGCAGCAGCAGCAGCAGCAGCAGCAGCAGCAGTAGTAGTAGCAGCAATAGTAGTAGCAGCAGCAGTAGCCGCAGTAGTAGCAGCAGCAGTAGTAGTAGCAGTAGCAGCGGCAGTAGTCGTAGCAGTAGTAGTAGCAGTAGTAGTAGCAGCAGCAGCAGCAGCAGCAGTAGTAGTAGCAGCAATAGTAGTTAGCAGCAATAGTAGTAGCAGCAGCAGTAGCCGCAGTAGTAGCAGCAGCAGTAGTAGTAGTAGTAGCAGCAGCAGCAGCAGCAGCAGCAGCAGCAGCAGCAGCAGCAGCAGTAGCAGCAGCAGTAGCAGCAGCAGTAGCAGCAGTAGCAGCAGCAGCAGCAGTAGTAGCAGCAGCAGTAGCAGTAGCAGCAGCAGCAGCAGTAGTAGCAGCAGCAGTAGTAGTAGCAGCAGTAGCAGCAGCAGTAGCAGCAGCAGTAGTAGTAGTAGCAGTAATAATAAGTTTATTTCTCCCTTTTTAAATTCACTTTGGATTGAACACTATTTCAAGCGAACTATGGAACTGCTTTTTTTTAAACACCATTTTCAAAAGAATAACCGAATATTGGAATATTTGGCTGATCATTTTGTAGATGAACGTCATTAGTCGTGCTGTGGTTTTGTTTAGAGGAGAGTGTAGACGCAATAAGAGTGTAGGCGCAATAAGAGTGTAGACGCAATAAGAGTGTAGGCGCAATAAGAGGCGCAATAAGAGTGTAGACGCAATAAGAGTGTAGACGCAATAAGAGTGTAGTAGGCGCAATAAGAGTGTAGGCGCAATAAGAGTGTAGGCGCAATAAGAGTGTAGGCGCAATAAGAGTGTAGGCGCAATAAGAGTGTAGGCGCAATAAGCTGCCTACACCCGTTTCTCTTCCTCACGCAGACCAACATGTGATTAAACAATGTCAATCTATGTAGAATATGGACCGGCTTCAATATGGCTCCTCTTTAAACATTTGTGCACATTGATATACGGTGACTTGCAAATGTGAAGGACGTGAAGAAGTGGAAGGGGAATTGCACATGATTTACAGATTAAAAAAATAAATAATAAATTCTTTTTTTTTTTTTTTAAGTGCAATGTGCAAAAGTATTCAGCCTCTTGTCCCTGAGTGGCTTATGGGAAGACGGATGGGCCAAATAAAGAAGAAAACCTGTTGGCGCCTGCAAAAGACTCGAGACTGGGCAATACAATTTAAGTCTGTGGTCGTGACGTGACAAAAAGTTCCAGGCGTGCGAACACTTTTGCAATCCACTGTAAAAGAACATATTCCGTCACTTATTCTTGGTCTCTCTTTCTCTCTGCACACTGGCTGCTCGTTCGGATCACAGCAGCTGGATTCCGGTCTCCGATTGGTCTCCTTATCCTGGTCTGGAGCAGGTTCTGAGCTCTACCCCAATAGAAAGTGATCCAGCCTTGTAGTTTCACTTGAATTATTTTCCATTTGATTTGATATTAAGTTTGCAACCGAACAAACAATAAATGGAACAAACTTTGGATCACAGTTAATAGTTCTGAAAGCACCACACATGATGACTACATGATGGCGTCCAAGTCTTGTTTACCTTAGTCTCCTTCTTGTGCCCTCCAGCCAGCAGTTTCATCACCACAATGTTGGGTTTCGCTACCTTTAGAATGCGGTTTACCTGTAACAGTGACACAATTATCCAGCCTTGTAGTGACACTCCACATAAATACAGCGGATAAACGTATGAGTTCTCACCTCTGGGTCAGGACTCGGGACGTTTTCCAGAATGAGCTTGGCCTGTTGGAAGTGTTTGCTCGCCGCCATGTACAAGTCAGCAGAGCCCGGAGGAGGATTGTACTTCTTAAGATCGGACATCTCCTAAAAAAGAAGCAAAAAAGAAGCACATTTAACACACGATGTAAAAAATAGTACCAAAAAAAAAAGTGACAAAAAAATATATAGAGATGAGTCACTGCAAGCGGTGAGCAACATTCTCTCAATAATTAGATCACATTAGAATTCAAATGATCAAAAATATTTTGTTTTGATGATAGACAATATTTGAATATAGAATATACAGTATATAATGGAAAATAAAAATGTTCAATGTTGATCTGGAACAGACCAAGTTTTACTTGAGGGATATAGCATTAAAGACATGTTGTGAAATGAACCGATCTGTGTTGATAAAACTGAACTCTTTTACTGTTCTTTTATTGGCTGGTTTCATGGCCCGTCCTTGAAGGGCACAAATGAATAGAGCATTGTTCAAAGCTGCTCACATCCCAGGTGTCACAGTGAGGGCAGGTGCTGGAGAAAGTGAAGAGCATCCCGAGTTTGTCATGATTGCTTCCGTTTTCATGCACAGGAATGTTCTGCTATAATAGCTATATTCTGGAGTTGTTTGACCCCTGAAATGAACTGACCATAGACTATATGTGTGTAGGAGTGGACGTAGCTCGGCCAATAGCCCCCGCATTCCAAACAGGAAGTGGGTGCGGCGGCTCCTTGCCATGAAACACACACTCGGATTTCCAAAAATGGAACGCGGCTCCAAATTAGCCGCTAAAACCTCTAACTGTGATTGGCTTCAATGGGCCGAAGCTGGACAGTATGGCGTCCCTTTGTCCCCTTCTTTCTACAGTCTGTGGGACTGACACACGTATACGTTTGTGCATGCTGGTGCATGTTGGAGAACTGCTGTGGGATCTCAGTTTACACACTTCACTGTTGCCACAATATCTCCTTTGGAAGACCACACTGCAGGTTTCTGTTGTTTTTATTGAACAACTCTTTCAGCAGCATTTTGACCTTCAAAACAACCATTTCTGTGTTTATCTTGTATACAGTATTGCCCACCTCTAAGTACAAGGTTACAAACGATTTAAGCGAACCTTAAACTGGATGTAGTGCACCGGAGGAGGCGTGACCACACTGTTGAACGGAGCAAACCGATGCTCGTAGCGAACCTGCTCGCTGTCCAACTCGAACTGTGGCTTTCGCACTTTCCCGTCCATGTCCAGAGCCACCATGGTCTGCGATTAAAGCGGCGGGACATTAGTTCTGCGCTCAGGTTCACGGCGGTACATTTAAACAGCAGGTTGTCCTTACCTTGTACATGCCCGCGCACATGTTCTGATACGCCTGGCTCATCGTGATCTCTTTACTCAGAGGCCGGACTACAATAGAAAAAAAAAACAAGACACAACCATTAGATATTCCCAATGGCGTTAGAAATTGGAATATTAGAGCACCTTTCTTTTTCTTCTTGCTCTTTTTGCTGCTGCGCCCTTTCAGCTGCTCCTCCAGGATTCGCTCTTCTGCCATTTGTGACGAGTCGGCTCTGCTCAGAGTCGACATGAGCCACGCGTACAGGAACTCGGACAGATACCTACAAGCGTCAACAATACAGGGTTATTTGGGTTTCAGAATCTTACCAAACAAATGTCTAAATACTTCAGGTGTCTATATATTGCTTTAGATTAACCTTGACAACACACGTTACAAATTACACCTCAGTCTCCAATGAGGTAGTTAGGCGTTGGAGTGGGAATGAACAATGAAAAAATAAATAAATGAAGCCCTTAGGCAACGTGATTGCTATACAAACACAATTTGACAGCAGAATGAGCCCAGTGATGGTTTATGGGTCCAAAACCTGCACAGGAAAAGTCAGATTGTTTTGCTTGTGATGCAACCATCCGGGAAAATTGATTTGACAAAAAGTTATTTGTGAGCACTCGGAGAAGACAGCCTCGGAAACAGGATTAATGAAACAGACGAGAAAGAAGCTAAAAGCATCTGTGTATGTTTTTGATGAGAAAAAACTTTATAAAACCTATTTAAATGCTCCAAAAAAAGTTCATTTTGCGCAATACGTGTCATTTAAACCTTTAGACAGCAGAATCATCTTCATCATCATCTTCATCCCTTGCCTTTCTGATACAGATCAACTACAGATCAACTAAATTATTCTATTGAGAAAAAAAGAGAGGAAAAAAACACTGTATTCCTAATCTAGTGACTTAATAAAATGTAAAGCATAGTTCATCATCACAAAAAAACATGCAATAAAAAAACTGAACACATTATACATTAATAACAACTAGCGGTGAAAGATACATTAAAAAAATAATATAATAACGCTTTATATTGTCGCTTTGTTGATATGTAAAATCAGGAAATAAAAAAGAACATACACCTCTAATTAAAACTGTTAAAATGACCTTAAAAAGGAGAAACAAAAACAAGAGTTTAAACTGATTTCTGCATTTTTGTGGTTCATGTTATGGCCCATTCATGTTAGAGATATTTATTTTTAGTCAGTATTTCCCACCCCTAATAACGACAGGATTAAACATCATAATTCATTGTAAATTCTGCAGTTCTGTGTCAGGAGGAAGACTGCAGGGATATTTCCTCCTCTTCCGCCCTCACCAGTAAACGTAGTAGTACTCGTGCATGCTGTACAGCTCCAGCTCGAAGCCGCTCAGCAGATACTGGATCATGATGCGGAGGTTGTGGTAGAGGATCCACGTCCCCAAACAGGCCAGATGTTGCCTCTGCGGCTCCAGCTTCATCAGCAAACTGTGCAGCGCCGCGTCCACCTTCTCTGCCTGAAGAGAGACATGGGAGTGAGGTCAGGCTGAAGCTGGATTATGCTATTTATGACTGTCAAACAAACCGATCGGATGAAGGAAAAAAAATAAAGAATGCTAGATTTGAAAGGTGCACACAGCAAAACGCTTCTAGTGTAGAGTTTGCCAGTCTCTAATACTCAGAAACAGACCATAAAAGTGCCTCAAACAACCGTCTTTATTTGGGACATGCGAATCAGACGCTAAACTGTGCCACGCGTCTCTCAAATGCAGAAGACATCTCGGGTCCAATTTTTATTTTTGCGATTGAGCCACATCTAATTAAATACTTAGCTTACATTTTATATATATATATATATATATATATATATACATATATATATATACACATATATATATACATATATATACATACATACATACATATACATTTCCTTAAATCGACAAGTCAACAAAAGCTTGTGGTTTGAGTGGAAATGTACTTTTTGGTGTTAAATAGTAATTGTTAAAAAATCTGTTGTTGTAAAAAATTGTTTCTGTTCGTGAAAGCAATACTGAAATACATCATTTTTGTGTTTAAAAAATAATAATAATAATAAAAAAAAAAATCTAAGATCAATCAAAAAATAATTTTAAAAAAGGGATTTTTTTTTTTGACAGATCACCCAGCACTGAAAATATTATATAAAAAATCTGTCTTCATATATATATATATATATATATATATATATATATATATATATATATATAAAAAAAAATCAAGATCATAATCAAAATTATTTTAAAATGGGATTTATTTTTTTTGACAGATCACCCAGTACTGAAAATATATACCTCCTTTTACTTCAGATAATTAAGTTTAGTGCTCGCTCATTGATTCTGCAGTCCATGATTTTTTTTTCTTCTTTTCTTACTTTTGTACTTGTAGGCCGCCATGTTTGTTAAATTGCACTCATCCAGAATTGTGGAGAAGGGATTACGGTTCCAGACCCAAACGTCTTTGTAAGTATTGTCTTGGCTGGCCATAACTTTACCTTAAAACTGTTTTCAAGGTATTTTTGAGCAATAAAACCACCCATCATTAAATAAATGTTCCTAAGATATGATTATTACCACAGTGTATTCCACAGAGTTCAGGCAAAGCAATAACATCTCCGTGGACAAAACAGGAACAATGATGTTTCATGTTTTATTTTGTCTAATAAAAACACCATGTGCAATAAATATGTTGACATTTTTTTGATTTTGACTCATTTACCTCGTCTTGGAGCGTAGCAAACTCTTCCAGGATGTGTCCACGCTTGTCCCTTTGCCTGGCTCTGTTATGTCCATGGATCTGAATCAGACTGCAGAACGGCTACAAGGGGGGAAAAAAAATGACAAACTCCACTTTAAATAATGGGAACTAAAAAATTTAAAGCATACCTCGAACAATGTGTGACAAAGGAGTCAATGTAGTCCTTGGCTTGGTGATTATTGAAGAGGCAGCATCTGTAAAAACAAATGGAGGTTATATAGTGAGCATGTGTACTAAAGACACTGCAAAGAAAAAAAAAAGGGTTAAAAAACACCAGCGCTGTACAGATTAAAAAAAAAAAAAAAAAAAAAAAGTGAATGCATTACTGGTACAGACAAATATATGTATGATATAAAATATTTCATTTCACAAAGATATTTTAGTTAGAAAATGACTACATCTGCCAATAGGATAACACATTCCATCAGCAAATAAGTTGGCTAATGTTTAAAAATGTAAGAAACGTTTTGAAAAAGGTAAAATAATCTAGGCTCATCAAGAAAATGTATATTAACTAATCCATAGGTTCAATTATTCACATTTGGCTCAGTGTCCTACAGTTTATAATCAACACAAAAAGACAAATACCAGGCCCTCACTTGGTTAGAAAAATATTTAAAAAAAATTCATGAGAGTAAGGCACATTACAGCTTTCGTCAAGTCTTCCTCAGCATCGAGCATCAATTTAAGATCACATAGTCAGAGAGGATGTCAGTGCCTCTTCTTGGACACCGGGGGCAGTAAATGTCCGTTTGCCTGATTCACCCCCCTAGTGTCCAAAGCCAAAAGGGACCTTTGCCACAACAAACGTGGTGCCTGGTATTCATGTTTTTGAAAGACACCGGCAGCTCCGTGTCGAATTGGAAACGCAGTGCCATTTTGAATCAGTAGGAGGCGCACGCACAGCATCTCATTCTTGACTGGTAGAACTTACTTGTACGAGAGAACTGGAGGACTGACGAAGTATCGGAGCGCGTCCTTAATCATGTCCTGCATCAGGTGAGTGCCAAACACTTTCTTATTGTCTATCAAAAAGGTAGTCTACAAACGACACAAAGACAAAGAATTCAAAAGCAATCAAACAATTATCATATTTATGTTATATATTTCTTTTTCTTTTCTTTCTTTTAAGCAAAATAAGTCATTAAAAATCACCTGAAGTAAAGATCTAGAAAGTACACAGGGAGATTGTTCACTGAATTCACAAAAGAAATCCTGTGAAAATAGATTAAATAGATATAATTATTAGAATATACATCGTTATTAAAAAAAGACATCACACATTGAATTAGGGATGGGCCACATGACACTTATTCATACTACTGATCATACTCGTAATCTGTTGTGTTTTACTTTACTTTGACTATTAATTAATTGCCGTTTATTTAAAAAAAAAGATTGTTGTTTTATTTATCCCTCTTCTTGAACACTTGGGCCGCGTTCACATTCGTCCTGGTTCAGCCCTGGACTGGCTACGGTTTAGTCTTGGCGTAGACTACCTTTGGCCCTGTTCTAAATCCAGGTTTAGCCCCGGTTTATTCCCAATTTTGACACGTTCAAAGAGCTCTTAGTAGCTTTAGTGTGACTAGTCGACTGTTAAAAATAATCGTAATGGTATTTTGATTAGCATTTTTGTTATCTGGACTAAACAGACAGCTGCATTATTGGATCAAACTGTGACTAAAAATGAATGAATAATAAACAATATCTGATTAGAGGTGGGCTATATATCAAAATATGAATAATATTGCAGTTGTTACTTTGGAGATATGCAAAATGAGAATATCTAAAGCAAAAAGATCTGAGTAAAATTAAATGTAATCTGTAATCTCAAAAGCAAGGGGGGAAAAAAAATGATATTTTTGTGATTACGGTTATGGTTTTATGATACTTGAACCTCAACCAACACATTTACAGACACATTTTATATTATTCCAGATGCATATTCCAGATGCATTTGGAAAATAATGTTATTTTCATCAAAACATAAAAAAAAATAAAATAAATAAAAACATAATAATAATTTTAAATAAATAATTAAAATGAACATAGATTTTAATTGAAAAAAATCTGAAATAAAAAACAACCTTAATTTGGTTCAAATAAATCAAAAGAATCGACTATTAAAATAATCGTTCACCCTTCACTGTGACTGGTTGAATCATCTGTCACTCACAGCGTGACCAATAGGAGTGGGTGGGTGTGTTCCTGACTCTAAAGCTGCATTAAACTGAACCCACGGACTCACTATAGATCCCGATTCAGTTTGACCACATGACCCAGCCCTGGACCCACTTGGAGCCAGTAGAAATGGATGCTCACCAGGATGCCGTGGAGGTTGGTCGTGTTGATGACGTCGCACACAGTTTTGATGCGTTCGATGAGTTTGCTGAAGTAAGCCACCATGTCATCCCTTTTGATGATTTTTGCGTAGCGAGGAAAGGTTGGCGGCAGCAGTCTCTGATTCACTAAAGGCTCGAATCCCATCATTATCGGGTGGTCTGGAAAACGCACAAAACAGGTCGGCTCAAATGACTTCAGAAAATCCTACACTGCGCCATAGTTTAATATTGAGCAGGACGGCAGCTGGAATTTAGTGTTCAACTGTCAAAATGCAGTTGGTTTGACCTGGTTTATAGTTCAAATCTACATGTTACGCAAAGTTCAATCTTTTTCTCAGAATCTTCCAAAAGAGGTAGCATTCTTTCATTAAAAAAGTGTGAGTGTCGTCAGTTGAAAAGATGTTAAACTGGACCAAATCCATGTCAAACTATAAGGTTAAAAATGTTTGCATTTTCTGTTCCATTTAAGTCTTCCTGCCATTCTCCATCTGAAATGATCACTTTAAATTGTAGAATGTTGTGAACGCAATAATATTTTTGGCCTTTATTCAGTGTTTAAGGCCTACATTATGCATCATTGATTATTTACATGATTTTTGTGAGTTGAAACTAATACCAGCGTCAATTTAAAGACACATATGCAAAATTGACTTTTTGGAGCTTTTAACCATGTTCTAACATTGTTCCCTCAGCAAAAACATAGTTGGAGTAGCATTTAGCGTCATTCACACTAGTTTGAGAAATCCTCCTCCCTCCGATCGTCAAAAACATTCCGTTCTGAATCTCCTTGATAACTGATGTTTTCTCGATCTGTGACGTGGCTCTAACTCCATAAATCATCTCCAGACTCGTTCTGTGAATTTCTCCCGTCTAATCACAATCAGTACAACTGCATGCTGAGACCCGGAGGCCAGCTTGAAACATGCGGTGCAATGTTTATCCTAAACTGTCTATAATTCCCTCGGCAAACAATAGTTGGCGCCAAAACTCAGTTAGTCTCAGGGGAAACGGCAATAATCCAAATATAATTTTGTTTGTTATAAACTAATTTATTCCTATTAATCATGAGATGCCAAACTAAAGGTATAGTTATTTTGGGGGTAAGGGCCTTAAAAGTTTATAATGTTTATCCCCAGGTGCCAGCAGATGGCGCTATGCCCATTTCTACTTGGTGCAAGAAAGCAGTTTGTTTTAGGTTATAAACAAAAGGTAGCAATTAGTAAATTGGGAAAGCTCCTTATTGGAGTCATTTTAATCCGGACATGATCAGAACAAATTTGGCGAGTGCAACTTTATAAAAAACAAAGAGTTTCATAAATACCACTATTTCAATTTCAATGAGGCAAAGCTAAATATCCAGGATTACTGACACATGAACCACAAATGAGACAAAACACAACTCCATGTAGGCTTTAGAGAAGGATTCAACAAGATAACATGGTGAAAAGCTCACTGTATTAGACACTTGTGCATGTGTATTACCTCCTTTAGTGGTATCATTCTGGGACTGGATCCCATACTGTATACTGGAATGGATGGGGGACAGAAGGTCAGCCGCCTGGGCCACGAGCTTCTGCGCCTCACTCACAGAACTGGTCTGGAAAAGAAATCAATCAATATTTCACTTTTTAGCGGCTTTGCTCTCTGACTTTTTACACTACCTCCTTCTTTGTGAAAGAGATCAGCGCCGTCAGCAGAAGTCTAGTGAACTTGATTCTGTTAAAAAGAGCCAGGCACTGCTGATGCTGCAAAGAGACAAAAAAAAAATCAGAAAAGAGAAATACAAAACGCATTTAAGAGCTGAAACAAAATCAAATTCCAACTTACAATGTAAATGATGACGTAAAAATATTCATTGAATATAAACACCATGTTTTAAAACTTCAGTGTATAAGACTATGCAATGTTTTCAGTTTTGGTTTGAATTGCTTTTTTATTTAAATTCAGTGAAAAAAAAAATTGCCTATACTCAAAATAATTATTTTAAATTAGATTTTTTTTTTTACTTACAAAAATTTAAAAAATCTGTTACATAAATTCTGTGTAAAATAGAATTTTTGATAATTTTTTTTCTTTTTTCTTTCCAGCATATATTCAAACTATTTCAATATGAGCTTGTGTATAAAATAGAGTGCCTGCCTCTACATGTTTTTCATGTTAAATATTATGTGACACAGTGAATGCTCCGATACCTCCAACTCCACCTCGGGGTCCCGCTGCTCGCCCTGTCGACTCCTCGTGCTCTGAGAGAGAACGGGCATCCGACACAAAAATAAAACTGGATAAAACAATCCGTAGTTTACATGTTGTAACGCAACTTTAGCACAAATGTTACCTTTACTTTTCTCTGTAATTCATCTTCTACGTCCTTCAGCATACCTGGAAGAACAAGGCGGTTTTACGTTTAAAACATTCCCTCAGAAACTCACCGGTTAAATCGTGAAATAAACGCACCTGTGACCCGCAGGTCTGTAACGTTATTGGCCATCTTGAAGCCGTACGTCATCGCCTGGAAATCCTCCTGTAGAGCACAAATGTAGTGGATCGTGTCGGTCACATTTACTCGGAAGAAGAGCAGTTTTCTGACCGTTTACTTATCCAGGGGGCGCTCCAACATGTGAAAACACCCCAAGTCTACAAGTGACAATGCTTTATGTTGTATTTCTTGCACCGCTTCCTTCGGATTTGATTTAGTTCTGGGAAATCAGTTTGTCATTTCATGTTCTTTCAGTTGACGCATAAACTAATAAATTAGACCGTTCCTCAGTTGAGTATATGTTTACCAAATACTTATACTTGAGTAATTTTTTTAATGAAAGGAACATCTGATTACAAAAGATGAAGCCATCACCCACCTCCTCGAAAACAGCAGCTTTGTTGACTTTCTCCCTGGCGATGTCACACACTTTGAGGATCCCCAATGCAAAAGCTTTCAGGGATGGTTCCTCGATCAGGTCCGGATTGTGAACATATAAACATGTGAACACAGTTTGCGCCAACGAATGTCCCTCCAGCCACGTGATCTGCACAAAATGTCCGAAATATAAAGTCTCTGTAAAGCATTCTGACATTTTGAGGACCACCAGATCTGAAATGGGTCGAAAACAGGACTAAAGAAAGTCGTAGTAGTAGTTATAAACAAGGACTAACCCAAAGGGAGACAGAAATGTGGACTAGATTGAGCAAATATAACATAGAAGAGACTATCCAAGACTGTTGTCAAAAGATATCAACAAAAGTCCTCAGAGAATAGTGGTCTCCCGAAGTCTAAAAAGAACAAAAAAAGTGATAATTTTTATATTTGACCACTGCTTATACCATCATAAACGTAAATTGTCTCAGCAGAAATCTGTGGGAAATTGGTAAACAATCAGAAAAAAAAAAAAAAAGATTTTTTGACATCGGACTCCTCCAGAGATCAGATAATAATCAGATTTTTGGTGTGAATGTAAACATAGTCTGAACTCACCAAACAGCAAAAACTGGTATCTATAATCCCAATGAGTTCTGGGTAGCTGAGGTCTTTCACCTTGATGACGCCCTCCTAAAGCAAGACAGAAGGTTTAAAAGAGTTCAGGCTGGGAAGAGTTTGTGTTTTTTTTAATGATTTTACCTTAATTGCTTGTTCAAAATTAAGAACTTTCCTGTTGACCTGGTTACCGATCATTCCAGCGTCCATTTTGGGGTCCATCATTTCTATGGCCGACATGGCTTCAAACAGGCCAAAACTGCAAACACAGATGCGTGATCACATGTATCACAAATACTTGATCTTTAATCTCAGTTTTTATACGTACAGTTTGTCATGGAGCAACTCCCCCAGGTTCAATTCTGTGTTACAAAAAAAAGAGAATAAAAAAGATTAGGTACAAATTGGAAATGAATAGGGGATGTAACGATATGCAACTCTCACAGAATTATAAATATTGCAAAATAATAATTTTTCCTTTTAAAATGTCTTGACAGCCCTGCGGACGATTAATGACATCACCATCCCACTGGATTTTAGAACTAAGTACTTGGGCCTCAAAACTCAAAACTGCCATGGACATGATGAACAGTTACCTCCGGAACATTCTCCTGGCAGCAGGGAAAAAGGCCCTCACAAAAAAATGGATGACACAAACTATCAAAGACTGGACAGATATTACATTGGACATAGGTAAAATGGAAAACATTACATTCGGACTTGATTTGAAAAGAAGGTGGACAAAATGGGACGTTTGTGCCTTGATTTTCTTTTCTTTTTCGTTGGATGTCTCCTGGTTTAAATTTTTGTCCAATGTTTGCTCTCTGCTCTCATTCTGTTTTATTGTGTTTATTTTATCTTGTGTTTTTTTAATCATATATTATACTTGTAAAAATTTATAACATATATAAAAAAAAAGTCTTGACAAGCCTTCAGTGTGAATCATTACTATCATAATCCAAAGAATCATAGTCATATATTCATGTTGTCTGCACTGAAATGGAACAAAGGATCCTGGTCTATATGTAGTTCCCTCAGTTTTTAGCAGTTACGGCAACAAAACAATACATTTAAGTAAAGGATCTTGTAGTTAGATATAGTGTGAGAGCCCACGATATCATTGAGAGGCTTTTGAGAATACAATTTCCCAAAATGTATTCATTGTTTAGCATTAATGATATCAAGAATTAAGAAAGAACAGGTTCAATTTAATTAAAACACAATTTTAATGGTGAACACAACAAGACCAAAAACAAGGCTAAACTAAATCAGGGCCATTTTATCTGTAAACCTCTGAAAAATAGAGAACTTACTACAACATGCATTTTGTCTCTGAAGGCGCAGGTATTTCATTAAGTGTTAGCCTGTACTGCAACAGCAATAACTTCACATGTGAGTGATTTTAGACTAAAATTACTAAAACTAAATATTATCTCAACAATGATATTCAGACATTTTAACAATGCCTCAGGAATGTGCTAAAATGGGCCTGTAAATGTCTTGGTTGAGGTTCAAGTGTAAAAAATAAAAGTGCAAAAGTATCCCTTTATACCCTTTAGAGATTATACTAGACGTTTCTGTAGTCTTTAAAAAAAAATTATATAGACGATAGAATTGCTTTTGATTGATAAACAACAACTGCAATATTATCTTTTTCTTTCTTTCTTCCACCTCTACGGCCCTTATAGAATTCTTTTTTATTGAAAACTAAACATGTAGGGCCATCCCCGGTCACCACAGACTCTGACTTGGCCCTCACCTTTGCAGGCACCCTTAAACTCGTGTGTGATGTCCACCCAGTTGGCGTTGTTTTTCATCTTATCGGGGATGCCCAGGCCCCAGCCGGCGTCGTCATCATCCACCGTGGACTTCATCACCATGATGACAGCTGAAAGAGAACAAAGAGGAAATGTGTCAAAGAAAAATGCTCTGGAAGTTTAACACACTTTGAGTCAGTGAACCAGACGGGGAATATGGGAATGTTGGATTAATGCTCTTGCACTCATTTGTTTTTAAATGAACATATTAAAGGCTTTGTACAAGGGATGGGTGATATGACAAAAATAATAAACATGAATACTAGTATGTAAAGTCAAATTATACATACACTATCTAATCAAAATCACAATTTGAATGGACACAAGATGTCATTTTTGAAGGGCCATAATTTCCTCCACTAACAACAAACACAAACATATTATAAACAACTGCTAACCCTGCCGTTTAGATCTGTATAAAACATGTTCTGAAATAGATGCAATTCTTCTGGACGCATTTGGACAAAATCCTATTACTAAAACACAAAACTAATCGCTTTTACAGTAAAGCAATGAGACATTTTCCCCAGTATTACAAGTTGGGCAAATGAAGATTCATCCAAACGCAACAGGAATGCCAGATTTTGCTGTATCATCATGCCCCCAACAAACAGAGGGGAAATCAGCTCATCCAAAGGTTTTGTGGCGCTGCCCAAGGGCACAGACCCTGGCACAGGAACAGCTCTGAACACAGAACAAACACAGTGCGTCTGCAGGCCTCGTCGGAGTGTTGTTTTGTATTCACAACCCTTTAAATGTTAAATCTAATTATACTTTAGTGAAGCTCAAATACAAATCTGAGGCTAGAAAATAATGATAATTTTTTCTAATCTAATTATCTTCTACACATTACTTATCGAAAACATATCCTGTAAACGTTTCTGGTGTTTTTCAAAGTAATTCCTGCTCTGTCTGAGTCTTCTCTCAGCACATGGCATGATTTGGGGTCTGCGTATCGAACAGATAACAGTTATAGGATAAGAGTTTACAATTTTGCCATCTTTTGTAACAGAGAAGAAAACTAACATGACATTTCTACTCCGGAAATGGACAATTTGTGCTTGCTTTTTGTTATAAAAACTTAGCCTTTAGCAGTTAGCATTTTGATCTCATCTCGGTTAATAATTGCTCAGTGTCTATATTGTTCTTTCTCTCTAAACCTTTTTTCCCCCCTGTTTTGTTTTAAATACCGTATTCAAAAACTGAAAAAAAAGAAAGAAAATGTGTTATGGTCTTCTTCACTTTTGCATCCATTCTGGAATTTCAAAAATTTTGTTGACAGAACGTTTTAAAAGGATGATATTTGCCTATTCAAAAGATGTAATTACTATGGCAACGGTGCTAGATTTTCATCACCCTGAAACCCATTGATAGTTTACCATTTTATAATGAATCTGTTAACTAAAATTAAGTTCATAAGAAGGGGCAAATTGATCAAAATGAACCAAAGCCTGAAACAAAGTCATAATATAATTGGTTAATGACTGGCTTCAATATTATTTGTGAACTTTGTCAGGCTAATACCACTGAGGATAAAGGACAGATAAGGCATGTATTGTAGTAACATTTATCTCCATGGAGCAATGCTAAGATCAACAAAAACAGGCTGATTACTCGTTGATATCAAATTTGGGAATGTGCCAAATAGCCAACACAATAATAACAAACATATTCCCCAATCCTGACGCAAATAAACAACTCGCTTCCCACATTATTACAAACTGTTGATCGTAAGTACCATTAGATCACGTTAGATGATTAGTTCTCTCGCATCTGTGCATTAAAATGGGATGTGTGCTAACAGCTAACACGCTAAAATATTAAATTACACTTAAACAATAAGGTCACATAAGACAGAAATACAACCACATTTCGCATAACAGCAGATAAAACCCCAAAGTGTTCATGATATGCTATTTTATACACCAAAAAAGCAGATACCTTAAAATATTTCACCATCAAAATCCCTTCGACGTTCGTGCGGAGCGGCGCATGATTCTGACGTCACAGGTCGTTTGTTGTGGGACATTTGGTTCGGTAGGTTTTTTTAAAAGATTTGGGATTTTGATAAAAATAATGGATCATGTTTTAAGCTTATTTAATGGTATTATAACTGGTGCATTCCTACGCCCTGCATGACTTCTTTATGTGTGTATTCTTCGTGTTCTCGCGTTGTTTACACTGGGCCCAGCTGGCTGACAGTTGGGGGGCTGACCAATAAGTGTAATGAAAACTAGAGGGGTTATCGTTTTGGTCATCTAAAGTAACAGAAATACACCAATAGCCGCCATGTTCTGACTGTACAATACAACTCAAATGGCTTGATTAATCCCACCAGTTTGAGCAGGAAAAATTAAGCACATAGGGACAACCAAACATAAAGAGGTCAAGAGATAGCAATCAATACAGCAAATATATACAA
The DNA here is from genome assembly GCA_015082035.1 of Chaenogobius annularis. Taxonomy (NCBI): domain Eukaryota; kingdom Metazoa; phylum Chordata; class Actinopteri; order Gobiiformes; family Gobiidae; genus Chaenogobius; species Chaenogobius annularis. The sequence continues at coordinate 1,049,988 of BJKM01000150.1, read as the reverse complement.
TTATACAATATATAATAGCTACAATATCACATAGATTAGCAGTAGGATAAATACATTAAATACCTATTTTAGAATAGGGAACAATATAGCGATGGTCTGAGGGCAGTACAGAAAACTTAACATGATTTAACATGATCACGTTGTGATTGTAAAATCTCTACATTACAGAATGAAGTCAAGTCTCTTTCAAAATCTGTATTATTATTATTATTATTATTATTATTATTATTATTATTATTATTATTATTATTATAATATTATTAATAATATTAACATTAATGATCATAATATGTATTTATTTATTCAGTGTTTTAGAGTCTGTTTAGTTCAGATAATGATAACGATAATCAAAATACATTATTTACATTACCGTATATCATTACTTTATATCCTTTTTCTTTTAAACGCCTCTTACAGCTACAAGATGGCCGTCGCAGTAGCCTCTACCTCTAGCTTTCGTCCAGCACACTGGTGCTGACCACAACATCATCAGGGCGTTTCAGGCAACGGTCAAATTTGTTAGTTTTAATCCCAGAAACGGGCCAGTCTGCACGGGACAAGTGCTCCTCATCGTGCAGGTGCGTAAAAACAATGATTATGATGCAATTTCCCTGCTACCAACATCGCTTTAGATGCTATAAACGCGTTCTTTCTGCGGGGATTTGTTGTTAGCATATTACAGGACCCTTGAGTGACTAATAAGGCAGGTGCAGCCCCACAGCTAGGTTAGCTTCTTCTGTTTAGCATCCAGGAAAAGCGATTTGCTCTGATGGTTTTCCTCTTTGCACAAGCGATGCATGCTCTTAATGTGGAATATTTATCATAATCATAGAGACCAGACCTTTATCTTAAGGAGTTTTGCTGTTGGAGATGGATCTGCCTTGTCTTAACATGTAGAAAAAGCCATGAGCTGCAAAAATGGCAAACAAAAACATTCTAAATTCATGAATGGAGGCAAAAGTTAAGTGGGACATGATGTGATTTCAATGGAGAAAGCTGGGATTGACCACAGAATATCATAAAATGTGAAAAAAAAAATGTGGTTTTAGCAAATGAAACCACCAATGCGAGTGATATCAGAGCCTCGTAACAGTTAAAATATTTACAGTATGTCTTTATGTTATTAGAGATTATGATTATGATTTTTCTTTTACATCCTTCTACACAAATTCGACTTAAATTCCCTGTCCTAAACACATCAGACTCATCCACACTAACCATCTTTAAAACAAAAAAAATCCTGAAAACTCACCTTCAAAACTCAAAATTGCTTTCAAATAAATGTCTTTCCTTGATGCATTTTTCTTTGTCTGTCTGCGTGTCATGAAATCTGACGCTAGATGAATTATAGTAAATCTCTTCTTTGTAATAGAAAAAAACCCTAACTGACACCCTGAACAGTCAAAATGATTGCAGATTTTTTTAGTTATAAAGACTTAAAACCAACCAAATAGATCGACTCCACTTGCATTTCAGATCGTCTATGGGATATTATAAATGTGTAGTACATTGTTTATTGTTGCTTTTATTAGCAGAATTGCCGGTTCTAAACTTGAAAAATGTTAAATTTAACTGATGCCTGAAGCTGTTGAATATTTAATGATTATAGTACACTGTTTATGACTGATCTTATCTCGACACAAGCTCCTGTATTTGCTGTCGAGTCTATGCTATCTGACACCTCTGTCATAACGCTTTGTGCTCTAGTGGGGTTAATCAGTTCAATAAACGCTGCTTTAAATGTGGATGTGAAATGTAGATGATGTCCACAAATTCACAATTGTATTCCTCATATTGTGGGATTGCTATTTTGGATTCAAGTTTATTTTTTTGGTTCAAGTATTGCACAAAATGGGAATGGACCATAAATTAACCACAAAAGGGCAGACATATCAGTTTATACCCCTGATTGGGAGATTAACCTTGATGTGAATCTGAGGTCATGTTTAATAGTTTTAATTATACACAATGCGTGGCTTTAAAATTACAATTGTGATATTGACAATTTTCCAATTAGAGGTAGGCATTGGGCAATATCCTGACATTTAGATGATATTGTCAATGTTGTTTTGAGGATATGCAAAATTTGAATGTCAAGTTTTTATGGTTAAAAAAAACAAACAGCAAAATAAATAAATTGCAAATATATTTAAAAAAAAACAAAAAAAAAGTAATGCTGTTAAACTTTCTAATAAGAGCGTAAGGCAAAGCTTCTCAAAGTGTGGGCGCGCGCCCGTTTGGGGGGGGCCCAAGTAGGACACGTGACATTTGGAGAAATGTGCGCACATTACGCATGATAGACGTGTTTTGAGCAACAGAAAACCGCCCAGTGCCAACATGACGTTAATCTCTAAATACAGAGATCAGCGGAGGAGTGGTCAGCCTGCCTCTGTGCCCCTCACACGTGTCTCTCTGTCCCTCCTCTGTCTCTCCTCTGTCCTCCTTTGTCTCTCCTCTGTCTCTCTTCCTCTGTCCCTCCTCTGTCTCTCCTCTGCCCCTCATCTGTCTCTCCTCCTTTGTCTCCTCTGTCCCTCATCTGTCTCTCCTCTCTCCTCCTTTGTCACTTCTCCGTCCCTCCTCCTCTGTCTCCCCTCCTCTGTCTCTCCTGTTTCTCCCCTGTTCCTCCTCTGTTCCTCCTCTGTCCCTCCTATCTCTCCTCTGTCCCTCCTCTGTCTCTCCTGTCCCTCCTCTGTCTCTCCTGTCCCTCCTCTGTCTCTCCTCTGTCTTTCCTCTGTCCCTCTATCTCTCCTCTGTCCCTCCTCTGTCCTCCTCCGTCTCTCTTCTGTCCCTCCTCTGTCTCTCCTCTGTCCCTCCTTTGTCTCTCCTCTGTCTCTCTTCCTCTGTCCCTCCTCTGTCCCTTCTCTGTCCCGCGCTTCTGTCCTAGTTCCCTTCGCGTTCGTCTTCCTCCCTGTAAAGTTAAATTAATAAGGCTTTTCTTTTATTTTTGGTGAAACAAAACTTGAGAATCAAAGAAAAGAGGCGAAGTACAGTAAGCTATGGTTAACAGTGAAAACATAGAAAAAACATGGTGAAAGTGATAAAAAACCGAAAGATCAAGCTACATTCGACAGGGGAACAAGGTTTGTAATATGAATTAATGTATTATTGAACAATTTTAAATGTTTATTTTACAAATTATGTTACAGTTATGCTAATGTAGGGCTAAATGGTAATCTTTATTTGTTCTTGCGTAACTCTGACGCTGGTTGAATGACACGAAATGGAAACAATGAAAACTCGTATAACTCTCAGTTCTGGCCTTCTCAGTTCCCCTGGACACTACACTCCCCTTTTTGAATCTAACTTTTGAACTTGCTCTGCTACTGACCGGTCATGTGACTATATGAAGCATACGCGAAAAGAATGCGTGTGAATTCCATTCACATTCCATTCCACTTTGATCTCATTGGCTTTGAAGACAATGAAACATATACGCAGCGGTACGAGTCAGCTCCGCGCAGAAAGCAGTCATGGACCCACAGTGGTAAAAGTGATCCACAGTGACGAGAAGTAACATCTTCTCCTTGAAACGCACTATTTACCACAGTGAAGCATCAATTCTGCATTGTCCCAGAGGATGTGGGGGGGTGTGGATAATTTTTGTATATCTCCCAAAGGGGGCGTGCCAGAAAAAGTTAGAGAAGCTCTGATGTAAGCACTGTTGTGATTCATTTTACAGACATTTCACATTTGGCTGATAATTAAACCTCAACTAACACATTTAAAGACGCGTTTTAACACATTTTGGATTGATCTAAAATTGTCTGAATATCGTAATCGGGAGACTCTTGAGAAAATATCTAGCTATTCATTTTTGTAAATATTGCCCCCCTATTTTGAATAAATCTCCCACCTCTACTTTAAATTATATACCATATTGATCACAGTTCAGTTTCAAAAATGTTTTCAAAGCTAATTGGACTGCCTTATTTATACTGAACATTGACTCTGTATGTAGACTGATTGCATTATTTTCCTCGCAGTAGGACGTCCAATCCCAAAACTGATAATGAAAACAAAGGGGTGTGGTTTAGGGGACTCATCTGCGCTTTTTTTGTGGTATTAATCAGAGTTGTTTTGATTGCAGATGAAATGTTGATGGGGGGAAAATGAACAGACCCAAAATGGCGACAGAAAAGGGGTAAGTTGAACATTTGTTTTTGAACAGGATGTACACGGCTGTGTGATTACGACTGTCACAACCATCTGTGTCCTCTTATTATGAGCGTTTCCATGGTAATGCCTTATGTTTGCTGTTTAAATCTTGTTTGAGGACTCATTTTAGAATCAGGTTTAAGGTGTTTGCACAATGTTTCTGATAGTTTCGGATTGATTTAAGTCGTTTTTGGCGTCATAAGATTGCCTCGTACAGCTTGGCCTGTCGCAAACAAGACTATATAAATTTACAACTGCAACGATTAATCAGAATAATCAACTAGCCGACTATTAAAATAATCGTTAACTAAACTGTTTAGACACTAAAACACAATATTTATTTTGTGCAATAAATAAGTTAAATTGTTTTAAAGTGTTTACAGGTACATTTTATTTGTATAACTAGGGAACTTTTTCATATTGTTTGCATTGTAATTTGTGAGCTGCAGATCGAAGTTAAATTAGTAACACTCTTTATTGATTCTTTTGTAAAGAAAGAAATATCTGCAATAATAAATACTGTGGAACAATGAAAAACAGGAGTAGATAAAAAGGGTTTACTATCATGCTAAAATGTTCAGGAATCTTGTCGTTATTATAACACACTTCAAAAACCTTTATCGTGAAACTGAATAGTGATAAACCCTAACATTTGCTCACATTTCCATAGCTACACTCCCATGTAATTACAAATGCAGTTATTTAGAAATGATATCATCTGTACACAACAAAACATTATTCTAAATCTGATACTTATTTTGTATTTGTTCTGAAAGGCATGGAATTCTTATAGTTTATCAGTTCATATTTCAGTCGTCTCTCAAATGTGAATTTTAAAATGTACACTGAATCTTTATTTTAGAACGGAAGAATCAGAATCACTTTTCCAAGATCATTCAGCCGATGTGCCCTTTCCCCATGAGCCATTGAGTCGGTGAGTTGAGCATTCAACTGTGAAACCTCGGCGGTGTAATGAGATCACCACTGCAGACCACAGTCCAACAGCACTGGGCCGAACCATAGTGTAGTCGTGATGAATGAGTGAATAAAACCCATAGAAAACATACATAATAGACCCTTCCAGGAGTGATGTGTTTGCAACAGCAGCGCACGCAGCCTGGTACTTATGTAGACACGCTAACTCATTCATTTTAATGAGGCGGCAAAATAAAAACTGAAATGGTGTAATCTGTAAACGGTGCTGACAAATGGTTGTTGCTTATATGTACTTTACATTTGACGACAAGTAATAACAGTCAATATCTAACCTCGAGCTCTACTTTCTATTACATTTCCTTTCAAAGGAAACATTGTGAGGTTTTATTACTTGGTTGTTAGCACGCACGCTAATGTCAAAAAGCTAATCGCTAGCGTTAATGATAATAGTCTTTGCTCAATGGTGCTACACATGGTAATATTTTCTAACAAGGCTCTGGTGTTACTCACGTGTGGTCGAGTGGTTGTCATTCTCCAAAACTGCACTGTTTTCTATTGTTTTTAATGTTTAGAAGCTAACTCTAACTCTCTCACCAAAATACATTAGTGCTAACCGGCCCGGCTAATCGAATTCAGCCATCTTGTTTACAAAGACTGAAAAGGTCTATACATCTCTTCTCTTATGCTACAAGCAAGCACGAGTACCTGTCATAGTATGTTGTGTCTGAAAAAAAAACGGAGGAATTAAAAACGTATTTAAACTCACCCCTTTTTCTACTATTTCAATTTAAATTCCTCCTCTTTCCTATCTTTTCAAATCTTTCATCGTATAATCCACAATACAGAATCATGACATTTGTTTTACTGCGGTGCTTTTTAAAAAAAAATTCAAATATATATTTATCTTGTGTTTATCAATCCCAGTTTTGTATTTTATTTTCTCTTACTGAAACAAATAAACATCTGAAAATACATTTCCCGAACACACACAAGACAGACTTTTAATTGTTCTCATTTAATTGTTACTCATTGGCTTGCAGTGACCTTTATGGATGGGCAAGCAGACCTGGGGCGTTCATCAATATTTAGTGGATAATTGAATAGTGGGGGAAAAAATTAGAGGGTGGGCTTTGAACTTGGGTCTCCCGCATGAAGGGCGAACACCTATCCTAAATGGACTCAATAAACTCACTCCACCAATTCATCACACAAATTAGCGTTCTATGTTGTTCAATTCCTGTATTTCTAACTAACGTCTAATCATTGGGAACATGAACAGAGCCTGAGCTACAAACGCAGACTTGTCTCTAAAAGATAGTTTTTAAGTTCAGTTTGTTGAAACTTGGCGCTGCTGATTGTTTGCTTCTCCTCTGCACGTGCTCAGTTAGGGCAAAATCTGCAAACATCCTTGATCCCCACACAGGTTTATTCAGCGTTGTCTGAGCACAGATCCATGGGTTTGAGGCAGTGTTGGTCCTCAGAGCGCATGCGCAGACCTCTAAAAGAAGCTGCTTTCCGCTCTGGTTCTAAAAGCTCGTGTTGGAGAGCGGAGCATGAACGGGCCCCTGAACACGGGCCACAGACTGAGCCGCTGCGGGAGAAGAACCAAGCTTCCCGCAGTACTGGCCAGCGGCCTGTAGCGGCCACTAAAAGACACCGTGAGTTCAGCCAAGCTTCAGCAGCAGAAGTGAGGGGAAAACAGACTTATTTGGATATATTTTAGAACAATCCATACATAGTTGTGTCTTTATTGTCTAATCACTCTTGCCTTGATTGCCCTGACCACACGCCACTGATTCTACTCCAAGTCACAGTTGCAAGCTTGACTAGAACAAAATCTGCAAATTTTACCTCCAGTTAACGGCGTTTAATGATTCTGCTGAAGTCTGCCATGTCGGTTGTGGCACAAATAAACCATACCTATACTTTTGATCCATAGTAGAGTTTAGGAAATGCGTCTAAAATGCATGTTTATACTCAGGTTGTCATTTTGCAGCACTTAAAACCTTTTCCCCATTAATCAACCACTTGAATTTGTTTTAATACAAAATTTGAACCGAACTAGAACAACGTAACAAAGATGATAAAGAACAAAGAGCATGATTTTGGACCAAAATGTTTTTAATTGCGTTTTGTGATATGCCTTCAACTAACAATTATTTTAGTAGTTGATTAGGTAAACAGTTATTTCTATTGCACATTGAGACTTTTTAAATTCATTATCAACCAAATACAGGTTGAGATATTGTGACTGAAGGCTAGAGAATATTTACGAATGTGTGTGTATTTTTGATGAAAATAAAAAATAGTCTATTTTTTTTGACGTTTCAATTTAATAATGCCACTGTCTTTGTTGTAAAAGTCCTTTGTTTTAGAGTCTGTATAATTTAGATAACGATTACGATGACTTTGTATTGTCGACTAGTCGCAATTAGTTGATTAATTGTTGCAGCCATTCTGACCTATGTTTTGAAATTAGGATTCTGTTGAGAGTGCACATTGTAAACGACTACAGAAGAAAAAGACTGAAATATGAACTGCTGGTAAAGAGATTTCTTTTAAAATACAGGATATTTTGTCCTTTGTAGAGCATATTCTATTATCTAAATTTTCGAACTTTAACAGCCATGTCAAATCAATAACATCTGCAGCTTTTTACCATCTAAAAAACACTGCCAAAATCAAAAGTATAGTGTCTAAATCAGACTTGGAGAGATTTATCCATGTGTTTGTCTCTAGTAGATTAGACTACTGTAACGGCCTGCTCACTGGCCTCTCCAAACGAGCTGTAAATCGGCTGCAGTACATCCAGAACGTCCTGACTAGAACCAGGAAGTACGATCACATTAGTCCTGTGCTCAGGTCTCTGCACTGACTTCAGGCTCAGAGAATAGACTTCAAAGCAGCTCTGCTTGTATACAAGTTTCCATGGCCGATAACCAAAGTACATCTCGGACATGTTAGTGCCATATGAACCATCTCGGACTCCGAGGACCTCAGGGACCGGCCTCCTGCTGGTGCCCAGAGTCAGTGTTGTGTGAAGCACTTCAAATTGCCTTGTGTACAAACTGTGCTCTACAAATAAACTTTCCTTGCTTTTCCCAAATAATTGCAGCCTTTGTTGCGTTTAGATCCAATTGCAATATAATCTCAACAGAGACAAGAAAAAAATTCCATAGCGCAGCATTAATTCATCTTTGTATTTCATCCAATCTGTCTATTGCTGATGGTTGTACTGTATTTTCTATGTCGCTCTCACAGACTATGGCTCTATATAAGGACACATGAGAGGCTGTATTCCTCTGGGTATAATCGCAGACTTTTGGCTCTCCCATGTTTGCCGTTGATGTAACAGTTGACCCATGACCCTGTATTTCCATTTGAGCAACACTGAGCTCAGATTATCAGAAGAAAAACGGGCCACTCGCTTTAAAAGACATTTGATTACCGTTACAGGAATAGAGCCTGCTGTTATTCATTCAAGTTATATTTAGCATTTAAAATAGTCGCTTCTCATGTGTCCATGAAAACAAAAATGAACTCAAGTCGCTTTTCTGCCTATTAAATATCATTATTATCTTGTGTTTTTGTATTGAGACATGTTACAGTTGTTACATTTAGGGATGTCACGTCACAATATCACATTTTAGAGTTATGTTTATTTTGAGGGGAAATATTGCTATTTTAAGGTAACAAAAAACTAGGTCATGAAACTATTTGTAAATTGAAAACATGAGAATAGAGACTGTACCAGACATAGTAAAATAAATTGACATTATTGCACATCCACGTTATAGTTGTTCATTATTTAAAGCAGAACTAAGTAACTTTAACGATAGAGCTCCCCTGCAGCTCGCTTGTGAAAATACACTGTTGGAGAACAGACCCAAAGAGTTTATTTTTCTTTTCTTCTCTTTTTTTTTTTCTACATTCACATCCAAAATTATTGTTGCCATATATATAAAGAGCCAGGGTTTCTCAGGAGAGTTGTCTTCAGGTCGATGTCATGTCACAAGGCTACAGCAGGGAGAGACGATGGCCTACATTTTTTATCACAATATAGAAGATATAATTTACAATATACCTAATCCTTTTGTTAAAATGTTACTAAATTTGACACAGATAAAGCTAAAGTGAGGTAACTTGAATACTTTTTGATTGAGAACACTTACAGACAAATGGCTTTTCATTCAAACTACTACTTTTACACATTTCCTGTCATTTTGATGTAATTACTGCTTTGTCTTAGTGTGTATAATCCAGATAACAATGATTTGATTGCTAAATTAGTTGACGATTTATTTTTTTCAGTTTTAGTTGTGATTAATCAAATATGTTTCAGCCGTGACAAGAATGATCAGTTATTTGATATTATTTATGTCACAATGTATATACATTATAACAAGATTAAAAAAGAAAAATTACAAAGACATTTACTCTAAAATAAAAGACATTGTAGAACATTACATTTAAAAGCACAGGTTATGTATGTTAATATGTGTTAATATGATTTTTGCTTTATAATAAAAACAAAAAAAGGAATCTGTTCACAAAGTGTCATTTCATTCTTAAAAGATGATTTTAGAAGTAGTTCAGTTCAGTCTACGCTCTAAAAAGTAAACAGAAATTTGCAACATTTACCAGACTATGTCACATTGGCTTTACTTGTCACAGATTTGATCGTGGTTCATATTGCAGCCCTTTTATCTGTGGACCCTCTGTATTGTAACGTTCGTCTTGTGTTTGTGTGCGGTGCAGTGTTCCGAGTAACTCCAAGGTGATGATGCTGCTGGCTCAGCTGGAGAGGATGAACGGAGACATCGGGAGACAGGCAGAAACGTCTCGACAGGTCACAGCCAAGATCCTGCACCTCATTCAGACTCAGGGTGAGACACTATAACAGGCCGAGTTCACACCTGCACACACGTCATAGAGATTAAACACGGACCTAAATCTGGACTCAACGTGACTAAACCAAAAATTGTTGCAGTGGATACTTTTTACTTTTACTTATGTACATTTGAGAGCAGGATCTGCACCTTTTATTCCACTAAATTTTTTTTAACTGGACTGAAAAGTCAAACATATTTTCATTTGGTTTGAGGAGTTATTTTTAGCACGTTCATGGTGACATTCTGCCTAAAGGTTTGGCTTTCTCACGCGAAGAGTAAATGTTAAAGGCCAATGCACACCGAGACGATTTGACATGTGGCGAAAAATCCATTCTTTTCACCGGCACTCGACCCCGTACAGTGCTACGGCTGAAAACACATGCTTTTGGCACTTCTGCAGTGAATCCTGACCAGTTTCTGCTCTGTGACCAACTGGAGTACAGCTGTAAAGTGGCTTGCATGGGAAACTATACTTCACTAAACTCATAAATAACCTAAAAGTATTTTTCCTCTTCTCACACAGCCTTGCACTTAGGGGTGGCTGATATTGACATAAATTGATATCTTTATATTTTTTTTGAGTTTCCCGATAACAATATTCAGGCAATATTATGTCAATCCAACAGAAATGTGTTGACAAATGTCTCATTAGTTGAGGTTTATTATCAGGCAAATTTGAAATGTCTGTAAAACTAATCACTAAAGTGCAAAACTATCACCTTATAGCCTCATTTGAAAGTTTACATAACTTACATTTTTTTAGTCTTTTTTTAATCTTTTGTTGCATCTTTCCCCTAAACTAAATACAAATTCAGTATTTCTTCAAAACAACATTTGATGATATTTGATATATTGTCCACCCGTTCTCGCACTGACACTTTTTATGCAGTAATATATCAGCAGATGAAACAGCTGTTTAAAGCACCCCAAGGGTTGTGTTGATGTCTGTTTACAAACCACGATGTGCCTTGGTGTGCTTTGACCTTCACACTGAAAGTCTTTCCATAGAGTTCCTTCGCCAGACTAATTTTAAGGTTAGGATAAGTCACTGAAAGGCCCAACTGGCCCAGTTCAGTTCTCTATGTGAAGCTGACATTGTTTTTTGCTTAGTTTAAATAGTTTTACGTTTAGTTTATAGACATTTCATAAGTCAGGTGATTTAATTACTGTAGTTTATGTATCTGCTGGTAATTCTAAAGCCATGGTGTACAAGTCTGAACAATGCATCATGTGGCACGGTTGATATGACACTGATGGTTGCAGATTGGATGCCTTCAGCTCGCTTCCGTGTGGAGACATAAATCCTCTAAACGTGTGTGTTACTGAAGCTGTCAGGCAGATGTGATCATGCATGTCCAATGGTCTGTGGTGTAAATGGAGATGGGCTCTCGCTTCGGTAGTTAACGGGTCAGTATTTGAATACACACTGAAGCCCAATCGGCTTTCTTTGGTTACTGTTCTGAAAGGAAAGCACAGAAGTATTTGAGAGCAGAGGAGCTGGCAGAAGCCACCTGAGGAAACAAGAGATGGTCATCGTCTGCTGCAGAGATTAAATGTTTCCTGACCGTCTGCTCTTATTTAAAACCTCCTTAAATTGTGGCATCCCAAGAGTGTCTGACACTCATATGAGATGCATTCACTAGCCAAACCCTCAAAGTACACATATATACTAATAATATACTTTAATCATGTTAGAGAAGTTAATCCTGTTTACAAGCTTGTTTCCATAAACCATCATTCTGGACTCAATCTGCAGTCTAGCATATCAGTCACGTTGCCTAAGCACTTCATGTATTTGTTTTTTTTCACTGTTCATTCCCAATGTTGTATTTATTTAGGTTTATTTGACAGGGAAAAGTATGTTTCATAAGCTACAACATTTTAGCCCGGGCTCATTCTCAATGTCGTTCCTAGTTGGGCTTTTACATCAAAATGTAATACAAAAGACAATACACGTCATAAATTCAAAAAACATGTCAAAGGTGGTAACACATCTGACCTCCGATTAAAAAGCCTTTGAGTTCTTGTTTGAAAAGGACCCAGTTTGTTTCTCCTGTCAGTTCTACAGGTAAAGAGTTCCATTGTGTCCATTTTAAATTAGAAATGTGAAATACTAATCCAAGGTGAGCAAAAGCATTTTTGAAGCCAATTAATCAAGAATGCAGAGTATGTCCACTTTTAAGATTCTCTATAACTTCTCAGGTGGAGAGTCTGTTCCACAGAATCTTGCATTTATTCAATTCCAGGTGTTTTATTGGTTAAAATATTAAAATATTCTTTGCTCCCCTCTCAAAACGTGTATTCTTTGCTCCCCGTGTGCTCCCCCGTGTGCTCCCCCGTGTGCTCCCCCGTGTGCTCCCCCGTGTGCTCCCCCGTGTGCTCCCCCGTGTGCTCCCCCGTGTGCTCCCCCGTGTGCTCCTCCGTGTGCTCCCCCGTGTGCTCCCCGACACAGAGATATACTTTACAACTTACTCTGAAATGATGTTTGTAGGTTTGTGGAAGTTGCACACTGTTCATTCTGATCTCAGGGGGCTTCAGAAATAGTCTGTGAAAAGCTCTCCCTGAGTCTTCCTTTTGACCCTCAGCTGTTGCTCACTTTAGCGTTCTCCTTCCTCAGACGTCCCACAGAAACCACAGGGGCTTAACTCCAAATGTGCCTGACTCTGAGAGGGGAGCAGAGAGGGAGAAGAAGAAGGGAGGAGAGAGGAAAGAGCGGAGGAAGGAAAATGAGAAAGAGAAGAGGGAGGAAATGAGAAGAGGGTAGAGAATGGAAGGAAAGAGGAAGTAGGAGAGTTTAAAGGAGAAAAGATGAGGGAGAAAGAGAGAGGAGAAGAGTAAGGCGGAAAAGGGAGATGTGTGCAAAAGGAAAAGAAGTTAAAGGAGAAGAGTAAAAGGAAAAAATGACAAAGAGAAGAGAACGGACGTGAGGCAAAGTTGGAAAGAAGAGGGGAAAGGGGAGAGGAGGTAGAAATAAGAGTGAAGGGAGAGGTGGAGGAGGAGGGAGCGGCAAAGGAGGTGAGAGAAGAGAAGGGTGACAGGTGGGTGAGAGGAGGGAGAGAAGACTTTTAAGAGGTTGCCAGACTTTCAGAGAGAAACAAGCAGCCAAGCCCAAAACAAACAACCCCAGCTCCAGAAAAATAAGCCCAGAAAAGAAGCAACTTGTAGACCCCTGTGCGTACCAATGCAATGTGCATATTTTTAGATTACGTTCAAATTTTATTTTCACATACAAAAAAAAGTTAGCAAATTGAAATGCAAAAGTTTAAATTGCACTGTACAGTAGAGCATGAGGAGACAAGATCAATTATAGCTTTAAATCGTTAAAAACTGCTGTATTTAAGTGATTCCTTTCAATATCTTGTCATTTTCAACAGATTTATTTTCCTCAATAATATTTACATTTACTAGTTCTTCTGTTATGGATCAGAATCATTCTAAAATAATTAAGGAAAGGTCCAACTTTGTCCTATTTATGTAATTTTATTTCTATCTATTCTATCAATTTGTTTAACAACTCATGTCTATTAATGTTTAAATTATTGTTTAAAATGGGACAAGCACAATGTTAAAAAATCCCTTCTATTTTGACCTGCTTCCAAAAAAAAAAAGAAAGAAAGCGGCCTTGACTGTGCGACTGTGGGGAGGTGGGAGGTGGGAGGTGGGAGGAGAGAGGTGGGAGGGGGGCAGTGGGTCGTTTAAAAACGTTAACAGTACAAACCGCGGCGGACTCTGCCGTGTTCTTGTCTCATGTTCGGAGGTTAAGATCTTGGGGCGCTCGAGACAGCCAAAGCCGAGAGATAAAATTTTTCAGTTTGTTGGCCTGAAAGCGTAGCTGGGGAGAAGGGGCTGGCAAAACCTGTTCAAATTAGAGGTGGGAGACATGTCTTGAAAAAAAAATATATAAACGCACAGAGAAAGTGACGTGTTTCAGAAGAAGAAAAGCGGGCGTTCAACAGCTGGCAAACGTAACAATCCAGAATCTTAAATGGATCATATGGAGAATGTGCAAAAAACAGAGACAAGAACATCTATTTTAAAGTTGTTTTCATGCATTTTTGTTGTAATTTGTTTGTATTAAATGGCACAAGATTAAAAGTGTGTCTTAATGTTCATTGGAAATGCCTTATATGAATAGCAATTTTTTTTTTTCGTTTGTGAAAGACACAGAGCACATTCTGTTTACCTAAACATACTGACCCTACCTTTACTAGTTGCGATCCTAAGAGATCAAGTTAAATGATCAAAAGATCCATGGCTTTCAAAGGTGACGAAAATGTACAACGTTGTCGCAAGGCTATTTTATCAAGGAAAAACTATATATATTTTATCTTTTGAATGATGAAAAGTTCCTCAAAATTATCTATAAACAGGAAGTTTTGAGACCCATAAATTGTGGGTACAGTCGATTAAATTGAAGGCTAACCTAAAGAGCCCATCTATCAGACGCGAATATGGGACCGGCAAAAGTCAGATTTTTTAACAAATGTACACTAAAGTTTTAGTGTCCTTTTTAAACCGTAAATGAAGTTTGTCCGTTTGCTCCCACGCCTTCGCTAAAGCAGTCTGCACTAGGTTTACATTACACAAACCGTGCGCTCTCGACTCGTGCCTCTGCCCGCTTAAAAAGGAAAAAAGAAAAAGATGGCATGTGAAGTGGAAGTGTCCTTTGCCAGCTCCTATAGGGGCAGTTGTTGGGTTCAGTTTTCAAGGGGAGGTGCAGATAGCAGTTTGTAACAAGTAAGCGGAGCAGGTAAGCAGCAGAAACACTTCCTTCTGACAGCAGATTTCGAAATAAATAATGCGACTCTTAATTACAAAGTTTTCGTGTTTTTTTTGTTTGTTTTTGTGTCGATTTTTTTCCGCTTCCTTTTTTTTTTTTTTTTTTTTGATTGGATAGATTTTTGCCCAAACCTGGATTTATTTTTTAGGATTTAGTATTTTTTGTCAATGCTTTTTAAAGATGGATTACTACAGAAGAAAGCACTGCCGGTCTTTGTTGGACTTGGATGCAGAAGGTAGGCGCTTCGTTCTGGTGTTGAATGTTTAATGTCATTTTTACAAGACATCCAATATGGGCCATAGATGGAGCAGGAGTCTATAAATATGTAATAACCATCATTTTTTTATGTTTTGTTTAGCTAATGTGGCTACATGCCCAAACGGAATAATACTTTAAAATTATTTGCCTTCTTTTTAATTGCCAGTTGTATTAATTTGAGTTATAACTCAATTTTTTGTTTTGGTTAATTGTTTAGTCTTTATTTAATTATTGCTTTAGAAAGCACTATAAATCAGGCATGTCCAAATTACGGCCCGGGGGCCAAATGCGGCCCTCAGACCAATTTTTTGTTGGCCCTCCGGCTTCCTGCTTAGTTGGTCCAAACAACAAAAAGTGTTTTTTCTTACTGTAAAATTGGTCAAATTCAAGCGTTTTGATGTTATACAACCTAATATCAATTGTTCCAAGTCTTATTAAAGGTGTGGAGACTCATCAAAACAATGTCTGTGGCCCTCTGCTCCGTGCAAGTTTCAAAATGCGGCCCTCGTGACAAAAGTTTGGAGACCCGTGATGTAAATGAAATCTCACGCGATTAAATTTGCAATTGAAGTGTTCAAATCTAGATTAAATTCACATTGCACATTTTGCAATGTGAAATGAAACATAATAAATAGATAAACAGCCACACAATTTCTGATTTATTTAGACTGTATATTTTTTGCTGTCATAGTGGCATTGCTGCTTTTAAACTATGGCTATTAGATGAAGCTCACCAGCACTTAATCCATTTTTATTAGTGCCAAATGTAAACGCATGGAAGAAATCTCATGAGATGTGTGGCCATTTTATCTTGTGAAACACAATATTTGTTTCGTTTGCAGAAAACATTATATTTGACCAACATCATTTATCGTAGCCATTGCGATTTGCTTTTTGCAACTGCTCAAAGGCAAGGCAAGTTTATTTGTAGAGCACAATTCGTACACAAGGCAATTCAAAGTGCTTCACACAACAGGAAAAAATGCATTAAAATCACAAAGACATGGCAGAAATCACAAAATAATAGTTCAAGACATAAAATAATAGTTCAAGACATAAACCCTAATCCTGCAGCTCTACGATACACATGTACACTATACATACATCTTCTCCGCTGTGTTTGTGTGATAGTCTAACTCTGGTCCGTTCTGTTATGCAGGGCTTCCTCTGCTCTGGTATGGCAGCAATGTTGTACTGTCCGCGCCCCTTGTTTTCACGCTTTAACATGTGCAGGGCTGAACAAGTGTACCTCTGTGTCCAGGCTGTAGTTTCATCATTTCACCGTGGTTGTATATAATTTTAGCAGAGCCCTTTGGGTGAACATCAGCCCTCTGTGTGACTGACACTTTAACACATGTACCATGTAAAAATAGGGAATGGTCTAACATTGTCAAGCATTTGTTTCAACGTACTGAAGGTCAAGAATCTGTCAGCTCCTCAATAACTGTGCATAAGTATACTGTGATTTACAGAGTGGTGAAGATGCAGAGGACAGGAGGACACACTCTCATTGACCACAGCCTTGAGTGTAACTACTGTAGGCAATGGGAATATTAAAAGTCTCTGTTCTGTGGAAGTAATTTTAATCTAATTTATTATGAATTTATTTTGTTTTGTGTTTTTGATTATTGTAAGAAGAAACATCAAAGTTTTTTGACCATTCACAATGGTTGGAACTATGACTATGACAGTGAAAGCCTAAATCTAAAGTCTATCTTTATGAAATAAAATGTTCTGAATAAAAAAGTAATGATATTTGACACATGAAAAGCATTGTTTTGTTGCAGTTAAAAAACAGGGGGAACTACATGGACCATGATGTTTTGACCCATTTCAGTGCAGACAACATGAAGAAATAACTTCAAGAATTATTTCTGTCTTAATAAAAATAAAAAGTTCAAATTTGTATTTTTAGTAAGGATTTTTGGCCCATGGCTTTGCGAGACAGAACAGTATAGTGGGAAATGGGGATGAGACTGGGGAAGGACACTTGCAGCAAACTGTCAAGAGCTGGATTTGAACTCACAGCACTGTGGGGTTGTTCACATGGAACGCACATGTGCTATCCACTGACTAGAACGCGCACCTCTACGATATCACAATAAATATTGTACCATGAAATGTATAATAATATCGTACCATGAGATTTGCATATCGGTTCCTGTCAGATATGCTGGACACCTCATGGCTCTCGTGTGAGTCAGTATATAATCTAGAAGACTTCAATCAGTGACACAATGTTGCAAAAATCCTTTGTGGAGCAGGTTCAAAATCTGCCATGTCAAGTTCAAGCACACTCCCGTCTTCATCACTGCCCCTCCCCTCTGGAACTCCCTCCCCTTCATAGTAGAAACTCGGACTCACTAAGGAGCATTAAAAGAATGCTAAAAACTCCACTGACATAACTTATGATGTGTTTCCGTTGTAGTTTTTTCCTTTGATCTGTGTGAGGCGTCTTTGAGTTTATTGAAAAGTGTCGCATAAAATGAACGTATCATAACTATATCTTGTTTTTCTTGTGTTGCAGAGAAGAGTGGGAAGGAGGTCATGTCCAAAGGGTCCAGTGGCATGGAGGTCATCCTGACATCTCTCTGGAGGTCAGCCGTTAAATCTCCTGAAATAGTCGCACATATGTGTCTTGTCCTTGAAGCTAAATCCAGACTGTTGGCGGAGAATCCCAAACCTATTGTGTTTGAAAGGAGATTAAGATATGATCCGTCTTCAACGTTTCTATTCGACCAATGTTTCGTTTTGTTTTTTTTTTTCGTATTTTTCAACAGAACACTCATGACGTCCCAACCATCCTCAACCTTTCGAGCATTCTCACGGAGCTGCTCACTGTCGGTAAGTTCTGTAAATACAATAACGTGGCAGAATGTTATCCCTCTCCTTCATGATAAGCTTTTTTCTTTTCTTTTTTTTTTTTTTTCCTTTTTCCTGCTGAACTAAATAATGTCTCAGTCAGTGATTTCTCAGACCCAGTTTGTTCTCCAGGCCGCGGTCGCAGAGTGGGAGTGTTTGTGTCTAAAGGGGGAACAGGAATACTATTTCAGACACTTATCTCTGCGAGTAAAGCGATGCCCCCCAGCGAGGAGCTCATGCTGCAACTGCACTCACTGCTGGCAAAGGTCGGCCCCAAAGGTAAGACGGGCAACGATGCCAAATCATTGCTAAAAAATTCAGTTTGATCAAGATGTTTCGATCAGTTGTGTAGATAATGATGTACTGTGCACTTTGACTGGTTTAGAGATCACAACTTTCCCTGGGTTGCCTTAAACTGGTCAATAAGGACAGTAAGATTTATTGGCAGCTCGTTTTTGCCATAGCATCTGGCAACGCAAAGTCTTGGTTTCATTGGATAAACCGCTTGACTTAAAACAATATACATATTTGAAGTTATTTTGGAAAAAACGATACGTAGCCTTTGGAAACATTGTGGAAGGCCTTCAGTTTACCTTTTGTCTATTTTAGTGCAATGAAAATATAATTCAATCCCTTCTTGAGAGATTTACCTCAATTATTCTGTTATTAATAATATGTGTAGGAGATTATATCAAAAATAAAACAACTGAGATATTTGTTTTTATCAGTTTTTTCATCTGTAAATGTGGATTGGTATTATTAATTAAGTATTCTAAAAAAACAGTTCCTATAAAAGAGTGGTTTGTAATCAAAAGGAAGACGATCAGACAGAAATGGCTTGGGAATAATGAATCTAGACTGTATATTTAGTATGAAATTGTTGGAAGAGCGGGTCTGTTTGACAGGGCGAATCACCAGGCATGACTCACACATTAGTTCCAAAATTGGCCATATTTCTGTGTCCGAGTTTCCACAAACCCTCTGGCCTCAGTGCTCGCTGCAGGGAAATGCACGGTGCCTTCCAACACTAACAGTCCAATGTTCTTTTCAAACTATGAACCCAGTGGCCTCTAATCTAAAAGACATGTTTTGATGACCACGAGGAGCTACGGTAGCAGTTCTAGGGTTGTATCTGAATGGTGGAACACAATGCTAACTAGTTGGGTAATGTTTGAATAGTATGTTCTTGTTTAGATTTATTTAGTTAATTGCTCTAGAGATATGCGAAATTAGAAGAAAGAGTATATTGTCTAACAAGTAAAGCTATTATAAATTACAGGAAAAATAGCTGATTCAAAATAAAATTAACAGAAACCTATTTGAGCCAAATAGGCTATTTGAAGACTATTTCGAAATAGAAAATTACTCTTAAAAAAAACACAAGATGGGTATATATAATAACATACAGCTGGAACTGTCCAACTGCCGACAGGCACCGAAATTTAGGTTGTGGGCCGGCCCACTTTCAACTTATAAAACCGTGTTTTTTGTAATAATGTATATTTACTACAGGTCCCTTAATTTCTTGTACAAAAGCCTCCAGAGGCAAAGAAAGCCCATGGTTTGTTTGTTAACAAGGTTCACAGTCAAGTCATGGACATTTTTCACTAAGAAGGATCTTCCCCAAACATTTTTGAACAGGACAGACTTATTTGTTGTCTCTTGCTGTATTTTAGAGGCTGTGGATACAATAAAGCGTCATTGTTTCAGCCCCTATCACAAAATGCACATTGCATATGCATATTATTTGCAATGCAGTTAGGCCTGGTGAACACATGAGCCCTTCCCCCTTCACTTACATTTTCCCTCATTGTGAAGCAGACACACATGCCTCAGACAGAATGAGCTGCTGTAAGTTCTGTAGCTTTAGCTGTTCAGTTTTAGCTCTTGCAGATGAATAAAACCTTCTCTGATCCACTGCTACACACCCAACCACAAAATACAGAAGTTGTATTCACAATATTTAGCTTAAATTCATTTTAACATTTCGATGGGGCTGTTGTTACTTGGTTTTACAGCACATGAACTAAATGCCTCATGAAGCATCAGGAAAATGATGTAGACAAAGCCTTTTTGGTTTATCCATGAGCAGATCCGATTCATTTTCTTCGCCGTGCTGTGTGTAACTGTAAACACGCTTGCACTTTGGTCTTGCCCACTTTCTAGGTGTGCCCAGTAATATGCCAACTCATCAAAAACAACCAATGACATAGCAGGGAAAGAGAACCAGCCAAAGTCTAAGACAGAGAAGAGCGAATCTGACAGCCAGCCAGTGCAGTCAATCAGTGCTCAGGAAAAGGCAGAGCGCCCACTGCATGCCCACTGCATGCCCACTGCACGCCCACTCTCTGTCTCTCTGAACCACGGAGGCACCTGAGTGCAGGGCTGATATGGGGCATATTTGCAGGTCATGCTGTCCTCCGCCTCTTGTGATAACAGTTCAAACACGTTTGTGCACAAAGCAAAACTTGACAAGATAATTGGCCCTCCCTCGTGTGAAGTCATGAATATATTTTAGAACTCTACTTTCTGTCATTTCCAACATATTTTTCAACTATTCCCCACAAAATGCTACATGATTGGTACTGTCATCTAACTTTACCACAGATATTATCCACCATAAAAACTATACACACTTTAAGCCATTTTCGATCAATATTGTGGTTTTCAAAATATGAAGCAACTGAAGAAAGCCGAGTTAAGCTCTGAGCGTTGAAATAATGAATTACGTTGAAATAATGAATTCCAAACGTGTGTTCAGACAGGAAGTTTGGCGTGGCGGCACGGTTGACCGGAGCTTTAAACGTCACCGTCAATTTGATCAAATACAATCTCCACAATCCAAAACTGCTGCTGCCCTGTCTCCAAGTGCTGAGGATTTACGCCGCGAACTGTGAGTAACTCCAACTCTAACCTCTACGCTCCCTCACAGTACAGTAAATTCACACACCTTTGCCTTTGCTAGCGGTCAACGCGATCGCGATGGGGAAGAACGGGGTGGTGGCGCTCATGTTCAAGATTCTGTCACCTTACACAAAGAAAAACACCAGCCTGCTCAAGTAAGTGTCTACAGTTTTTTTTTTTTATTCTTTATTTGTCAGGGACCATGTACAAACTCTTTAATGCACCAGATTTAGCTACTGCTACTTTCCATCAGCAGTCTCCAAGAAATTAATCAAAGAAGAGCAAAAATGTGAATTAAATAAATAAATAAATGTGGTAAAATTGCGTACCACAGTTTGAGAAACGCCATATTTGATATTTTCCTAAAAATATGAAAAGCGCAAAAAAAGAATAACGTGCCGTAAAGAAGGTTTTTTTATTCATTGCTCAGTGAAGTTAAGAATGTGTGATTGTGAATGCATGTGTGTGTTTTCAGAGTGGCTTTGGATGCACTGGGAGCTCTGCTGAAATCAAGTAAGTCGTCATTTTTCCTGGTGGAGAGTGCGCCACCTTCTTGTCTCCAGGTGGTATTGCTTTGGCTTGAAGGTTTCACAGTCTGACATTCAACTGTGATATCCGCCTGGGGACAGTCTTGGCATGTTTCATACATATTTAGTTGACCAATGAGTTTGTTCATGTATATATGTACGTGTAATGAAATAGGAAATACTGGTGACATTTATACTGTACTTCAAATACTTTTACTTGTCTCAATTAGCTGTATGGAAAAACACTTTTATTCTTTCATGGCGTGCATCAACATTTTTGTATCTATCAGGAACCAATGCTCGTCGTGCAGTGGATGGTGGTTACGTGCCCATTTTACTGGCCTTGTACTCGGACTGGCACCGCAACGACTCACGCCATCGCCACATGCTGATCCGAAAAGGGCTTCTGGTCTGCCTCAAGAACATCACCAACATAAAGCTGGGCAGGAAGGCGTTCATCGAGGCTGATGGCATGAGAGTGCTCTACAACACCTCCACGGTGAGTACACACGGGCTCGGTGTACGTGCCAGTCCAATTGGTTCAGATTGTGCTAGAGGGCAGGTCAGAATATTCTTAACTATGTTTTTACTTGGCTCATGCTTATATTCCTACAAATACTGTTACATGAAACAACTGGCACAAAGATGTAAGTCTGTAGACCGTTAGTTGTTTATTTGAATAATCTAACAATGGTGTCTTAGTTGGAGACGTTCCAAGTAATTTCATAAGTACTCAGCTCAGACCGGTCGCCGAGCACGACGGAGGTGCCGGCAAAGGTGCCGTGGTGCTCCAGATTATTTGTTGGAGTCAGTCTGTACTCCATGGTTAGTTACAGCGGGAGCGTGTGGTCTCGTGATTGCTGTGATTGAAGCCTGTGACCTCAAAAGTACAGCAGAGCTCCGGTCTTTATGCGAGCTGCCACAGAGCTGCCCTCCGTGAGAATGGTCTGACACAGCAGTTGCAGTTGCACCAGTGCAGTCTGAGAACGGTGCAGATAATATCGGCCAGCCAATACATCGGTCGGGCCCTACATTGCAGTTTGGATAAAAGTCAGAAGGACTCTTACTGTTTTGTTTTTGAAAAATGTGCACATAGAAGCACTTTGTATTTGAGGAATGGCAGGAAGTCTGTGCTTTTCTCTAACTGGATTTAACAACAGATTAATTTCTCGGCTAAGCTTTAAAACGATGTGTAACATGCCCAGGTGGAATATCGGCCAGAATTTGGTTGGAAACTGAGATTTCTCTAAGTGCCCATATCGGCTGATAATATTGGCCAACCAATATATCGGTATGCCGATATACCTTAGATATGTTCGTGATAAAAATCTATCTTTTAATAATGTTGCTGTCTTCGTTAGGAATGTCTTTTGTCTTGTGAGTCTGTCTGATCAAATTATTATCATCAAAATATTATTTTTTTTAGTAGTTGACTAGTCTCACGATGATTCCAGTTGATTGTTGCAACCTTATAAATGAGGAGGTTCAGTTTATGTGGCCTTTTGGAGGTATATAGGTCCCTGCCCTCCATCTGAAATGAAGACATGCATTTCTATGACCTCATGTTCACAACCTTTTCAACACATAGATGATAAGTGATATGAGATCTTCCTTCACACTTGTGCTTTACCTGTGTTATGACTGACAGGAGTGTCTCCCAGTGCGGACACTGGACCCTCTCATCAACACGTCCAGTCTCATCATGAGGAAGTGTTTCCCTAAAAACCGCCTTCCTCTTCCCACCATCAAGTCGACCTTCCAGTTCCAGCTGCCCCACGTCCCAGGCTCATGTCCAGGGAAACAAGTGTTCATCCCGGCTCAAGGGGGTGAGCACACATCACTAAACATGTAGAATATTAGGTCACGGAATGTATGATTTCTGTGCATTGGCTGGATTTTTTCCAACCCGCGTGTCCCGCACTGTTAGCGTTCTTGAACCCGACCCAGCACCCAAGCAATGCATAGTAAAAGAGGTTATGTACTTACATTTTTATTCAAAAAAGTGGCAGAATTGCAGGCAGAAAAACAGTTTCTTTGCTTTTTTTTGGGTCTAATTTAAGTCCATGCAGCTACTGTCTTCCTCAAATTGACTTTCTTATTTTGCCTTTTAATATTGTTTCTCCATTTTTGCTTTTATAGCCAAAAGCTAGCTTGTCCCTCAGCCTGCAACGATTAATTTCCTCAACAAACGGACTCAGGAAAAGCGTATTATGCTATTATGAATTACCTCTACCGGTGGGGCCAACAAACAAACCGACATAGGCACATCAATGGTTTTAGCACGGAGTCATAAAAACACTGGGTTATAGATAATCTGAGAAACCACATCACTGCTACCATGACTTTCTATTGATTGCAGAATGGGTTAAAATAAAGGTGATTGCCATTAAATTGTAAATCACAGGCTGAAATTGAGGATTAGAGCCCACATTGAATGCATACTGTACATATTTATCACTCCTGCTTTGTTTACTACTGCCAAAGTAGTTTCAATTCAAAATTGAATTGCTGAATTCAAGTTTGACTTTGTTCACTTGACCCAATGGAAACATTTAATTTTTGAATTTTCACGATTTTGACCATGATACGACGCAGTGTAGTCAGTTTGCATAAAAACAACGTAGTTATTTTTCTAGTCCCACTCTAAATGATCAGGCTCTGTTCTGTCGCTGGATCCACTTGACAATGAAAACACTATATTCAAACTGCTGCATATATTGTTCCCTACAGGACGATCTGAGCCACATCATTACAACAAAACCTCACAGAAGGGTAAGACGTACGTAAGACAGACTTCTTGTTCCCAATCTAGACTCTCATCACTGCTTTAAGGCACTTGACACTCTCACTCTAAACAGCAGGCTAACCTCACCCATTTGCCATCATCGTCTTCTCGCTTTATGTAGTTATTGCCTGTATCTTCCTTTTGACTTAAGGCTTTAAGCAAATGCTTCTTTGTCTTGAAAATTGTGAAATGAGGACGAAGATTAGGGAGCATCTTCCATATTTTCAAGTCTCTTTTTACCCAAGTCTTAGTTTTTTTTTTTTTTGCATTTAACCCATACTTTAAGCAGTTACTCAGCAGCAATGGGCCAACACATGGGACCAATTTTGAAGTGTTTTCATGGTCGGGAGTGCCTTTCTGAAGGTTTAAGCAGTTTTTTTGGGTTGTAGGGAACCAAAGCACTTGAAGCAAACTTATTCCTCCCCAACCGGCCCAGGAAACAAACCTGGAACCTTCTTACTGTGACAATAAAGCTCTAGAGAGCTTGTGCAACCAAAAGTAAAAGTAATTTCAAGTCAGAATAAATTCTACTGTTTACATCTACATTCGAAAGTCTGCATCATCTTTTACACAAACTAAAGCATGGAGTTTCGGACGGCTCTAGCTGCTAACGGCTTCTCTGTCTGTTTAGCTGGCAGCGTTTACAGTGCAGACATGTTGTCCCAGTTTGGACTTTTCAATAAACTTAACTTGTGCTCATTTTTGTCTAATTGTCACATGCTGCAGAGGCCGGAACACTTAATATCCTTTTTCTTTAAAACATGACTTGTCTCGTATCTAAAACTGTAGCTTTTTGTGTGCCCGCAGTGGATGATGTGCGTGACGACAGCGACGACAACGATGAAGCAGATGCTGAGAATGATTCAGAGAATGAAGAAGATGAGAAGGACCAGCAATCTCCGGTAAAGTGTTGACTGTTTTTCTTGTTTCTTTTAGCCTTTTTGCTGTTATATTTTATACTCAAAACATCAAAAACAGGTACTTGGAACAGTGTTTTGTTAAATTTGCACATATTTTCTGCATGTTCATTGTTTACCCTGTCTACCTTCTCAGAGCTCAAAATTTCTGCCCTTGTTTAAAGTCCACACTTCCTTCAGATTTTTCCCTTTTACTAGTTTACTAGCAGACATTATTTTTCACTTTGTAGTTCATTGCAGCTTCCCCAGTGCAGTACTCAAAGTTCTATATTAGCAATATATATTTCAAATTCAAATCAAATCCTATTACCTATTATTATTCATCTGGATTACCAGCAGAGGGCAGTAGGTGTGCCCTGTAGCACAGCGATCCCCAACCTTTTTCCTCACAAGGACCAGTCCAATCACAAGGGGGCAGGTCCAATAACAACAGTGTAAAATGTGTACAAATCCTTCTATAACTTTTTAAAATGGCTTATTACTTACGTTTGATGTTTATTAGATTAATGGGCTCTATATTTTCATGATAAAACACATTGAATATTGGGACATAGCAACAGACTATAAGACAAAAATAATAATGCATAGGTTACATGGGCTTCTGGGGACCGGCAGCAGATGGCCCTCCGCTCGGTGGTGGTTGGGCATACTGTTGCACACCGACTAATCCTCTCATATCTTATTTTGAACTCTTCGGTCTAGAACGATGACATTGAGACCGACCTGAACAAGCTGCACCCTAAAAAGGGCCCCGGGCGTCCTTACGAGGAACTAAGGGTCTACGAGAGGTTCTTTGTGGAGCTCTCTGAGGACTTTCAGGTGAGATACTAATAACATTCTGGCAGCATTTCTCCAACACAGCGACTGACAATTACGTTGACAATTACATATTGATGTGGAGATGATGCAACAATACAAACAGTACCAGAACCTCAAAACACTATTCCAAAATGTTCAGAATATAAGCATTTCATTGAACTGTTAACAATTAATCAAGTAATCCTTTAAATATCAAGGTTGACTAATACGCTCAGGTAACTTCCATAGCTAAATTCAATAAATATATGATCATAATGAATATTAGACTGCATTACATATCCTGTGTTTTCTGTCTACCATCCACCACCACTTCCACTTCCAAGTTCTCGGACGATAAAATTTTATATAAATAGAAGCAGAAAGCACACAGCAGTCTAATTTGCACCCTTTTTTACATGCATCTGTATTGGGGTGAAACAAATTTGACTCGACTACATGGACAAAAATTGTTTTGTTTGTCTTTCACAGGGATTTCATTTTGAATCCTCCAGAACCTCCAGCAGCACATCGTCATCATCCCCATTCTCATTGTCTCCGACTCCTGCCAAATCCCCTCGTCCAATTATCGTCCCCACCGCTCAGGCGCTCTCCCCAAAACGTGCGTCTCTGTCGGGGTCACAGAAGGACCACCACCTGCCTCCTTCCGCTTCCACCTCCTCCCCTCCTGCGCCTCCTCTGCCGCTCACCTCGCTAGAACTGGAGAACATCCACGTATCCAAGGGCCGAGACAAAACCAAAGAGCCACACATTCCATCCACAGACAGGCACGAATGTACTCTTTCCTCTGTGAGCAAAACCACTACTCCAGTTGAAAACATTGAAAAAGAACTTGCGCGTGTACTCGAATGCGTATCTTTGGACACTCTGGACGGTGTCGCTCCTCTAAACACAGAGCACAGAGGAGTGAAGCAAGAAGACTTAAGTGCAACCAGGCAGATTCAGTCCCCGCTTTTGTTGGGGGGTTTATCCGCGCGTCGTTCAGGAGGAGGCAGTGACTGTGGGTCAGAGGGAGCGGAGGATGAGACGGCAGAGGGCGGTGTCCTAGAGGTCCCGGATACAGCGTTGCTCCTGCCGCTGCACGACCCCGACCTCTACGTGGAGATGGTCAAAGGAACACTGTCGGTGCCGCAGTACGCCGAAGTGGCTTACCCGGACTACTTTGGTCACGTGGCCCAGACGTTTAGGGAGCCGCTTCTGGAGAGGGTTTACGGCGTGCAGAGGTGAGTGTGAAATATGACCGTGTGCGAGTGTGAGTTTCTGTGTTGTTTTCTTATCACCGCTGGCTTAGGGGATTGTAGGGGCGGCACAAATTCAAATTTGAGTGAGACGAAACATCACAATTATTGACGTCACTAAACAGACAAAATGAATGAAAGCGAATTAAGGATTTCACTAATACATCACCATTCCTCTAGTGTGGGAGGCAATCCATTCATTTTAATGTAGAAGAGCTGCTTTATCACCCACTGTTCAACAACTACAATAGCTTTGGGCTAGTTGCTAGTACCGCGATGCTAGTACCGCGATGCTAGTACCGCGATGCTAGTACCGCGATGCTAGTACCGCGATGCTAGTACCGCGATGCTAGTACCGCGATGCTAGTTCCACAATGCCAGTACCGTGCCGCCTGCTCCATTTAAAGATCTACAAATCCACCAAGTTTACTTTTCTGAGGTAACGTCACGTCAACTCTCGATTGTGACTCGACTTGAATTAGTTAGAAAAAGTAGCACTTCCTATTGATGAAATGGAGTGTTTTCACCCACGCCAGACCACGCCCCCCTCCCCCCTAAGACACGTTGCCCAATGATTCTATCTGACCAGCTTTAGGAAATCTCTTTCTGAATTATAAAGTGAAGTTACTGCACTTTACATTTACTGTAAGTGCACTTTTTTGGATTGTTGATTGAAAAGACTTTTATGATTAGTTTGTAGTTTATACTGTGTCCAGATTAATCACAGTGATCAATTACCAAATAATCTCGACATCTTTACCGGTTCATCCACAGGCATAAGAAGCTAAAAAGCAGTCAAAGCACCAGAACAGCTCTCAAATTTAGTCTGATCGTATATCTGGCTCAAACTGCACTCAAAGATTACAAGCTCAAGGGAGTTCACACAATAACAATAACTCAATTGTTCAATTGTTTCCTTTCTGTTTTGAATCCTTGTAATTCCAATGAAATAGTCCACTAAGAACATTTTTGGACACCATCTGGAGTTGAATCAACAAAGCGACCACAAGTTTACAGCCCTAGTGTGTGAACTCATTCCAATAGTCTGTTTAAATGAAGACTGTCTAAACTAAACTCAATAGGACTTTCCGGGTTCATAAAGGTTAAATGAAAAAAAAAAAGTCTCACCACCAAAGTGATTGGTGGTGAGAGAAAGAGCCATAGCTGCAAATCTACCCAGGGAAGTCGTTGCTAGGGGGAAAAGCTTATCTAGTGTGGACGCGGAAGAGCAAATCAAAAATATGTTTTTCATTTCAGGGCCAAGATCTTCCAGGACATTGAGAGGCTGATACATCCTAATGATATTTTGGATAAAGTTGTTTACGACCTAGACATTCCCAGGTGAGTTATTACCTATTTCTACTTCTAAAAGTTCACCTTAAGCGTCCATTTATTCTTGATATGCTCCGGGAAACTGCTTAACTCTCCGAACTGTGCTACACTAGAGTCAGAGAGTAGCAGTATGTCCATGGGTTTCAAGTAGTAATTCAACTAAATAATAGTGTTTTCTTAAATATTACCATGCGGTCTTTTGCTAGTTCTGATATAAATCAATCAAGCTAATTGTCCAAATTTGTTCCAATGATGTATTATTCTTGAGTATTCATACCTGCTCAATCAATACTAGCTTTTGTAATGAGTTCGGGGGTATGGATTGGTTTCAAGGTATGAAAAAGTAGGTCAAAATAAAACAAAGTATTACATGCACCCTGAACAAGGCTTTGCAGAGCTGAAACGCGCTGCTGGTTTTTTAAAAGAGCCATGTTTCCCTCGAGGCTTTTTAACTTTAAACTGTCCCTTGGCGTCCTTTGTCTGCTCATTTTTCCATCTTAGGCAGACGGTAACCTTTATTTGAAATCCAAGAATTCACCCGTCATCTCCAAAAAGCAACTTTAATACGCCAGAACATCCATCCAATCTCTTTTATTTACATAGCACATTTCAGACACAAAAACAGTTACCAAAGTGCTGCACAATACACGGATAAAAATGTTAAATACAGCTCTTTTTTAGCTCCACTAGTCCACATTTAATGCAACAAAACTAGTAAGGCAAGTTTATTTGTAGAGCACAACTCAGCTGGTGTTAAAAGGCGGAGAATAAAAGGGACTCTGAAGACGAGACTTAAAACATTCCACTGTAGGAGTTGTTCGGATGGGCGGCCAGAGCTTCTCCTTAAAGTATATTGTTCCTAAAATATTATTATTAGATCTAAATGGCATCCATAATGAGAAGTCATGGGAAAGACACCATGAATAGAGATGGCTCGACTTGTCTCTTTGATGTTTAGCTTGTGAATGGTCCCGAATTGTTCTAATTTTCATCTATGTGTTCTAATTTACGAATGACAAGATGTCCTCAAAATGGCGCCCATAGCAAGAAATTCATACCGGTAAACACAGTGAACTCTTACAAATATATTTGTGTTTCAGCTGTCCTGTGATTGAAGATGATGGCGAATCTCTTAAGTTCAACTCCCAGTTTGAGTCTGGGAATCTGAGAAAGGCTATCCAAGTTAGAAAGTAAGCGTTCTTCTGACAAAGTATTTTATTCAGCTTTATTTACACAAGAGTAATACCTGTTTCCCTCCCCTAGGCTTGAGTACGACCTGGTGCTGAACTCGGACATCAACAGTAACCACTACCACCAGTGGTTTTACTTTGAGGTGAGCGGCATGAGGGTGGGCGCCACCTACCGCTTCAACATCATCAACTGTGAGAAGTCCAACAGCCAGTTTAACTATGGTGAGCCAAAACCCCCAAAAAATACAATGGAAACAAATGATTTAAGGACCTACCATAATGAGTGATTTCAAGCTTTCAAGAAATAATAATTGTAAGAATTTTAAAGTAACTTCAATTCAATCCATACTCCATCACTTTAACTTAACTTAATCATTTGGAAACTAGTTAAATATATGTGAATGAAAGTGAATTAAGTATTGGTGGTGGTGTCAATAATCATATTTTTGTTATAACGTGATACTTCACTATAACATCACTTTTTGAGCTGTTAATCGTGTTATAATATTGTTTTCCCATCAGTGTTTTCAGTAATCTTGCATATTTAGCCAGTTCCCGCTCCAGAACTCACACTGATCACCGTCTGATCTGGTGCTCATATGGCCTCTGTCCACTCTGCACTTTTGCTGTTACAAAAAGGCTGTTTTTCGTTACATTAAGGTCCATCCCCATCTATATATTTATGTATTTATTTATTTTACATTTATTTTACCAGACAAAATGGTGATGATCGACGGGGTTCTGATCGACGTCATGATAAAATAAAGCCTGAATGTATAATTTTTTCATCTGTACATTTATTTTTAAGTTATAATACAGGTTGTGTTACAGCAGTCATTCCCAACCAGGGGGTCCCCAGGGGTTCTTAAAAAAGAGGTCTGGACTAGATTGTGTGATTTTTGATGAAGGAAGGGCATGTTTACACCTTTCATAAAGTATTTTATAATCATTACTGTTCTATTTTGTTATACTGTTCTATCACTAATTGATCATAAAATGTATATATTTATCTTATAAGACAGTAGCATTGCAGGTAGAAGGACGTTTAGATAAGATATGGGTCACTGAGAGCAAAAGTTAGGGAACCACTGTCTTAAAGATGCACTAAACAGGTTTTCTGGTTGAGATCTGTCCCCTGTTTCTCATGAAAATGTTACTGCTTTTTAATGAAATTGTGTGGGACATTACATGGGGGGAATCCATGAAGAAAAGACGAACAAACATAACCCCTTTTAAGTAGTTTGAAAAGCTTGAGTAAATGCGATATAATATAAGACATGTTTTTTCTCTCTCAAATGCAGGTATGCAGGTTCTCATGTACTCAGTTCAGGAGGCCATCAGTGGAAGTCCTCGCTGGGTCCGTACAGGAGCCGACATCTGTTACTACAAGTGAGTTATCCACGACTCGGGAAAATCTACAGGGGATTATGCCTTCTGTTTGAATTACATGACAAGCATTTAGCAGAAAGTAGAGCTGAGCAATGTCTGTGTAGAGCCTCAGTCATCCAGATAGCTTCCATAGCAACGGAACATTTCATTCTCTCAACTGGATAAAGGACACTAATTTGTGTTTGTTTCAGTGTATTTAGCTTCAGACAGAGATAAGGCATTAATTCACCAGTTCTTTGTAAAATGAACTGAAGAACTTTCTTGGATGAGTGACAAATCTATTCACTCTTAAAACTTTAGTATAGTTGACAGAATTCTTTTTTTTTGCTAGGGTTGAACAATTTTTCTTCATTGATATCTTTGTTTTGTTTTTTTAATGGAGTGAAACTGTCCCTGTTCACATTCTTGAATTGGATGATATCATAATCTCAGATGGTGGTGTTGTGGACATTTCTGTAAACAGTGACAGAGGAATAAGACAAAATAGAACAAAGTTGTCTCGTTCAAAAGTGAATCTTTATTTCAGCCGTGCACAGCCAAAATACTGCCCCTAACGGAGTCGACTCTCTCTTCCAGAACAAAGATGAGTCCATCTTATATAGGCACTGTTCCTCTTCGTGAGAGGAGCCCTCGTAGCCTAAGCGCTCTAAATGGTGCCTCATCGCCTCATCGAGGCCACAATCAGGTCACTGAATTGTTAGAACAATGATTTATGCTCTCTTGTTCTGTCGCCCTGTCATGGCCAGACCCAGTATCTTTCTGCATTTCAGTGCAGAGGGTCTATATTCAATACAAAACTCCTAATGGTCTTTCACGAATTTCCTCCTGTCTGTGGCTGGGTTGGGCAGAGATTTTGCCTCAGCCATTACATCTTCATTTGCCCAGGGCCTGTTACATACATTTGCCCATCCGGTCCTGCCACTTCTACCATAAAACACGTGATTAGCATGTCTGGATGTGAGGTGCTTGCAGGATCTGCGTTACTGGGATTGGTTCTGGTTCTGGTTCTGGTGTGGGCCGTTTTGGTGGCGGGTTCTCTGGTGAGGTGTGGCTGACGACCTCCACCATGTCGTCCCTTTCGAGTGCCGACATGGCGAGTCGACTGACTGGGCAGGTGTCCAGATCCGTGTCCACCCGCCCCACTGAAAGGCAGGTTAGAACTGGGTAGATAGGAGGGACTGACACAGTAACTTGTTCATGTGAGTTGTGGCGTGTTATGGCGTGTGGGGTTCATGCGTCCTCATGCCTGCATCAGCCTGTGCACTGAGCGCGATGTGTGAGTACGACGGCGGTCTCTCATTCTCTCTTTCGCACACACTCACTCTCTCTTTCACACAGACACTGGCAGGTGCTATTTGTTTACACAGTCTCTTTCTCCCAAGTGATTCAGCCTTAGTCTCCCACAGTTGGATCATTCTCATGCCTCTCCATGTCTCTCACAACCTCTTTTATTTAAGATAAGATAAGATCACTTTTATTTGTCCCAAAATGGGGAAATTCTAGTGTTGCAACAAAGATTAGGTACAGAAACAGATTATTACAGCCATATGGACAGAAAATATTGCACCAGGGTTGATTGACATTATGTCACACGGCCTTTTTCTTAAACATCTTCTCTTTTGCTTCTTCCAGTTTTGCTTTTAGTTTTGCATTTTGATTAGTGCTTAGTGATCCTCCGGATAGAAATCCGAATTTATTGGACCACACTGGCAGACACTCCAGACACTCTTTCCCCATATTTATTTGACATTGCCAGTGTGAAAGGTGTCTCTGGGATGAGCACATTGCTCTTAGATTGATTCTTTCCGCTATTGTGTGTCGAGCAGAATTATTTACACGTTCAATTATAATTGTGTCTAAATTGTAGTTTTAGAATCGTAAAGAAAGACCTTTTCATTTTTTTATTTAAAGGTGGCCCTTAGCCCCATCTTTTAGTGCTTGAAATGATGAAAAGGTGCTCACAGAATAGTCTTTCAGTGACACTATGGTCACTATGCTAACCTTGTTGAAATAGTCAAACACCCTATGGAACACATTTATGAAACATTAGCATCAGGTTATGACATGACATTTTTCCGTTACAATGGGCAGGGCCTATGTAACTCAATGTGAGATTCACCGTTTTTGAAAGAAATGGCAAAAATGGAAAACCACGAACGTTGAACCTTATCATTATTTGTTGGGAATTGGCTCCACTTTCTGAGACTATTGTTAAAAAACCATTTCACTTTTGTTTATTAATGAAAAAATCTGAGTGGGACTATCCTGGTTAAATAAAGGTCAATAAAATGAAAAATATATGATGACATAAAGACGTTGACATTGAACTTTGTGTCACTATTTGTTTTCATGTGAATAGGCCCAGCAATTACAGAGAAATGAACCATAAACCAGGTCAACAACTCTGCAAAGTGATTTTGAAGTAGAATGTTTTGATTCCCTTATTTGGCCTTTCTTTGAACTTATTTTCTTCCATTATAACTGAACAAATAGGGCACTAATTGTTTAAAGGTTCTGATAACATTACTTTTTTTATTTTACTCAGAAATCATTTTGCCAGAAGTTCTGTATCCGCTGGAGGCCAGAAGGGAAAATCCTATTACACTATGACCTTCAGCATAAACTTCAAGCACAAAGACGATGTCTGCTATTTCGCCTACCACTACCCCTACACATACTCCACGCTCAAGGTAATTCTCTTCGTTTTATTATTCACTCATTGTCCAAAAGAGTCAATTATGTGGAAGTAACACAAATGAACGCTTCATTGAATCTGCTGCTGTGATTAGTTCTATATCCCCACAGCAGTACAGATGTAGTTGTCTTGTGAAATGATTGGAAGTTAGTGTGAAAAACATTTAGATATGACAAAAAAGCGAAGTGATTGAATGGACAAACAAGAGAACTGAGCCGCAACAGAATGAATATGTAATTAAAAGCAGCATGTCTTGTAACTCTGTTGGCATAATTGACGCTTTGAAATAGGCACATTTAATTGTTGGAAAAATGGTATCAATAATTGAAATGCAAAGGCAGTTTGAACCAATTTGGAAAACCGTATAATTGGGATTTTTGTATGTCTATTGTAATTAGATTTGCTATTTATTAGGGCTGTCAAATTTAACACGTTAATTCATGTGATTACTCATAGAAAACTGACTCATTAATCATGAATTGACGCAGATTAAGCGCACGCTATTTTAGAATGCACGGGGGGATTTACCTGAGTAGAGGAACCGAAGCACTGCTGATTTTTAGGCAGTTAAAATCCATCAGTCCTCACGTTGCAGATCACTCAGCGGCTGATGTTTACGACCTCAGAGCAGAGAGTGGTTCGGCTTTGCTCTGCGCGGAACATAATTTGAATACCGTGTGCACTGTGAGGAAAATAAAGGTTGCGTGTGCGCGCTAAAACAAACAATAAGGGCCAAATATTCCACCAAACTATTAAATGACACTGGAAGACGCCAGACCAACCTGAATAGCTCAAACGTGTCGCCATAAGAGCTAGTTACACCAGCAAGATGTAATGATGGGCCTCTAACCTGCCAAGCTTGTTCAGTCAATTTACTTTAAACATGTGACCACACAGATTTGTTATGAAATAATAATAATAATAATAATAATAATAATAATAATATTATACATATAATTAAAGCCAATAGGACTTTTAAATAGGGAATTTTTTTAGGTTAGTGAAATAATGAAAAGTTCTGCAAAAATAGGCCTGCTTAAAATGAGACAGTTTTAAGTTATGTACAGTGGCTTGCAAACGTATTCATACCCCTGGAACTTTTCCACATTTTATCATGTCACGACCATAAATTTGAATAAAAAAATAAATGTATTGGCATTTTTTGTGAAAGAGCAACAAAAAGTGGCATCCATTTGTAGCCACTGTATAGAGAATGACATTAACGTAACCGCGTTGTGTAATTACTGCTGATTAATTATATTTCAAAAGTGTAATTAATCTGTTTTTTTAATCGACTGACAGCGCTACTATTTATGCTTTTATCACTATTCTATTTGAGCATTCAGATTCAGTAGACCTAACTGTGAACTGCTAAAAAAAAAAATTTGTTTAGCCTTTCAAAACATGTTTATACAGACTTGAATTACAGGTTTTAGCAGGTAAATATGGGATTTTTGTTTGCCGAGGACATTTTGAAGAGGCAATTTAGATTTTTTGATGGTGTAAAGCTTTGTGTTTTTTCCCTCAGATGCACCTGTCTAAACTGGAGGAGCTCAGGACTCCACAGATTTACCTTAGACAGGACGTCTTGTGTGACAGTCTGGGAGGAAACAGCTGCCCTCTCCTCACCATCACTGCCATGCCTGAGTCCAGCTCCAACGACCACATCTGCCAATTCAGTAAGGGCCATGATGGATTCACATTATACAATCTGATCTTTATTCTCCTGTATTCAAGACACTTTTCCCCCGAACTCTGCCTTGTACACTCGTGCTGTCTCAGGTCACACCAGGCATAAAAACTGATGAAGTTGAATGAATCCAGTGTTCAAACAGTTAACTTTCTGTCTTTGAGCTTTGAAAACACTGCTGTACAAAAAGTACATAACAAGGCTCGTCTGGTTTGTTATTGCACCGCTAACTTACTGTCCGTTTGTGATTCCTACAGGAAACCGGCCGCTGATCTTTCTGTCTGCCAGAGTGCACCCAGGAGAGACCAACGCGAGCTGGGTCATGAAGGGCAGCCTGGAGTTCCTCATGAGCTCCAGTCCTTTGGCCAACAGCCTCAGAGAGTCCTACATCTTCAAGATCGTCCCCATGCTCAACCCTGACGGAGTGGTCAATGGAAAGTGAGTTAAAAAGTCTTCGCTACCTACGGCTTTGGCATTTACAAGCTGCATGGTTCTGCGTAACTCTTAAAAGATGCATGTAAAATGGAATTTTTATCAACTTTAACCATGATACCACGCCGTTCCTTCATTAAACACATGCTGAGAGTGCTATTATGCTCCAAACACTGAAAAGAAATCCAGTTCTTTGCTCATAAAATAGAGATTATATGAAAATACTGAAATATGAGCTGCCATTTTAAGTGTCAGAACAAGTTAAGGTGCCTAGGCAATGTGGGTGAAGTGTCTTGCCTGTATTGGACACAACACTATCGACCTGGTATTCTCAGAGGTCTCCCACCCAAGTGCTAACCAGGCGTGGATTTGCTTAGTTTCTGAGATTAGACAGTCAATAAGACCATGAGAAGATTCAGAGTGTAACTCCTTCCTAAAGTCAGGACTAATCTAGCTCAGAGCAATATAAATTCAAGATGGCGGCACCGTGCGCAGCAGCAAGCGCTCTCGCCTTACCTTTTGTGGAGTTTGCATGTTCTCTCCGTGCCTGCATAGGTTGTGTCGGGATGCTCCTCAAAAACAAAAAGCTTTTCCTCTCCGGAGCCGGGACTCTCCTAAAAATTACATTCCAATATCTTAAAAATAGTAAATAAATGTCAATAAAATTATAAAAGCTCGTACCATTAGATTGAAAATAACCTTTCCTGGACAAACAAGGAATTAAACAACAAACGTATTACCTTTTTAAAAACCACAACAATGCATACTATTAGCACTTATAGTTCTTTGTGTTGATGCATTGAGCTGAGTTCTGTTTCCTTCTACCTTCCATTCTAGCCATCGCTGTTCTTTGAGTGGCGAGGATCTGAACCGCCAGTGGCAAAGTCCTAACCCCGACCTGCACCCCACCATCTACCACACCAAGAGCCTGCTGCAGTACCTGGCTCACATACAGAGGGCGCCACTGGTATGAGCGTTCATGCAGCCCTTTTCTCCACAGCGATGCACTCTATTCGGCTGCACTGCACTACACTAAAAAGCGATCAATACATCCCCACAATAGTTTTAGGCATAATGCAGTTCTCATCAACAGCAGTCTCAGTTGGCCTCTAAACAGTCTATAATGGGACTAATCTTTTTTATGAGAGATTGTTTGGGACGTTTTAACCAGGCAGTGCATAGGCAGAGTGCTTGGCTAATTTCTGTCCATGTTGTTTCCCATAAGAAGGAGCCAAATGCGTTGTTCTAAGACTATGCATTTGCTCCGCGCTTGGGGATGGAAAAAAAATCTGGGTTTAGTCCTTTTAGTTAGCAATAACATGAGTTAGGGCTGAGGGATATGACGAAATAGAATCTAATATCTAATTGTGATCTGATTCCAGTGTCGGGCTGCTATTTTGATATCATGATTCAGTCATCCTTGTGATTCCCCGCAACCATCTGCAGTCAATCAATATACAAAAATGAATCAGCTGAATCGTACTTATGAGATATGATTAATCACGATTGATCGCACATGACGCTTAAAGGGCCTCAGATGAGTTTTGCCGTAACTGCATTTTAGTCAAAGAGAGACTGGAATGAGTGTCCCTAGTGTGATGTCACCTCCTGTTATTTTCTAAAGATTTTTCAATGTTTTCTCCACAAATACCGACTTGATCGGTGTAAAACTATAATTTATATGTACAACAGGTATAAATACACCAAATAATGTCAAAATTAGAAAATACGTTTAATGTCATTCTTTATATGCAACAGAAAACTTTCTAATTTTCACACATTTGTTGTTAGAATGTTTTATTATTTCACAAATCCCAACAAGTCATCCTATTAAAAAGTGCTGTTGGCTATAATTTAAGTCTATTTCATAATGTTGTGTGGTCATTCGTTTTAGGCCCTTCATTGCCACTTGCGGGTGTAACTGGCCCTAATGGTGACAGATGGAAGCTGTTCGGATCGGCCTGGCGTCTACCAGTTTTCTGTAATAGTTTGGTGAAATATTTGGCTCATATTATTGTTTTTCCGCACACACAAGCTTTCTTTTCACCACGGAGCGCGCAGTGTTCAACTTGAGATCTAATGTGCTATAAATGAAATCACAATAGTTACCTGACCTGACCAGACCTATTAACAAAATTCCTACCAAGGAAAACATGAAAAAGTTGAAATGGAGAACTGCGACATCTAATCAAATGCCACCCAATGTGTGTCAGCTTTATATTTATTCTTGGAACATCATTTATGTTCTCGGCACTATGTTATTTTAATGGCTTTTATGTGCTCCTTCTGTGCTCAGGTGTTTTGTGACTACCACGGCCATTCGAGAAAGAAGAATGTTTTCATGTACGGCTGCAGCGTGAAGGAGACCGTGTGGCAGTCCAATATCAGTGCCACGTCCAGCGACCTTCAGGAGGACATCGGATACAGGGTAAGGCCCCCCAAACACCTCTCAACTCTTACTTTTGTCCACAAAAATGTAGTGTTGGACGATTTTGTAAAAACGTATAAATGCGACTTGTATTTGCAGTATACTATATGTTTAAATATTTAGTTCAAACTGCATTTTGAACATTTGAGAGAAGACAAACCCTTACAAAAGCCTCTTTTGTGAAGCTGATGGTTAGTGAGGTGGGTTAGTGAGATGGGTTAGTGAGGTGACTTGGTGAGGTGACTTAGTGAGGTGACTTAGGTTAGATCTACCCGTGTTCCTGTCTAGGTGGGTTTTCCACCTGGTACTCTGGTTTCTATGGAGGACCCTGAGTCCTTTTTAAAGAGTCTTTAAAACATGATTTACTACATTGGTTTGTAAATGCTTTTATTAAAGCAACTTTTAAAACTGGATTTGGTTAATCTTTTAACCAAAGGTCTTATTAAAACAAAACCATTTAATAAATGATTTAACACTTAGTAAAAGAGATTTATTAGATTTAATAAAACAATTACTTGCATTTACAAATCCTTTTGCGAAGTGGTATTGGTTCCTCTGATTAAGCTTCTCGGTTTATCTTTTCCGTGGCCCTCCTGGTCCTCCTACTTAAAGTACATACAGTAATACAAGGGAACTAGTAAGGACCGCTCTGGTTGGTTAGAGCAACTTGTGAACCAATTGGAGAGCTCCTTACTATATCTAATTTCTTCTTGACTTGATCAGTACCTGCTCTTTGACTACTGCAGCACAAGCTGGGAGTGATCAGAACACTACAACACAGAGCACAAGAGGTGCCCACCAGCTGTGTATTCTATCCAATGCAGAGAAGAAAGTTGTAAAGAGCAGTACATAGGTGAGACTAAACAGCCACTTCACAAGAGGCTTTATCAGCATAGAAGACACGTAAACCCGTGCATCTTCATCTCAAAGCCACAAACTACTCTGTTGAAGACAGTGAGGTGGAGATTCTAAGCAGGAGAAAAGATGGTTTGAAAGAGGGGTTATGGAGGCCATTTTTTAGGGTTCAGTTTACCCGTAGTATGCAACAGCATTCTGACGCCATGGGGCGAGAGAAGCCCTGGCCATTCTGATGCTAATTAGGTTCTTATCAGTGATGAAGGAGCTGTAGCCAGCCAACAAAAGGATTTCTATAGCCCATTACAGGGCTGTTAGGGTAACAAAGAAGATTAGTTTTAGAAGAAACTTAAAACAGTGCAAGCAAATAGATAAACAGGACTGGTTATTATGAGGAGGTTCCGCCCGGTGCGCAGGGCTTACACAGAGTAGTAGTTCTCAGATTAGATCTGCAGATTGAGAATGACTCTTGGATGAAAGTCGAAATGTCTTGTTTTTCTAAAAACAGTGCAGATGACTACAACTGAATCTTTTTCTACACTCCTGGACGAATGAGGGATTACACAGTTTAATACATGTATCTGTAAATAAACCGGTCTTCTAAAAAACACCATTACTCTTGACAGGTTTAACCTCAGCAGCATTGAACGATCAAATGCAGAGGACAAACATCTCCTAAAGGGACAAGTGTACCGAAAATGAGATAAAAATGTGTTGTAAAACACTGCACGTTTCATTTTCCACCACCTATGTGCCACCATTGAGGTTGATATTATTTAAAAATATCATCAACGCTGCTAATTAACACTCTGGTGAATGCGTCAGTCCTGAATTCATTAAAATATTTTAAATTGCTTTTTCTATCGTCAATTAAAATTCACTTCAGGCCTTATTTTGGTTCCACCGCTGTAATTACAGACCAGTGAGAAGCTGTCTGCAATCTTTTCTCTATAATTTCTTTTATTCACAATCTTTTGACACCTTGAAAACATGTCTTTGTGGAATTTTTGTAACATCATTGGGATTGCGTTTTGGGCACTTGTATATTTCGCTTCTCAAGAAGTTCACATTTTTGTTTCAGGACATCCTGGTTAAAATACAAATGCTTCAGGCTACAGAATTTCACAATTTATAAATACAAGTTTTGATAGGTTCAAGGATTGCCAGAAATCCAGGCAAAAAATAAAAATAAAAATCAGCCCCAATAGGTACTCACATTTGTTATTCAAGTTAATTCTGGTCCTGATTGAAATGTGTCAGAATACACAATGCTTAAAGTCTATATGAAGGATCTCTTGTTTTTCTAATTATGACTTAGTGTGGTGGGAGGGCACCTGTGGTAAATATTTATCATATTTTTACATCTGTTAAGTGGCAGTTTGTGAAGACATTTTGGAAAATAAGAGAAAGTATGAAAATGACAGAAAGTAGTGATGAGTTCTAAAACAGAATCCCTCTGTGATGTCATCAATGTGCGACGTGCCATTGAAAACGCAGACTGTTAACTGACGCAATCTTCTGACAGTTTTCAACAAAATAAAGGTATTATATGGTATTATTGTTTGTCTTGTTTTCAGTCTGGTTGCTAGGTTACAGTTGTGGAATCACCTCTACCTATGTCATATTTCTGCTCATGTCCAACCAGGAAGTAACATTATAAACCAGCAGTTTGACCACATTTGTTTTACTTTCTTTGTAAATATACTCTTTCTACAAGCTGTCAGTCACCATATTTAAACCTTTATTTGTTTAGAAGTTTATTTAAAAGTCTCAGTGGTCAGAGCCAAACAATATTGGAAAAGTATCATTTAGATTTTCTGATTCAGCTGTGATTAAATTTGTGATTTATTGATTTCGCAGCGCACATTTTACAATCCGTATTCATGTTCAAAAGAAACTGAAATATGAGCTGCTAAACTAATATAAGCTTTCTGCAGTCAGTTGCCTGCAGAGGACCTTAAACTTAACTATTAAAACGACAATTACGATTTAACTGCATTCATTTTCCCTTATTGAACGGTATTCTTAGAGACAGATTTTGAATTATCTTTGGACTAAATCTTTTGTGTTCGGTTTTCCAGGCCCTTCCTAAGATCCTGTCCCAGATGGCCCCGGCCTTCAGCATGGCCAGCTGCAGTTTCGTGGTGGAGCGGTCCAAAGAGTCCACGGCGCGTGTGGTGGTGTGGAGGGAGATCGGAGTCCAGCGCAGCTACACCATGGAGAGTACGCTGTGTGGCTGTGACCAGGGAAAGTACAAGGTGAGAACAGCACCAAGGCTAAGTCAGTTTAACAGACTCTCATGTTTTTTGTTTTGTTTTTTTTCCAAATGATCACTTTGTTTGGTGTTGAGTATGTATTATAGTTTTACATCAGTCAAGTGGCCATTTGTGAAAAAGAAATGTACTGACTAAAAGTGTTGTCATTTATTTGTATTCGTTTAATCAGAACTATTGTGTAATTTAGGGGCCAAATCTTCTGGTTGTTCTCTTGTCAAATACAAATGTAAAATGGCTTCATTTTCTTAAATTTGTGTTTAAATTGTCCAAAAATAACAGGAATTAGACAACTGAAAAATATATATTTATTTGATTTATACTTGATTTGGAAAAGGACAAATTTGACTGACTCAGGACTCACTGGGACTGTTTTTATAAGTGTGTGAGTGCTTAGGATGTATGTTCTTTTTTTTTTTTTATTGGTGTTTTGCGCTTTGGTCATGTTCTGTTCGTTTTTGTGTTTTTTCTTTTATGAAAAAACATTTTTTTTAAATGGTCCAAAAACTATAATGTAAACCATCTCCGTATTTTGTGAATTATTGACATTGATAGAAGGATCCCTTTTTACAATACAGCGCTACATCCTGTAATTTTCAACTTTTTTCCTCAACTTTTCTTGGTGTAAAACTATGACGTTATTTTTAACACAAATTCTTCCACAGCAAAGAAAGTCAAAATTGTACTTAAAGGCTGAGTAGTTGGTACTGAACTACAGAGATAATATATAAAGTATCTTAGCCTTAAGCCCTGTCATCCTCCCTAGTATTTGTACTGCATTTAGATCATTTTTGTGTGATTTTATTTTCCCTCCTGCTGGTCTGTGGGTATTACTTTTGTCTCCTCTGTCCAGCAGGTGGAGCTACAGGCCTTGTTTCTTCCCAAGTTTTCCCCTTTGACCCCTTCACACCGTTCTTATTCATTCAGTTGCTGCAATTTCGATCTAAAAAAGCTCAAATGCACATAGTGATGAGGCAATCATGTTGCCAAGCAGAGTTTTGTGTATTATGTGCAATGTAAGGTTGGCCTATATGACTAATCTGTAGTTTGAGTGATATAAAGCAATGTTTTTCAACCTTTTTTGAGCCACAACACACATTTTTGTGTGATTTTTGCGGCATACCACCTGCTAAAATATAACCAAAAATTACAAAAAAAAATTATGTATTACATCAAATATTGGATATTAAGCTAATAAAAACAGATGTTCTGCACCAGATTATAGCTAAATAGATATATGGTAATAAAAACCATCTGTTAACTCAAATTGGATTATCTTTGAAGGCGCAGCTGGCAATACCTGCACACTGGCTGAAAGTCAAGCGTACGTCTTAGTTTCAGATTACGTCACAGCTTCATAGGCCTATCACTAATAGATTTGGGGACAAGAAAAATGTCTGACATCTTCACATTTTAGCACACTATGGTTAGATTTCGTATTCTATTTTATTATCTCTGTTATTAGTTTGTGCATTGGACGTTTCCTGAAAATAATCATTTCTATGGCAAATTCAGTACTATAAAATGATGCTCTAAGTATACAATAAAGTGCAGACAATGCCTGATGGTAAGGTTAAAAAAAAACAAAAAACGCAATCAAAGTACAAGGAATATATGTCGTCATGTACTTAATGGCGTGTAATTTTAAAGACCACTTTATGCCACTGACACAGTATCGAGATAATCCAACTAAATCCTTATAAAGTCCTAATCACATCAACAAAGCTGAAGTACCCAACGTTATTTCTTATACATTTGTAAGTTCATTTTTTTTTTTCAGGTTTGTGACAGTCTTCATTTAATACAAAACATTTTACCTACTACAAACTTGTAAGAAAGAGCCATGTGAGTTGTGAGAGATACAAATAAACCAGATAAACATACTTCCTCCTTTTTATAGTTTGAAAATCAGAAACCCCACAAACAAAACGCTGCAAGAAATGAATAAATAATAATAATATAACACTTAAGTAGTTAGATAGTGCCTGTATAAATGATGCACTGAAATGAAAACTCCATCTAATGTACAGGAAAGCCAATCAATGATTATTCTTCCTATAGTTCTACACTCACCTTCTCCATGATTGTCTGGTGTGGTCCTCCAAAATAAACCAGTCAACACCTCCCACCCTCTGTGTTCATTCTCACCTCACCCTCAACAGCAGCAGGGTGACAAGGTGCTCCTCAAATCTAAAGTGTAACCTCCCACAGTGCAGGACGTCTTTCAGAAATGTTCACCTCCAGGCTGAAAACAAACCAAAACTGTACCCATCAATAAGCCCCTCAGCCACAAGGACACTTGATCCAGCTCTGGACTGAATGTACCATCGTGTTGTTGTATGTGTTTAATATTTTGTCTGTTTGTGATGACTCAGTTTGTGGGCTTCATAGTGACTCTGCACATGTCACACAAATGATCGGTTTTGCGTGTTTGCTGGGTGTGTTCCAGGGTTTACAGATCGGGACCAGGGAGCTGGAGGAGATGGGGGCCCAGTTCTGCGTGGCCCTGCTCAGACTGAAGAGACTCACAAGTCTCCGCAACCACCAGCACCTCCTGGACCTGGAGAGCGACATCATCGGCACCCAGGCCAAAGTTGCCAGGTGAGAAGGCGAGCTTTGCTTTGAAGATTTGGCATGGTATTATCATAGGAAACATGGGAATATAGCCGTGAAAATAAGAATCTAGGGCCATTGTCTAAGCTATTAAATATTTAAAACAAAATATTATAGATTTTGAGTGTGAAAAAGTCAGTTTACGTACATTAATGTAACATAAACTGCTATGATTTTATTTGTCGGTGTAATCCCCCATTCGTCCAGGAGTGTTCCATTGTAGAAAAAGATTCAGTTGTAGTCATCTGGACTGTTTAGAAAAAACTTAACGTTTCGACTCTCATCCAAGAGTCATTCTCAATCTGTGAAACAAGTCTGAGGGCAGGGCTTTCACAGAGTAGGATATAAACAGGAGTTCTCAGACTTGTTTCACAGATTGAAAATGACTCTTGGATGAGAGTCGAAACGTTTTGTTTTTCTAAAAGCAGAGTCCAGATGACTACAACTGAATCTTTTTCTACAATGATTTTATTTAGTTATTTCTTTATAGTCAGCCAGATGGCCGTTATGTTTTGGATTAGTCACTATTACGTGTATGATGTTAACAAGCAAAACATGAAAATAATCATCCTTCTCACACAAAATGCATGAATATAACTCTTCTTGCACTCTAAACACAAGTAAGAGATTTCCATTACTTAAGCTTGGACTTAAAATAACTGAATGAATGCACTCTTATTCACTTTTACTGTCCGTTCACTTCTTGTGCAAACCTGAACCAAGGCTTTCGTTTCTGATCACAAAATATTTGCTCCACTGGGGGAAAGCTGTGGCTCTTTAAGTGTTGGTTGAAGGAAGGGGAGGTAC
The DNA here is from genome assembly GCA_015082035.1 of Chaenogobius annularis. Taxonomy (NCBI): domain Eukaryota; kingdom Metazoa; phylum Chordata; class Actinopteri; order Gobiiformes; family Gobiidae; genus Chaenogobius; species Chaenogobius annularis. The sequence goes on along the minus strand of BJKM01000150.1, from coordinate 1,005,214 downwards.
AGAGGATGAGGAGACGTGCTCGCGGTTTCTTAATTACAGACAGTTGTGACAAAAGATCAACTCGTCAATCAGATGGACTGAGCTGTAACAGATATCCTTTAAGTGATGAGAAGGAAGTGACGCTAACTGGAGGCACTGCTCGGTTACTCAAGTTAGACCTCACTCTGAGCTTTGTTTTGACACAAAGAACTACAACATACGAGCTGATTTGTCCTTTTGTTTCATTAAAGCAGCATTCAAGTCACACGCTAGCATGAGCCGGCTGTTTCTCAGTTCAGCACAGTTCGAACCCCTGAACAGGACGCTCGTAGTAATCGCACGCTCCCGTAAATACGTTGTTTCAATCCATTCTGCTTGTTTTCTTGATATTTCCGACCATCTAAAAACATTTATTTACAGCAAATGTAAATAAAAAGGTGCAAAGTATGTCTTATATTTAGGTTATGAGCTATTACTTCAAAATAATGGCATTAAATATATTAGGCTGCACAATATATTGCAAAACTATCTATTTCGCAATATTGATTAATGCTGTAATAAACAAAATAAATCACAATCCATCCCACATCTGACAGAAATGTATTTGAATTGAAAATGTGTAAATCAGCCTTGGTTTAGTCTCATTTTGGCTAATACTTTAAGGGATGAACATTTTTATATTAATATAACCGCAATTCTATCAATATTGCAGTGCTTAAAATATCACAGTAAGTAGAATAAAACGGTAAGTGTCTGGAAAAGTACTACTGAACTTTATCACAGTGGTATAATAAACATCACCAAAGCTTTTAGGTCTGTAATTGTAATCATTTAGACTTTTGCAGTCTTTATTCCACACAGTTATGTCTAATTATTGCCATTCAAACTCCCCAGTCAAATGAGGTCAGCACAGATTAGATGAATATTAATTATTCAAGTCCAATCTGACCACAATTCTATCTTAATTTCGTATTTAAATTGTCAGACATTCTCCTCGCTTGATTTAGCAGACTGACTTTACTCTCCAAAACCACTTAATGTCTCCACTCTTTGTCTCCGCTGCTGGCCCCACATTGATATTTTCATTTATCATTCATGTGTTAAGGGACTTAGCTTAGCTGCGTGTGTGTGTGTGTGTTTGTGTGTGTGTGTGTGCGCGCGGTTTATGGTTTTATGCCTGCTACCACTTAGCATTTAATAGGTCATCAAAACAATAATTGCACCGGCCTCTGGGAGAAGCCTGAGTACAAACCCACAGATTATTGGGTATTGAAGGTGGACCATTTGTTTCGAGAAATAAAATAATGCCAAGTGTTTTTTCTGAACTGTCCTGCAGAAGGAATATCTCTTTCAATGACTGGAATTTTTGTTTTGAGTGGTTTCAACAGGTTTGGATTAGATGTGGGCACTATATTCAAATCTGGATAATATTTTGGTTGTTGTTTTTAAGATATGCAAAAGTGGAATATTGAGTACCGGTATATAGTTTACAGAAAAATGCTACAAAAAGAGCTGATTAAAAATGAAAATGTTGTAAGCTTTCAAACAAGGTTGCCATGCCTCAACCAATAATTTTACCACACATGACACATTATTGTTACCGGGATACTCCAAAGTTTTTTTTTCAAGATATGCTTTTTTTTCCAACACCCCTAGTTCCATTTTTATTTTTATTTTTATTTTTTCAACGACTGTCAAGTTGTATGTTTTCACAGAATTCAAAATACAAAATATATGCACATTTTCACTTCAATTCAAATAAGTCATACAAAAATATATACATTTTGAAACCTGCTTGAAATTGTTTGGAAAGTGTTCAGTATTTTACGAACCAATGAATTTAAACCTCTCTTAATGTCTCAAAACTATACAATTATTAAAGTATCTACTAGTCTCTCCACTAGTTGTAGATACATGTTAACAGTTCTGATGTTTCCGATCAAAAACACTCCAGGAGAAGCATTTTATTTAGTTTGCCCTTTTTAAGAAATCCACATTGGAAGTCTACCATATCTGTTAGCTTTGCGTTAATTAAAGGCTCCATTCTCTAGTGTTGCCAACAGAAGAGTCACCAAACCTTAAGATTGCAATTCAAAGTGATGATAATGGATTATATTCATTTCTTAAATATTTTCTAAAACCGGAATAAAGCTGATTATTTCCAAAGACGAGAAAATACACATTATTTTAAGACGACCGTGAATCATTTTGCTTGAATGAACTCTGACTCCCTCTGACACCTCCTCTCTCCCTCGAGTCACAACTGAAGTGATATTGACGTTTTTCACTGATGGAGGATTAGTTCTCCCGAGGCCGTCCGCACCTACAACAAAATCTGTCAATTTGACCGGCTGAACACGCGCCGGTGCACACGTGCTAATCAGGTTCACGCTTTCATTTGAATTGAACGCTGCTGCTGCTGTTGGCTTTTTGCATTAACCTAACAGTATTAAGATGAGATGGATAAGATGTGAAGGAACATTATTGATCTCACTGTGCATAAATTCACTTGTCAAGCTTGGTATATTAATACGCTGGAAAGTAGTACGTAATGAAGAAAAATGTGCTTGCGATTAAATTTAAGATAAAACTATTTGGAGCTAATAATAATAACATTAAATAAATGATATTATCTGTGTGTTGAGAGAAATCTGACTGCTATAACTTATCTTTAGTAATTAAAATGATTATTTGGATCTATTTGGTTATAGTACCTGGAACTTTGTACCTTACCTAATTTATTTCAGTTATTTAAGTTTCAGGGACAAATGTAAACTGTTCTATAGATATGAACGCGTGCTAAATCACTTTGAAAAACTCAACAGATGAGAAGAAAAAAGCCTCAAAAGCGTTACAAAAATGTTTTACAGCAATTTGCACGGGAACTGAAGAATGCGACTGTAGAAAAGGAGGGAACGTTCATCTGTAATGACGTCATCTCACTTTGCACAAAGGCTTCCGGCGACGCAGCGCTACTTCACACTTTGCACAGGAACGTTTCACTGTAGATTACCCCTATAGAAAAGATGAGGCGACGACATCCTGAGGAGAGTACAGCACGAACACAAAAAGGAACTCGCGGACCATTGGCAATATAAAGACACCATTAGACACTCAAAACATATGATTATTGTATTAGTTTAGCTAATTCCACTAATCTCCAATTGCAATGCTCCTAGACTTAAATATGTAAAATGAATACTCATTTAAAAACATAAAATCTAAATCTGCATAAAAAAAAGAAAAAGAAAATTTACAGTACATACAGATATTTTGTCAGAAAAAAACTTAAACCAATAGTTATCTTCAAACCACTCAATATTTAGGCCTGATAATGAAATAAAAACTACTTGAAAAGATTCTTAAAAATACGTTCAAACAGGTTTAAACTTTCTGCGCATGGTCGAACCCTTGTATAAGAGTGGCCACACAATAGTAGGCTACAGTTTTTCCAGTGTCTCTGTGCACTTCTTCAGCCGTCAGCAGCAGATCTTTGTGTGAAGCCTGATGGACTGTCTCGCTGGGATTACATTACAGACCATTAACACCATTAAAAACCCACTAAAGCCACTAAGACCTCAAGAACCAGTAACCATTTAACCATTAGGACCCACAGGAAAAAAACGTCTTCACTTGAGAGCGCTCGCCTCTTCGCCTCTTATCTCTAGGAACCCAAATGGGATGTTAAGTGCTTATTTGTCTAATATATCGCCGAGACAAGTTGGTTCATATGTCTTCATGCTTCGTCGCTATATGTCTAGAATGACTTACTATTTAAATGAACAACAACTTAAAAAAAATAAAAATATTAATAATAATTTCACATTATCTGGACTATTATTGTTATAATTTTATAATGAAGCGAGCATTGTTATTAAATTAACGTGGCATAAAAAGAATAGACAATTTGTGATTTTTAATGATTCTCTCTCTAGAGGTCTTCCGTTGACACATTTTTACCACAGTCTTGTCCAGAAGGTGCAATATTGGAGGGAATTATAGGGTTTTGGGTCTCCTTCCTCTGAAACGTCATTCGCCTGCTGACGTGTGTCACTTTTATCACCAGTGATAGAATTCTGTTTCTGATGAAGGCGACAGCTGCTTTGACTTAGAAACAAACCAAAGTATTTTAAAAAGAAGTCATGGTGAATTTCATCGATGGGTGAAAAATATTGTCCTGTGGTTAGTTTGTATCCGAAGCCGGAGTGCTGATTCTCTGCAAAGCGGCTCTCAGAGACAGAGAGCTCTGTCATTGAACGAGCACTACTTTGAAAAGACTGTGGAAATGACAGACGTGCTGCGTGTTCCGTGGGTTTTAGACCCCGTTGGTCGGGTTTGCTGCTGGAGCCTGGCAACCCTGAACCTGACGGGTCCATCAGTCTGACCACGCCCTCTGGCTGATCTGCTCTATGGAGATGTGTGCATTAGCTACAGCAACATCCATTCTCTGGGACACACTTTGCTAATTCAGGTTTCTGTCTTTCACAGCAGTTGCACGACGACGTACGTGCTGGACGAGGACGAGCCGTCTTTCCTGGAGCCAATCGACTACAGCGCCGAGAGCAACGACGACGAAACTGAAGCAGAAACTGACATCACGCCAGAGGTCCACGAGAACCTGGAGCCGCTGTCGGACTCGGACAACAACCACCGGGACTGAAACGCAACAACCACCACAATCGGAACTGAAACGATAACAACCACCGGGACTGAAACAACAACAACAACCACCAACGACACCAACCACCGGAACTGAAACGATACCAACCACCGGAACTGAAACTACACAAGCCACAAGGGCTGAAACAACAACCACCACCAGAACTGAAACGATAACAACCACAGGGACTGAAACTACACAAGCCACAAGGACTGTAACAACAACCACCCCTGGGACTGAAACACAACAAACACCACAATCAGAACTGAAACAATAACAACCACCGGGACTGAAACAACAACAACAACAACCACCAACGACACAACCACCGAAACTGAAACACACAACAACCACCACCAGCGGAACGGAAACAATAGCAACCACCGGAACTGAAACTACACCAGTCACAAGGACTGAAACAACAACCACAGGGACTGAAACAACAGAACCACAAGGACTGACACAACAACAGCAACCACAGGGACTAAAACAAATAGAACCAGAAAGACCGAAACAACACAACCACAAGGACTAAAACGACAACAACCACAGGGATTGAAACCTCACAACCGAAGGGACTGAACAAAACACACAGCAAAAACTGAATATCTACATGAGCTAAAAAGCACTTTTAATTCTGTGTAATTATCTTAGATTTGAGTAGTTTGGACCATCGTTCAGATTGATTTGAAAAAAATGATATTGAAACCAGTCTGAAAAAACCCTGTTAAGCCATTTTAACTCCTGTAGATATTTGTTTTTACAGTGTGCAGTATTCCTGATGATCACATTTACGTCCCCCTCCCTGTGTGAATGTGGAGCCATCTGTTCCTCCTCAGACTCAACCACAGCTGTATTATCTATCAGGATCTCACTGAATGTCTTCACCTGCCACTCTGAGGCTGGCTCTACAAATCTGCTCTTTTGAAAGCGCGACTCCATTCAGGGCACTATGCACACACTACTTAGCACCGCTGCTAAAACGGATGTTAGAATAAGCTTTTATAAGAGCTTTTTTTTTATTCTTCGCTGCATTATACACTTAGAATTAAACGTGGACCTTAAATTATGTCACCTTTTTCTACGTTATTAGTTCATGTTGAATAAACATTTGAAGTAGATTAACCTTAAATTTAACTGATTGGCTGTGGCTGTATATAAAATGACATGCAAAAAGATGGCATAATACATGTAATTAAGGTCAAAAATGTTTGCGTAACAATAATGCCTTGGATTTCTATACCGCCATTCAAAGCTGCAGCTGGCGGCGTCGCTGACCACCACCAGTCACTCTCACACAACATTAACGACGACAAATGGGCAGTGGTCGGAGCTGTGATTGAACTGCCAACATTTGGTTTTGTTGAAGGGCTGCTTCAAAATGATTAATCGTGACTAGTCGACTTAAACCAAAAAATTATGTAAAACTCTAAAACACATGTCAAAACACTTAACAAAGAAATAACAAATATAATAATAAAAATTGTTTTGTTTTTTTTAAATCCTTCACGTTTCGATGGAGCGATCCGTCTAACAGTGGAGTTTTGTTCAAATCCACGATACAGTTACGATTACGACTTTTGACTACTGTTACTGAGACTTCCACTTCTACTACCTGGCTTGTCATTTGCCTTTCAAAATAAACAAAACGTGCATCGACTGTCCGTCCCGATCAGTTTCTGGATTGTAAAGCGTGTACTATTCACTTGAGACTCCGCCCATCTCTCTTGCACTCCCTCAAACCTCATCCGCTGGACCACAAAGATTTGAATAACTGCTGATTTCGAAAAAACTGGATCACCCCAAAACAGAACGGCTCCGAAGCGACTTGACTTTTACATTTTACAATTTTGATTTCACTTAAGCATTTGCGCTCATTATTAGGTATAAAGTTGCACTGTGCGGCTTTTCTAGTGGAGGGTTCGATACCTGATTTCGTGACTGGTGTTTGATGCTCAAAAATCAAGCGGAAAAACATGCACTCTTCCTGCTAGTAGGTCGGTTGCCTCTCCGCAGATCTGACCTCTTTCAGTAATTCTGCACAGTGCTTCTTTAACCGCATCATGAAATTAATGATTACACATGTGCTTTTGCTACTCTGTAATTTGAGTCTTTTGGCTGCTGCTTTATTCCTAACACTACTTTTAGAATGTTTTTTTTTTTTTTTTTTTTTTAATTGAGAAACATTTTGTACATAAGATACGCACAAAACTACTTCACTTTTTCTTTTAGGTAGTGCGAACTCAAAAATAAGCGGAACTAAAATATTGCTGTTATTATTGCTTTTAAGTCATTCACATTAATCAATTATCAATCGACGTGTACCATCTATTGTCACATTTTGCACTTTGGGTGTATATAGTTCTATACACATAAAAACTGTCACTTTACAAAATACTGCAGCGGAAATCGGTACCAGACGTTTTCATATTTCTAGAGATGCTACGGACCAGATTTATAGCCAACACAAACTGGAGGCGAAATGACACTTCTTTATAACAAATTTGGGCTTGTTTGTTTGGAAAATTTGGAAGTTGCGTTTGTTTGTTACAGCTTTATTAATTAGCTTTTTGGCACTTCTGTTTTGTGTTAATAGACCCAGTAATGGCACGAATGAAATACGTGCTGTTAACATTTTGAAACGGCTACTTTTGTTAAGTAAGATGCACTATTTAATATGCGGATCTTGTTAGCATTTGATCAACGGCGACACAACGCTCTTTTTATTTATTTTTTTGCTTATTTCCGTGGAGCTTGTTAACGGTTTAAAAGAATAAAGTCAAGCTCATGTAACGACCTTAAGAATTGACTTTATCCGATCCAATAGAAAACCCAGGTGGAAAGAAGAGGACCTCAAAAACGTAATGATTTTCTGTTAAAAACAAAAAAACAAAAAAACTTTGAGCATTTATTAGTCGCCTTACAAAATACAGGAGTGGTCGTCAAGCTATTTATGATTTTTTTTTTTTTTTTTTTTATTCGGTAAACGGCCTGTCACGATAATTATTATACAGTTATTGTTCAGTTTTCAACATTTTTTGGCTCAAAATTTTTACGCGAGAACCTTTTTCTTTTCACTTGTGGGGAGATTTTAGTTATTTGATTTGTTTGAGCGGTAAGGTTGAATAAATAACACACAAATCATCAATAAACTCTTAAGTGTTTATTTATTCATTGCAGCACTCGGTCTGCTGACGAAAGTAGTTTCAATATTTTCGTTTATCGTGACAGGCCTAAACGTGTGTCCAATACTTTTTGTGTGTGTCATCTCACTATTAATGCTTAAAACGCAGCTTATATGAGTTGATTACTGGTTTACTTAAGCAATATCTGGTGACAATGTCTTGCCTGGAGCACCTTTAGAAATTTTATAAAACTGACAAATGTCTATGAATTTTAGCCGCTGTATCCTTTTTATGAACCTTCAAGTTATGTTCATTGTTTTGAAATGTACTGGAGTTATTTCAGTTTATTTTTCAGATGGTGCTCTGTGAAAGCTTTATAAAGTAGTGGAATTTCGTTGTTTTGCTGTACAGCTTGAGTGGCATGGCAACTTTGTGATGTTTTTACTTAACTTATTATTTTTTGTGATGTATGTGTGGAAGAGAGCGTGTGCATTAGTTGAAAGTTATTTCATTTGATTCTTCCCTTCTCGTCCTCCTAATCGCTTTCATTCAATTCTTTTCTTCCCTCTCTGGATCTTTCTTTCGTTGTTTTTACGTTACACAAACATTATTTAGTCGCAGTAATGGAAGTGTTGTGAATCGGAAAATGAATTAATTTGGTGTGTAGGGAACGAGCAGCGACCGTAGCGCTTTGAGAAATGTTTACGTGAGGTTTATTTGACGCAAAAGGAGCAGAACTATTTCAGAGCTGTTTGTCACTGACACACAAGAATTAAATGTGAATGTGGTACAACTGTTTACTGTATTCATTTAATAACTCATTATACATTTTTATGTAATTGATAATGAAATAGGCCTGACCGTACACAGTTGAACACGGGTGGTTGAGCTGCCAAAATGTTAGCCACACAAAGCACTATAAACCTAGGGCAAAAAAACATTATGTATATATAACCTTTAGGCAATTATGGTGATAAGAATTGAATCGTGATCTCATCCATGTGATTCTGTACTATTTTGGTGGTGGTAGATTATCATCATCCTGATTCACTTTTTCTTTGTTTAAAAGTGGCTGCACCCAAATTTTGTTCAGATATTTAATAAAATCCTAAGAGTCAAAAATGAAACTGCTGTGTGCCGTCTGCATTTAATTACAGCCCGAGAACCAGGAAGTGTGCCGTTAGCACGCTAGTCGCTCTGGCTGCTGAAAGTTGTGAAAAGCGTTGAATAATTATGCTCAGAATACAGTAGGAAAGTGAGGAATAAGTGAACTGCTGCAAACCGTTTCAAATGAACTGTTTTTCATGTTTTTTATAGACGGTAGAAATTCAGATAGAGTGCCTTTAAAGCGGCTCTTTGCTCATACGTGCTTTTCTATCATGCTTTTACACTTGTGAACTTTCATCAGAAGCAGATTTACCTCTTAAAGCAATAAAAAAAATATCAAATTAAATGATTATCTAGAAAATCATGATATAGTTCAAGAGAAACGAATCAATAAGGCAACAAAAAACACCCGATTTTAAAATGAACACATAAAATAAAAAGGTATATAGTGATATTTCTGCACCTGTGTTTAGTTTGACCTTTGTATTGTTTATTGTCATCAGAATAAATGGAGTCTTGACCGCATGTTTGTTCAGTTTCCTCTGATTGGTAACTGACCCCTGCAGGCTCTACTTAAACACTCTGACCTGGTGTGGACAGCAGGATTTGACCCTGAGTTTGGGCTGAGGTTATACATGCTGCTGCCCATGTCTTACTCAGCACAGGGAGGAGGTCCACATCGCAGCGGTCACTCCGCGAGACCAGCTCCAAGTCCTCAGCCGACCCTGGCATCACGGCGGCGCCCCCTGTCAGCAGATCTGCCAGCGGCGAGAGGAGAGAATAGAAAGAAGTGAGAGGAGAAAAACAGGGAGGAGAGAGAGGAGAGAAAGAAGAGAGAGGAGGGAGAAAGGAAAGAGATGAGAGTGAAGGGGTAGAGAGAAGAGGGAAAGTGGAGAGAGAAAGATGAGCGGAGATAGAAAGAGGAGAGGAGGAGGAGAGAAAGAAGAGCGGGGAGAGAAATGAGAATGAATAGAGGAGAGAGAGAGAAGTTCAAGGAGAAAAAGAGGAAGGAGAGAAAGAAGCGAGATTAGAGCGATAGAAGAGAAAGAGGAGAGAAAGAAGAGCGAGGAGAGAGAAAGTAGAGGGAGGAGAGCAGAAGAGAGGAGAGCAAAAGAGGAGAGATGAGCGAGAAAGAAGAGATGGGAGGAAGAATGGAGGGAGACACATGTTAACAAAAGCTATACTGTCACTCCATGCTTTGCACTTTTAACCTTTTTTATTTATTTATTATTATTCTTTCACTTCATCGGAATGTGTTTTATATTTCATACGCACAAACTGCACTCTCCATAAAGCAGAGCGGTGGCCGTGGTAACAAAGTGCAGAATTGTGTTACCTTGTTATTGTGCGCGGCCGCTCCTCTGTATTGTCTGCAGCCGCCCGTAAAAACAGTTCACACACATTATCAGACGTGTCCTCTGGCTGCAGCTGGGAAAAGATGACCCGGGATCTCAAATGGATTCTTTTCGCTGGAGGAGACGCGCGCCGGTCATTCGTCTGTCACACTACTGTAAATGCTAGTACTGTAAATGCTTTAAACTACGGGTTCTGCTGATTTGTAATTCAGTGCCGCTAGTGTGTTTAGTGTGTTTGCCCTGTTTCTGCCGCGTGCCTGATTGACAGGTCGAGTAGCCAATCAGAAGTTAGCATAGGCAAGTTTGGTTGACAGCACTAAGTGTTTGCTAAGTGTTAGTCGCTTTCTCCGCATCGTGCAGCTCGTGATTGTCGATTTGTGTGCGTAATAAAAAAGTGAGTAGTGGTTGGAAATTAAAGCACACATAAACCCCTAATTTGTTCACCCCGTTTTGTAAAGTGTTGCATGGCATGCCAATTGTTAAATAGGGTGGTTTAAGGCCATATATTTATATAGTTTGTATTTGCAAAATGCTAAGTGCCTCGAGCTAAGTGCTAACGAAGTGTATTATATGTTGTTTATAGATCGTAGTATAATTTATATTCTTCTTTGTTATATTGCTGAACCACACACACACCTATAATGTAAAACCCAAGAACAACCACTATTGAGTGAAATATTTAATAAAGATAAAACCCTGGATCATCTCTCCTGGTGCATTCTTACCAATGGCCACTGTCGGCCTCAACCCGTATAAGCCAGATAATTAGCTCTCCCTTCAACAAATGGTGCCGAAACCTGGGATAAGTGTGGCCACTGTGGAATAAATAGAGATGTATTCAGACCAAAGTCACCTTCTGCACGATGCAGGTGTTCGGCCACGCCGAGAGAGGAGGCCACTTCTCTCTCGATCACTTGGAGGGAGAGGCAAAGGAGGAACTGAAATATCGATCTGCTGCAGAGCTCAAGGACCCGACCAGGATAGTTTCTATTCTCAAGAAATTATTTGGGTGTACAAAGTCTTATGTTGCTTTGCAGGAGACTTTCTTCTGGAGACAACAGAAGGGGGAGACATTGCAGGAGTTCTCCCTGTCCCTGCTGAACATGATGGCGAAGGTTAGAGTACAAGCGCCTGGAGACATACCAAATGCTGAGGAGAAGCAATCAGGTGGGAGCTTGAGGGTCTGCCGGCTGGCATGAGAGGTCAGAGCAATTCGGTGCCCTCGGCCTTTGGCATGCAATATGCCATGCGTGGACACCCGGGGACTGAGGCCACTCCTACACAGACCAAGGTAAATGAAATGAAGGAGCAACTGAAAAAGCAACAGGAGCAACTGTATTGCATATGTATGTAAGTATTGTGCTGCTGCAGACCACACAAACTGCACATCAGGGTAGTCGCTCCCCTCGTTATGGCCCAATCTTATGTAAGCGTTTTTCACTTTGGACCTGGCCAGCGGGTACAATCATGTCCCTGTCGCTGGGGGCGATCGGCATAAAACTGCAAGCCTTTTGGCCTGTTCGAGTGAAATCGCATGCCTTTTGGGCTCTGCAATGCTCCCAGCACCTTCCAAAGACTTATGCGACGCATTTTTGCTGACCAGCAGGACCAGTCTCCTCCTCTACCTGGATGATATTGTGGTTTTTTCATCTGGAGAGGCTGGACGTGGTGCTTGGAAGGTTGCAGAAGGAAGGGCTCAAGGCAAAGCAGAGAAAGTGCCACTTTTTCCAGCATGAGGTGCACTATCTGGGGCACATGATTTCTGACCAGGGAGTGGCCTCGGATTCCGGCAAAATTGACGTAGTAGCAAACTGGCCTGTCCCATCTACGGTTTCTGACCTGCGCTCCTTCTTGGGGTTTGCAAGCTACTACCGACCTTTTGTTGACTGCTTTGCCAAACTGGCCACTCCTTTACATCGCTGAGTGGCTGAGCTGACCAGGAATCGGTCGAGGAAGAGAACATCTCAGGGTGCTGCGGTCCCTTGGACGGAGGAGTGCCAGCAGAGCTTTGAGGCTTTCAAGGCCAAACTCATGTCTGCCCCAGTGCTGGCATCTGCAGATTTTTCTCTTCCTTTTATCCTGGAAGTAGATGCCAGCCCTGCGGGCTTGGAGCGCAGTTGTCTCCCAGGAGCAGGAATGGAAAGTCAGACCCATTGCATATGCTAGCAGAGGACTCCGACTTACAGAGCGGTATATCTCCAATTACAGCTATATGAAGTTGGAGCTACTGGCCCTTAAATGGGCATTGACGGAGAAGTTCAGAGAGTATCTGTTGGGCCACAAGTGTGTGGTCTATACTGAAAATAACCCCCTGAGCCATCTCGCATCTGCTAAACTGGGAGCTGTCAAGCAGCGCTGGGCAGCCCAGTTGGCATTCTTTAACTTTGAGCTGAAGTATCGATCGTGTTAGTCTAACCAGAATGCTGATGCTTTGTCTCATCAGCCATGGCCTTCACCCAGGGATGAGACCGAGGTGGCGTCAAGCACCTCTCTACCGCAGCCGTTACGGCAAGCCTTGCAGGAAGGGCAGACTTGGGCAGCTCAGTCTGTAGTGACAGTCTTTCCCCACCATTCCCCCGCTGATCTTTACACTCTTCAGCGTTTTGACCCAATCATTCAGGAGATCCTAGCTTGTTGGAAACACCAGCGGCGCCCATTGTGAAGAGCGGCATGACCTCTCTCAGGCAGCACTGATCCTGCTGAATCAGTGGGATCGTTTGGTTGAGGTGGGAGGTTTGCTGTACTGGCAGATTTTCTGTTCTGACGGCGGTGGGGCAATTTACCAACTTCTTCTGCCTAGGGCCCTGATTCAGTAGGTCCTCAATCAGGTCTACCATGGACATCAAGGCGTGGAGAGGACTTTGGCTCTGCTTCGCTCCCACTGCTATTGGCCAGGTATGTCCCAGGAGGTTACCCAGTGGTGCCAGGCTTGCAGGAGGTGTCAGTTCGCAAAAAACAATGACCATGCGGCGCATGCCTTCATGGGCCACCTACTCTTCAAAAACGAATGAAATTGTGGCCGTTGATTTAATTCTGCTAGAGCCAACCTCAGCTGGCCTAGAAAATGTTCTTGTGATGACTGATGTCTTCAGCAAGTACACTATGGCGGTGCCAACCCGCAACCAACGTGCCAGCACAGCTCCTGGTCACGGAGTGGTTTAGCAAGTTTGGGGTTCCGGCTCGCATCCACTCTGATCAGGGCCGCAATTTTGAGGGCCTAGCGATCCAGCAGTTGGGTAGATTGTATGGAATTTTGAAGTCGCGCACCACTCCTTATCACCCTGCTTGTAATGGGCAGTGTGAGCGTTTTAATCGGACACTGCACAACTTGGTGCGCACACTTCCTGTGTCCCGTAAGAGGGACTAGAGTGCTTGTTTGCCACAGGTACTCTTTGCCTATAACACCACTCCACACCAGTCAACTGGGGAATCACCGTTCTTTTTGATGTTCGGGCAGGAACCTATCGACTCCCTATCGACTTCTTGTTGGGACAGGTACAGGACCCCTTAATGGGAGTGTACATTAGTGGGTTAAGGAGCACCGGACCTGTCTGGAAATGGCTTTCAACGTGGCATGAGAAAAGTTGCTTCCTGTTGCTGCTCGCAGAAAGGCAAACCACGACCAACATGTCCAGGAGTAACCCCTTAAAGAGGGCCAGCTTGTGTTGCTCCGGGACTACGGTGTGAGGGGCAGCCAGAAAATTCAAGACCAGTGGTGTCCCATTACACATGTGGTTGTGCAAGTTCGACATGTGGGTGGAACAGTGTACACAGTGGCCGCAGTTGGACAACCGACTAAAATTAAGAGAGCGCACCGCTCATTGTTGAAGAGCCTGATCCAGAGTGAGGTGCCAGGTCCAGCTCCCGCGTCAACCCTTCCAGTAGAGTCTGCAAGGCAAAACCCTGAAGAGGGGTTGTCCCATGAGGGGGTTTTGGTTCTTCTGCCTCAGGCATTACCACCAGTCGCAGAGGCAACCCCAGCCCGGCTGACTGCGGCACTTGAATCAGATCGGGACCTCACCAGATGCCACTGGACCCATTATTGAGATTAATTGAGTTTGTGGGTGTGCGTGGTGGTGTTTAGTTTTTCTAATTAACTTTTTAACTTAACTAGTATTAAATTGAGTTATTGATCTTTTTTGAATAATAAATATTGTGTAAATATATGGAACTGTTTCTGTCTCTTCAGTTAATCTTATCTGCGTGTCTTAGACTCATTTCCCGAGATTAAACTGGGGTGGCGTTGTTGGACAACATTTATATTATAGGTGTAAAATGTCATCTGCTCTACTGCCAGACAGGACTACATGCCCACCCCTGCACAGCAACCATATCCCAGTGTGGAGATATCAGTGGAGAATTGCGAGAATGACGTCTCTCACACCTCCACTGGCTGCTGACTGGAGTGAACTAGAAGGAGCCAGAGCAATGGATCCATATGCTGATGAGTATTCCCTGCATTTACCTGTAAGTACACCAAGCACAGACAGAGGCTGCAGAAGAAACATCTGACACTCTAGCATTGCTACACAGAGTGCTTAATGATAATCATAGTATGCAAAGACAGCTGATGGAGATGCAAAGGTGCCTTGATGCAAGAGTGCTCTCCTCCCAATTATCCATCCCAATGCCAGCCCCTGCTCCACCACAAGTCTTAAGTGCACCTTTGAGCTAGGATCACAATCAATTTCTGCTCCCTGCTCCGCCTGCACAAGCTGTTAACATTATGTTGCCTACAGATTCTGCCTCCTCCTCCACCTGTAACACATGAGATCATTGAAAGGCCACTACCACCGCCCCCACATAGAACGGTGTCTGAACTCACGGAGCTGCTGAGGGACATGAAAACTACTCCACAACATCAGCTAAGGTATACACCATTTCCCCTCTTCTGTGCAGACGCCAGAGTATTGCAGCCCCTATACTCCAACAAGACGTGAGTCAGAGAACAGAACCCTGCCTCCTCCTAAGCATGAGGTGGTGTATCGCAAACTCTTGGATCACCCTTTTTTCCCAAAGGGTGATCCAAGAGTTTGCCAGGCTCAAGGTGGCCCTGGAGAATCTTCTGCCTGAAGACGCCACTGAACGCTTTAAATATCAAATCTTGTTAGACCACTTAAAACATGAAGATGCCTTGCTTATTGCTGATTCATATATCAACTCACAGCAGCCATATACAGACACAATGGCCAACTTAACTGAGCGGTATGGTCAGCCCCACCAGTTAGCACTCAGGAAGATTGCTGACCAGATGGAATCCCCAAACATAGCTTGTGGAGACACCACAAGCTTCAAGCGGTTTGCATTGAGAGTGAGAGCACTGGTGGGCTTGTTGGAACAGCTAGGCGTAAGTGGGCAGACAGAGCTCTACTGCGGGTCACATGTGACACGTTTATTGTCTAAGCGGCCACAAGAGTGAGTTTAAAAGGTTCCTTTACCCTATGCGGGTTACGATCCCCAGTCTTCTGCACTTCTCCGACTGGTTCAATTATGAGCTGAAGATGCAAGAGACAGTGTTTAAGTCATTACACAGTGAAGTAAAGAGTAGCTGTGAACCCGTCAGCCTGGCATCGTGACAGTAAGGGCAACAGAAACACCAAAATTTTTCATACAATAAACAAGCCCGGTGATGCCCCTCCAGCAGAGCAGACAACAGCCACTCCCAAGAAGTCTCCTTTTTGTCAATACACTACACTATCTTGACCAGTGTGATCATTTGCACTGTTGACAGTTGAGCAGAGAACTGCATGGATTGAGTCTAACAAAAGGTGCTGGCGCTGTGCACGTTCACATCAGGCAGCCCAATGTCGTCTGAAAGTCACATGCCCAAAGTGCAAAGGGAAACACCTGCAAGCCCTACATGATGTTAATGCAATGCCCTTTGAGACACCCTTAAGCCCCGTCAGCTCAACCAATGAAGTTTTGTATCTTGACAGGCGTTCTGGCTGCAACCAAGTCCTGTTAAAGATTAGCTGGGTGGCGCTCCGCAATGGTGAGAACTCGTTAGAGATGTATGCAGTACTTGACGACGGGTCAGAACAGACTATTCTGCTTTCTGCTGCAGCCCAAACTCTCAAACTCATCGGTGAGCCAGAAGACCTTGCTCTCAGAACTGTTATACAAGACATCAGGGTCATGCATGGTGCAGCAGGGTCATTCACCATCTCCGCTGCAGATCAGCCACTGAAGACGTTCACAATTAAAGGTGCATTTACTGCTGAGCCACTGAGTTTAGCTGAACATATGCACTCCAGCGAAAGTATAGGCACCTTAGAGGTCTCCCACTCCCAGCAATGAACAGAGTACGCCCCCTGCTGTTGATAGGTTCAGACTACCTACACCTCATCTCTCCAGTTGTCCAGTACGCCTCGGACATCCTGGGGGAACCGCTGCTGTGAGAATAGGCTGGACACTTCAGGGGCCGATTAAGAATGGCAAACAACCATCTACCACTCCGCATCGCCTTTACCTCTCCATCTGTCACCCTCTGCTGAAGTATTCCAGAATGTGGAAAAGTTGTGACAATTAGACCTCCTCCCCTATCGCAGTGAAAAGCTGGTGGTGCGATCCAGGCAGGATCAAGAAGCAATACAGCTGCCGGAGGCTAAAACCACACGGGTGAACATTGAGGGTGTCCAGCGATATGCCACTCCCCTCCTCAGAGTGAAGAACATGCCACAGCTCCACGCCCCAAAAGAGGCTGTGCTTGCCAATCTTCGCAACACAGAGAAAAGACTACTGTGAAACCCAGAGAAGGCTGTTGCTTACTGCACAGAGATTGATAAACTAGTAAATGCTGGTTATGTGGTAAGGGCCCCAGTGGAGGAGTTGTGGTTCATCACACATCACATGATGAGCCACAATGGAAAAAACTGTTTTTTTTTAATTGTTCTTTCCGGTATAAAGGGGATAATCTCAATGAGCTGCTGCTGCTGCCGGGCCCTACCCTCACATCCAGCCTGCTAGGGGTGCTGTTGTGCTTCAGGGAGCATGCTGTTGCTATGAGCAGTGACATAAAGGGGATGTTTCATCAAGTCAGGCTGCTCACTGAAGACAAGAGACTGCTTAGCTTCCTGTGGCATGACTTGCAGACAGAGAAACCACCCAGTGTCTACGTTTGGCAAGTCCTACCATTTGGCATGACATGCAGTCATGCCAAATGCACTGCAAATGTGTTCGACAACAGCCAGGCGGTTGAGGATGTGAGGGAGACAATAGAGAAATCCTTCTATGTTGACAACTGTCTACAACGTCTTCCTACTACAGGAAAAGCCAGATATCTTGTGGACAAGTTGAAGGCACTGTTGGCTGCAGGTGGATTTGAACTAAGACAATGGGCCAGTAATGTTCCAGAGACCATCAAACATTTGCCCAAAGATGCCAGGTCTGAGAGCAGTGAGCTGTGGCTCCAAGAGTCCAGTGCTGACCAGCAAGAACATGCCCTCAGGCTGCGCTGGCTCTGCAACTCAGACACTTTGAGGTATAAATACAATCTGCGGGACCCCCCACCACCCACTATGTGGAATATATACAATATATACAGTTTTTTAGAGTTCTTGCCCGTCTGTATGATCCACTGGTGTTCATTTTTCCCTTTACGACTCGGGCCAAGATCCTAGTGCAGAGCTTGTGGGACAAACAGTGAGAATGGGACGACCCCTCCCTACCCGGAGACGTGCTACAACCTTGGTTGGAGTGGGAAGCAGAGTTATCGCACCTTGCAGAAGTTACGCTGCCACGCTGTTATGTCAGTCCTGCCATAGGCACCGCAACTGTCACAGGGACATTCACGTGTTTGCAGATGCATCTGAAAAGGCATATGATTCTGTGGCCTATCTGCGTACAGAAGACTCAAAAGGTCAAGCGGAGGTGTCCTTTCTCACTGCTCGATCTAGAGTTGCCCTAAAAAAACAAGTATATGCCCAGGTTGGAGCTCTGTGCGGCACTGACAGCTACTCTCCTGCAACGTGAGCCGACTGTGCCTATCAACAGTGTTATCCTCTGGACAGACTCCACCACTGTCCTCACATGGTTACAGTCAGACTCATGTAGTTTTAAGGTGTTTGTGGGAACACGAGTGGCTGATATCCTGGAGCTGACAGAGCTGATAAATTGGAGTTATGTGAATACAGCACAAAACCCAGCCGACTATGTCACTCGGGGTAAAACCTTGCAGGATCTTTCTAACAGCGGCAGGTGGAAAGAGCCACAGGATGACCCTGAATTATGAAAACTTACCATCTCCTGCCTTTCCACCACAGTTGCCAAGACCACACCGCAGTTACAGGAGGACCAGTGCTCCTCCTTCACTGAACTCATAAATATGGTCGCGCTGTCCTATTACGGGGCGGCACCTGGCCAGGCTGCTCCCTCTGCTGCAGACCATCAGAAAGCAGAGAGGGAGATTCTACAGCAAGATCAACAGGATAGTTTTCCAGATGAGTACAACGTGTTGAGGAGTAACAAGCCAGTTGCCCCTGCTAGTCGGCTGACGCGAGAGTTTGATCCCACTGCAGGGCCTATTAGAGTTGGTGGGAGGCTGAGACGCTGCAGTCAACTACAGCCGGAATCCATTCACCCTGTGGTTTTAGACCCCTATCATAGAGTTACCCAGCTCATCATTCAGGATACAGACATTGCCCTACGTCACCCAGGCTCAGAGCGCCTGTTTACTGAACTAAGGCGGAAGTATTGGATTCTCCGGGGGCGAGAGGCAGTGAAAAGACACCAGCATTCATGCCCAAAGTGCCAGAGACGGAGAGCCATGCCAACTGTGCCCAAGATGTCAGATCTGCCAGAGGCGAGGTAAAAAAAAAAAATGTTGCCCTTCTTCTCCACTGGTACGGACTGTTTTGGGCCCTTCACTGTTAAGGTGGGCAGTCGTCTGCAGAAAAGGCAAGGGGCATTATATTCAAGTGCTTAACAACATGAGCCGTGCACTTAGATATTCTATCCAGTTTAGACTATGATTCCTTTCTCATGGCACTCCGTGATCAAGGGACTAACTTCAAAGGAGGAGAGCAGGAGCTCAGAGAGGCCTTTATAGTCATATAACCTGAACCGTGATCATTTGGCCAAGCACCAGAGGTGGAGGGGATTTTGAATTCCAAGCTTCTGGGTTACGTTTCTGCAGATGTGGCAAACACAGACCCCGTGACCCCTAATCTGCTTCTCATGGGGTGGCGTGGCTCTTCCCTACCACAGGCTGTTTATGAGGATGCAGAACCCTTAAGTCGACGTGGCTGGAGGCACAGTCAAGTATTAGCAGACCAGTTCTGGGCACACTATATCAGGTGCTACTTCCCAACCCTCCAAACCCGCTCAAAATGGAACAAGGACCCAGCACAGCTGCAACACGGGACCACTGTCATGGTGATGGACCCTCAGTTACCGAGAGCCCTTTGGCTAGTCGGACTGGTCACCAAAGTTCTTCCTGGACATGATGGACGGGTTCGTGCTGCTGAAGTCCAGATCAAGGACCAGACCTACACAAGGCCTGTTGCACGCCTAGTAGCTCCGCCTGCCAGCCCCCACACTGACTTTGAAACTGTACGCCCTTTTTAGGTGTCAAATTTGCTGGGCAAATTAGGGGGCGGCTGTGATGAAGGATTTGGCCTGTTTCAGCCGGGTGCTTGATTGACAGGTCGAGTAGCCAATCAGAAGTTAGATCAGGCAAGTTTGGTTGACAGCACTACATGTTTTCTAAGTTTTAGTTGTTTTCTCCACGTCGTGCAGCTCGTGGATGTCGATTTGTGTTCGTAATAAAAAAGTGAGTGGTGTTTGGAAATTAAGGCACACATAAACCCCTAATTTGTTCACATAATTTTGTAAAGTGTTGTATGCCCTACCCCCTATCCCCGCCCTGTACTTAGCTGTGATTGTTTGAAAAATTAAAAAGGATATAGAGTTCTAAAATGTCTCGTAGCCACTTAAATAGCACATAAATGACAACCTGCTGCTTGTTACGGTGAAATTTCATAATAAAAAGGCAGTTTTGCAGTTTTGAACTGCAAGTCGATGGACCTGTTTGTATGACTATTCAGTTTTAGGTCAATATTGAAGTTTACAATGAACAAAATATAAAATGGTGATCTGCTTATGTTATAGTTCAATACTAAGTCCTCGACAAAAAAGCATGATTTGTCTCCTTTAATATTAACCCAGTTTCTTTCATCCCGTCCTTCCGGAGCATACAAAGGGCAAACATGGGGAAACTGGTTGGTTTGGTATTCTGGCACCTCAAGAAAGACAAGACTAGTGTTGGATTCAATATATCTGAGAAAACAAGGCGAGGAGATGGTCATGTATATCAAAAGAAGTTATTCCCTGGATCTCTCGTCTCTCCCTCGCATTCTGAACAATTACAAAGAAACATTATGAACATTAATGGTTGAATCTCTCAGGCCCCTCCTGGTGGTATTTTCCATGACTTTCTTCCCAGTCAACTTCCGCACTCCTAATATGGTCTTTGTTGTGGTCAGAAGCAGGTCTGGGCTAAAAAAGTGTTAAATCCTCAAAGACAGATACACACGGGAGTTGCCTGTGAGTGACTTTGAGTCCATATCAGAAGAAGCAGACAGTACGGAATGAGATGTGTGATGGCAATGTGCATGTGAAACCTGAACCACCCTGTTGAACACAAAGCATTACAATAATAAAAGTTAATTACACAAAAGTTTATTATTATTATTATTATTATTATTATAGTTGTCAAAAAAACAAACAAAAACAACCTAGTAATCAATCTAGATAGATGCTTTGTTTTACAGTGATCTTGAGCTATATCATAAGATATGTCATGGTAATGTATAAGAAAATATAATTTTTTTTGTGTCGAAAACTACATTCTGATGTTAGTTTTTATTAACAGTGACAATGACATTGAGCCTTTGTATTAGAATCAAGTTTGACATTTTTAGAGTCCTGGCCGTCTCCATGGAGATTTTCTTGCTTTGCTGGAATGTTCCAAAGTATGGTATGAAACCTTTATTTATTTTTCAAGTGTTTTTATTGCCAAGAAATGGAGATAAATATACCAGAAAAGTTACATATTGCACCTGTAAACAGGCATAAGGTGGAATGTCCCCTGCCGGACTCCATAGAAATAGAAAGTTACAACCAAACTTCTGAAGATTCTACATGATATACATTTTATGCCATACTGTGGAAAATTATAGCCAAAGGAACAACATTTCTATGGAAACAAGCGAGTTAGGTTTGTGGAGAGGCAAGCCCACTCACTGTTGTACACATGTTTTTCCACAGTGCAATAAAAAAACAAACATGCTTATACTTAACCGTTACACTGGGGCTTTAAAATAGTTGCACATTCTCTCGTAAATAAAAGAACAATGGGCATGATACGTCTTCTTTTTTGGTGTTTTATGGCGGTTGGTATCTGTTGAGATAATTTGCACTATTACCTACTGTTATATTGTTTGATGAAGTTGTAACACACACACACACACACACACACACCTGCGGACACCCAACATTTAGGGCTTGAAACAATGGCTGTAAAACAGATAAATCCGGCGAGTGTCGGATTACACACACATAGCTGACTGATCCACGCAGGATCACACATAGCTGACTGATCCACGCAGGATGGAGCCCTGCCCCTTGTGGGGGCTGGGCCAAAGATAGGGATTTTTTGCGGGACTTTTGAAATGTAAGAGGGAGAGGCGAGATTGCGTGCGTGACGACCGGACGCATTGGCCTCTCTCTCCTTGGAATGCACCTTGTAAACTACCTGGATTCTTGAACTTTATTAAATACAGAAAAGAAGAAGCCACCATAGGAATCAAAAGAATCGGGAAGAGCAGAAACGAGGACTCTGGGTAATCACAGTAGGGTCAAATGAACAAAAGAACTCATCATATCCATAGTGATCCATTACCGCCACCTACTGTAGTTGTACGTCTTCAAAGCATGTGCTTTACATGTAGTCATATGTCTTAGACATGCTTTAGACTTTGTTCTTTAGTCTTTATTTAGACTTTATTCTTGCCGTTTTTCGGCACGTATCACAGGTCGCGTTTCTTGTCCCATTTTTGTCATTCAAAGTTCAGTTTGTGGATATTTTTTGTGTGATTCCTCCTATTTCTTTCGGTATTCCTTTCGG
The DNA here is from genome assembly GCA_015082035.1 of Chaenogobius annularis. Taxonomy (NCBI): domain Eukaryota; kingdom Metazoa; phylum Chordata; class Actinopteri; order Gobiiformes; family Gobiidae; genus Chaenogobius; species Chaenogobius annularis. The sequence goes on along the minus strand of BJKM01000150.1, from coordinate 982,864 downwards.
CTGTTTTTTCAGGATTCGTCTTCAAAGTTGGAATTTCCCCCCTCTCTTAGAGTGGTGGAATGTTGGTGCTGTGTGACAGCAAATATTGTGTATTATTCACTATTGACCAGCAGGGGCGCAATTAATGCTCAAAAACACATACAAATAATTCTGGTGCAAACACGCTTCATCTGATTGGGTTGAAATTTTGTACACCTCCCAACACTGATTAAAATACCGTTTTAACCATTATGATTGGTGCTCTAGCGCCACCTACAGGGATGCATAAGCATTACTTTGACTTTTCTTAGTGAAATTCTGCAGAGCATTCCTTCCTAAAAGTCCATCAGACCTATGCCCCATTTTGTAGTTTGGCCTCTCGGGCCCTCCACACCAAATAATACAAAACAGGCTTAAATACACCCTAAACATTAGCACAAATGCACCAAAGTTTTCAGAGTGAAATAAATGAATTGAAATGTCAATCTCATAACTATAATTTTCTGGCTGCTCAAATAAAGGCCCACCCCCACTGAAGAAGAAGAAGAAGAATAAAGTCTAAAGAATAAAGTCTAAAGAATAGTCTAGAGAATAAAGTCTAGAGAATAAAGTCTAGAGAATAAAGTCTAGAGATAAAGTCTAGAGAATAAAGTCTGAAGAATAAAGTCTGAAGAATAAAGTCTAAAGAATAAAGTCTAAAGAATAAAGTCTAAAGAATAAAGTCTAAAGAATAAAGTCTAGAGAATAGTCTAGAGAATAAAGTCTAGAGAATAAAGTCTAAAGAATAGTCTAGAGAATAAAGTCTAGAGAATAAAGTCTAGAGAATAAAGTCTAAAGAATAAAGTCTAAAGAATAGTCTAGAGAATAAAGTCTAGAGAATAAAGTCTAGAGAATAAAGTCTGAAGAATAAAGTCTAGAGAATAAAGTCTGAAGAATAAAGTCTAAAGAATAAAGTCTAAAGAATAAAGTGTGCTCTCCGCGCCCCAGAAGTGCTTATATAAAGGAAGTGCAAGGATGGGCAATGGCTTCCTACCATTGCAAAGTTTCTTGTTGAGTGACTGCATTCTAGAATTCAGGCACTATTAGTTCCTATGTTTTTAATTATTATTAATGTCGCGGAATGTTGGTGCTTTGTGACATCATCGCCATGTACAGAATATGGCTGGACATCTGTCTTTGACTTCTCCTTAACAGGCATGCTGTTTTCCAAACATTCTGCATTCACTCACAATGGCTTCCTGCCATTGCACGTGGTCTAGTTTTATTTTATTTATTTACTTTGATTGTGGGGCTGTGTTTTGTGCGTATTGTTACATTTTCGTGGCTTGAATTCTTTTCCTAGTTTCCCCGCCGTATTCCCATGATCTGATTGACAGCGGTGACAGGAGGAGTGTGAAGAGGAGGGAGAGGGGAGAGAGAGGGACAGCGGGAGGAGCGCGAGGGAGAGAGGGAGAGCGGGAGGAGCGCGCACACGCACAGCGGCAGCGGCGGCGGCACACGCACACGGAGACAGAGCTCTGACACACGGAGGACTGCGGAGCGACACCGGAGCGGAATATAACCAACACACTGTGATTTGATTTTTTTTTTCTCCCTCATTTATCATTGGCGACGTTTCCTTCTCGCGCTGTCCGGGTCATGGTTTTCTAGCCTTTTCACCGCGTCTGCATCACACACCACCTCAGCAGCACCGGGGACTGAGCCGTGTTTTACCCTGCATCGAGGCTCCGTGGAGCAGCAGCAGCAGCAGCAGAGATGACGAGGTCGCGGGGGGCTCCGTTGTCTTCGTCGCCGCCGTGGTGTTGGCGCCGCTGGAGGCACTGCTGCTGGTGGTGGTGCGTCGTGCTCCTGGCGCTGGCCGTGGGCTCCGGGGACACCTGGAGCCCCCCGGAGGGCTGTCCGCCCTCCTGCTCTTGTAGCGGCTCGCGGATCTCGTGCGTGGACCCGGAGCGAGGCATCAGCGGCTTCCCCAAGCTGCAGAGCGACGCGGAGATGGAGAACATCACCGACATGTGAGTGACTGTCTGGCGCGCGTGTGTGTGTGTGTGTGTGTGTGTGTTTGTGCATGGCTTAGGATTTGAGCAAAACCAAGGAGAGCTGAAAACACTGCAAAGTCCTTGAAATATCATGCAGCCTAAAATGTTGAGTGAACTAATGATGCCCCTGGAGATTTCCAATGACCCCAAATACAGACCAGGCTCACATTTCCTTTAATCAGCTGTTTTTATCCCAACGAAAAAAGAAAAAAAAAGTTAATGTAAGCCTATTAATTTCTCTATTATTTGTACATATTATATTGTACATACACAAGGAGATGAAATCAACCATAATACGCTGCAACGATTGATCGACAAATCGTGAAGTCGACTATAAAACAGCCCAAAATCGTTTAATACTATTTCGACTATTATAGGCCTAATCGTTATCTGGCCTATACAGACTAATAAAGGCAGAATAATCCATTTCAGAGTATGATCAAAACACTTGATTCATAAATTAATTCTCTATCTAAAAGCCTCCAGTCACCATATTTCAACCTTTACCCTTTTTAGTTGATCATGTATTTTAAAAGTCTCAGTGTACAATAGAAATAATCGCTGACTAGTTGACTCCAAAAATAATTGCTTGTTGTTAGTAACCATGTTATAACACTGTTCTCTTATCATACTCATAGTTACATTTAGATTGATTTCTGCACGTTTGAGTAATCATGTATTTTCCAACAAATGAGGCTTGAGAATAACTGTATACTTCCACCGTCCACCTCCCTGTACTTACGTACGTTTGTTCCAAAAATTTCAACTCCGGGTCACACACACTTAAGATTCAAGAAATGAAAATCCGCTGCATGCAAGTGAAACGCAACTTTAATAAAAAGCCAGGACTTCTTTTTTTCAGCATTTTGCAACAGGAAGTCAATGGATCCTTTCTATTACGAAGCCGTTTTAGCTCAATTTTATACTCTTCAATGAACAAAATGTACAATAATGACCAATATATGTCATAGTTTCATTTTAAAAGCCTGGGAAAAAATCATCATCTGTCTCCTTTAAGTTTGCATTTTCCACCTATAAGGATACAGACGCTACAAACCAAACGCCGATAATACTGTGCGTAAAAGCGGACAAACAGACGTAAACGTGACTGGATACAACACTGGGCTTAGTCAAGGAGACCCATTGGAGCCGTACGCTACGCAATAATGCCCAAACCGTACTGTAAAAAGCCCCTTGCACATCATTCAAACGTGTGTGATTACGATTTCACGATTCTCCGCTGTTTTTAAATTAAGAAAAGCCTACCAGAGGCAAATTTGACAAGAACGCGTCTCTCCAGTCTCCATCCTTCCTCCTGACTCCACGCACACACAGACACACACACACGCACAAAATAAAACCGGCACCGATCTGTGATGTGATGATTCATCCGCCTTTCTGCTCAGTCGGGACGTGTCACTTATGCGCACGTTGCATAAGGAGGTTTCAAAACAAAGTCATCATCCCTGTTGTGATAGATAGAGAGAGAGAAAGAGAGACCAAAAAAAACACCAAACAAATAAAATCGACTCCAGACTGAGCCAAACGCGTGCGTAATACATGTGCGTGTGTGTGTGGTGACTGCGCGCGCGTCTGGAGAGCTTATTCAGACTGTCCAAATATTAGCGCAGACGTTTCCAAAACCCTCAGGCGCGTTTGGGGAGGGTTTCCAATGAACCAGTTAGAATCCAATCGATACGCGTTTTCTTTTTTTTCTTTTTTTCCTTTTTTCTGAGGAGTCGACACTAAACGAGGAGATGGCACGCCGCGAATGACGTACGTGTACGTCACCCAGCCTTAAAAACGTCAACAGAAATGGTTAATTGCAGCCGCTATCTTCTCGCACTGAAGGTGTGCGGCCTTGTTGAGAACTGAAAAGGAGATAAAGGAGGTTTGTCACTGCCGCGGAGGAGCCTTGAGTGAGCCTGTGGTCGTGCGCCGGTGCGTGCGTGGCTCTGGGTGGATTTGAGGTTGTGATGCTGCTGACAGTGAAGCTCTTAAGAATGCAGCCAAAAGTTGAACGTATAAATGAGCTTTTCAGTGATTCAGAGGTGTATCTATATTATAATTCTTATTAAAGGGAGACCGCACCAGTACATGTTGTATATATTTCTTAAAGGCATAAATGTATTTTGGGATTTGGCCACACAACACAAACTAAAATACTAGTTGCAGGACAGTGATGGGAAGGATATTGAAAATGTATTTTGTAAATATTGTGTATTCTGAATGTTTAGAATACTTATACTTTCATTGAGTTGTGTTATCAGCTTCAGTTTTTTTTCTCCATTTGCAGTATAAAAAATAACAACACACCATTCATCCAGTCATTTAGTCATTCATTCATATTAAAAAACTGTTTTTGACACACAAATCTAGACATTGAATCGACTAATGACTAGTCAACATGAAAAAATTATAGTATCTTAGTCGGATTTTGATAAACGTAATTATAGAGACTCTAAGACAGTGGCATTAATAAATCAAAATGTAAAAATAAAAAAGACGCTTCGGATTTTTATCAATAATAAACTTTTTGTAAATATTCCATATCTGGAAACGTTCAGTCACCATATTTTAACCTTTATTTGATCGAAAAATATGCTTAATAAAACCTCATCTCAATGTACAATGGAAAAAAACGTTTGATTATCAGCTCATCGAAAAAAATGATCACTGACTACTCCACTGCTATATTGTGTAAAAATACAAAATAAAGCTTAAGTGATTAGAAAATTAATAAAAAAAAGAGCAGTGATTTCTATTTTTCACATGAATACCTTGCAGTTTGAAGCTTAACTTGCATGATCAAGTACCGTAATGTATTATCTTAATTTGGGGAACTCTAATCTAAAAATGTAAGACCAAATAAAGGATGATGATTAGATCTATTCCTGGTTAAGAACCTTTCCGAAATTCTCACCACACATTTTTTGTGTGTGCTATAAGGTCATAAGTACATAGTCTACAATTGTGCATGTAATTTAAATGTAAATGAGCTCCAAAGTGAGTTGTCCTGCTTGTTTCGCCAAAACCAGGGACACTTCTGAAGAAAATGTCAAGGTATAAAAAAAAAATCTCATGTGTTAACAAGGTTTACAAATATAACAGGGTGGAGCGAAGTTTTATGTGGAAGCGGAAAGTTTTATTGACGCGTCATACCAGTAGTGCCGATAGTTTTCTCTGTACAGAAATCCCAGTATGGATCAGATTTTGACTTAATTTAAAACGGCTTTTGTGGCGTTCAATAAGTTCTATATGCATTCGTTTATATAGTTTGATAGTTTGGGTTATAGATTAGAGATTATTATTTTATACTCACTCTTTAAAACTGTGTATTAACGATTAAAGATACTACTTGAGGATTGGTTTAACGAACACAAGGACATCGCACGACTTGAACTTTATGCCAAAAATCTATCTGTATGGGCTGATCTGTTGGAGAAACTTAAACAACCCTTAAATGTTTAAAACAACCGTAACAAAACTGTCTGAGTTTTGCTGCTTTGTCACCTGTGTATGTAAAAAAAAAACTAGCTTAAAAATCACCAAATATTTCAGAAAATTCAGTTCACATGCGCTGCTAAGGCTCGTTTTGTTGGATTTTTCACACATTTATTATGTATGTATGTATGTATTTATTTCATCAAGGAGACATTATTATGACATCAAGTTCTTCAAGACAAATATTACTTATGAAATCTTAAAGGGCTGTATAGTTTTTAGTTGTTTTGTCGATTAATCGGTCAATCGTGTCTTAGTCTCCCACATTTATTTATTTGGATTATAGATCAGAAAAGATGAGATAAGAGAACATCAATTTGTCCCATATTTACAGTATAACAAATACAAAATAAAAAGATAAATAACTATTACAATACTTACTACTACTTAAAGTACCTATGACAGCTTGGACTACTCATTTGACTAAAACACTGTAACAATAATTACTGTGTATTTAATATTATGGCTTGAAATTTGATCCCAGTTAAGGTAAATGTGATTTATAATTTGACTTTCCTGATTGTAAATCCTGACACAACAGTAGGACATTTCATAACTGCAACTATGTGGGCCAAAACTCACCTTTATTTTTCTTGAATTAATGCTTAAGGAGTGAGAAAAATGTCTTGTCTTGTGTGTAAAATGTGTCTACCTAGTGTTTTAGAAGTCCGCTCCACTTTTGTCATTTTTACCATATTTTTCAACTTGTCTTCACAAACTGACACTTGATAAACATAAAACTATCATTATTTACAACAGGTATTATCCCACCAAATAAAGTCAGAGTTACAAAATCATAAAACCCTGTCATAAGCACTAGATTTAAAATAAAATAAATTATATATACAAGGTAGAAAAAGATTCAGTTGTAGTCATCTGGACTCTGTTTTAGAAAAAAGTTAGAGTTTGGGGAGTTTAATCTGCCTTTTCACTCCATTTTGAGAGCTTTTGCCAGCGCCACGCCCACTTTTAGCCGAATAATCTGTGCAGAGGAGTTGTTTTTAATCGACCAAGAATTTGTTCAATTGAATGTGTCACTTTCAGATGGATTTGAGAAGTAACTTGGACCGTAAAGCTTGTGACGCTTTGGAATGAGTGCAACCCTTTGCTTTGACGTACCAAACATCCTGAAAACATCCCCAGGGTTATATCAGGACACGAGGAGAAAACGTTCACAACTCACTTAAGATCAAAGAGCCAGTGCCGGCCGGGTTTAGTGAAACAGTGGTGACAGATAATAGCAACTTAATCATTCTTCATTTGTAAACCGCCCATTATTTTTAATCATTCAGAAACAGAGCTAACAGTCGCAAACTAATTGCTTTTTAGATTGTCAGTTAAAGGTTAATTAGCTCTTTATTAGTATGACTTTAGTGCTTATTAATGTCTTAATATGTATGACCTTATTTTACAACTATTAGGCATTATTAACACACATTTTCCTTAATAAACTCTTTATTACTATGGATTATTTGAAGTTAAATTGTTGTCCAATATAAATTGTGATGTTAATAAGCTGTGGAACTTGAAAAAATAAATAATAGTAATAATAATAATAATTATTATTATCATTATTATTATTATTCTTTTTTTTATTTTTATTTTTTATATTTTTATAAATGAGTACTTAATGGATATCTCTGATTCAAGTGTAACAAAGTCTTTGAGTGTCCAAAAAAGCACGGAACTATATAATTGATTTATTGTATTTATTATCATTATTAGTAATATTTTTTTTGACGCTTGATTGAAATTGTAAACGCTACTAAAATGAGATGAATATTCTGAAATCAAGTCATTTCTGTAGCCCTATAGATAACCTATTTATTGGAGTTTTGTCTCGGTCTATTAATCCTGTTCCTTGTGCCCGTTAATGTTGGTAACGTGTCTGTTGTGAACAATTTAACAAATGAATCCTTGTGACACGCTGTTGTTTCTGCCACAGTTACATCGCCAACCAGAGCAGCTTCTCCTCCATCAACGACAAGGACCTGCACAAATTCAAGAACCTCAGGAACCTGTGAGTCAAACGCGTTTCATTTATAATCAGAACTCAACCAGACCTGGACTATAGACCCTTCCAGGATCAGCCTGGTACTTACTTGTGCAATCATTCTGTCATATTTATTTTAATGGGCCAGCAAATAATTAAAAAAAACCAAAAAAACTGTAATTTTGTCATTTGTAGACACCTGGCACACTAATGGTAACAATCTTCACTAAACACTTCTATTGCAGCTCTGGAGTTTGTCACGTGTGGTGGAGTGGTTGTCAGTCGCCAAAACAGCACAGGATTTCCCTAGTTTGAGATGTTTGAGGCTAATGCTAACTCTCCCATTGAAAATGCACTTGTGCTAATTCGTGGAATGGTACTGTGCTAATGGAACTCTTATTATGTGGGCTCTTCCAGTGTTCCTGCATTCTAAACGCTGGTACAGTTCCAAAAGTGAGCTCCAATGTAAAGGTGGGATGAATCTCGGGAAAAAAATTGATAATATTGCAATTGTTGTTTTGGAGATATGCAACATTTTAGTATTGATATCAAAACATTGTCAAAATAAGCAGTTTAGGAATAAAAACATAAACTTAAACTAACCTTTCTGCCCTTTAAAAAAATAACATTGTCGTATCATCGTCTGAGCATCGTCATTGAGGTAATATTGAGATTTTGTTTTTGTCGTAAAAACTACAATAAACAGAAAAACAAAAGCAGCTGGAGTGCTCTAGTGCACCAGACTGACTTTTCCATACCGCTCCCGCCTGAGCCTGAAGCCTCTTCTTCCGCCCGGCCCCCAGTCCCTCTCCGCACCTGCCCTGAGCGGCGCTCTGTGTTTTACTGCTGTTTCCTGTAGAGCAGACACTGCCCAGCATTAGCCTGCTACTCTATACGGGACATGAGCGGAATCGAGGCCATGCCAATCCTGCCTGATCCCGAAGCATTTGGGTCCGATAATCCCGCCTGCTGCAGGTCTCTAGTGTGCACCCTCTTCACTCCTCTGTTTCAAAAAGTCAAACCAAATAAATTGCTGCAGTCAACAGAAAAAAGGAAGCCTTATTCAGAGTCCAGTCATGTTTTAACTGTTACTTAAGCTATGCCTCGAGTGAAGTGCTCTTGTGACTTTAGGTACCGCTCCAAAAGTTATCCCTGTCAGTGTCTTTATCTTCTGTGTTGTCTGATTTGTTAAGCACAGACTCACAGGAAGCAGTCTCTGCCCTTAATTTGAGCCAATCTTTCAAAGCAGGACGTAGTCTATGCATTTTCACTGTGAGCGTTAGCGTTAGCCTCATCACAAACATGAAAAAACAGGGCTGTTTTGACGACTAAACCACTTGACCACATGAAGAACACCAAAGCCTCATTAGAAAACATCACAACGAAGTGTTTAACTTAGTGTATTGATGTTCCACGTCACTGGAGCCACGTAATAAACATTTCTTTAATCTAATATTATTGCACCAAAAACATAGCTAGCCACAACATACGATATCTTGACAAACATATTTTAAAATATATGTACCCTTTATTTAATAGCTAAATGTAAATAGAGACGTCATTCAACCGCTGCTAACCGTTTTTAATTTGCGATTCTTTTGCTGCATTTTGCACGGTGAGAGGTCAAAGGTTTATTTCACCTTGTGGAATCAAATCTAGATTGTGGGCGCAGTTATTCTCTACACGCCCATCCTGGAAGAGCCTACTGGACTTTAAGTATAAGAAACTTGTTCACTTTGACACAGTTTGAGAAGTTGACATGTATTAAGATTATTATCATTTGATTATGCTGATTATAATACTTTTTGTTTTAATACATTATAAATAGTGGTGGAAGTAAACAAAGTACAAAAATTTTAAAAAAGTACTGTATTTTAATCAAATATAATTGACGAGCAAGTATCTGTACTTTTTACTCCACTGCAATTTTGGTAAGGACTGCAAACTAAAAAGTGCTTTCTGTATGTTTAGGTTATGGCTTATGTTTTTAGCACATTCATGGTGACAATCCGCAGAAAGGTTTTGGAAAGTGAAAATATACATATGAAAAGTCTATAAACATTGACAGTTCTTCATGAAGATCCCCACATTTCATTCTCTAATATTTGTCAGAAATCTACACAAAATACTTTTAGTTTTTACTCTAAAAGTACAGTATTAAACACGTACTTCAATACTTTTATTTAAGTCAATTTTCATGTTTGATACTTTTACTTTTACAAAATTGAGTACTTCCACCACTGGTTATAAATAAAGTTGGAGTTACAATATTTGATCTCAAGACACGTTTGAAACACAATTTTACTGCGAATTTAAATTTGGACTCTATAATCTTACACTGTAACTGTATTAATCTATGTTTCAATGCTCAAATTGATATAATTAAACACGTATTGGCGGAAATGACATCCCATACTGAAATAATGACTACTACTAAATGCTTTTCAGTGCATTTGTAGTGTAAAAATAGCACACTATATATTTTCAAAGCCCTGTCCTGTGAGCCAAGAGTCTGTTCTGTTAATGTATATGCTTTTAATAATGTTCAGTGCGGAGGTGGCTATGACCTGGGCAGCTTTCATTTCCAGCAAAACCACTCCACCACTCGACCCAGCGGAAGTGTCTTAAATATGGAACATCATTTGTTGAAATTTCTCACTTTTTAACCCTGAATTGTTTCTATTTGGAATTTCAGTCGCTGAGTTTTGCAGTGTACATTTTTTATGAAGAAATGAAAATGAAAAATTCACCATCTAAATTTTCAACAGTCTAAATTTATTTATCTATTTATTTATTTATTTATTTATTCAAGCAAAGTGTCATTTTCAACTAATTCCAAGTTTTTTTTGTTTTTTTTTTCTCTGCAAATTTTACCGCTCTGAATTTAAATAGTTGAATTTGAAGACGTGCAACTATATGCATTGAATATTTAAGGTGAATTTGTCATTTTGAAATTTTAAACTGTGGGAAAGTGAAAATATACAGCAAAAACAGAATTAAAACTTTGAACTCTTACAAATTCTAAATCTGATGACACAAATTATCTTCCATTGAAATTTGCCAGCATTTTAAATAAATAAAACTGATGACACAAATGATCTTCCATCGGTTTGCTTCTGTTCTAGTCCTGGTTCAGTCTGGTTCTGGTCCAGGTTTAGTTCCCCGTATCTCTCTTGTGAAAGTAAAGTCAAAGCTGTTGTTTTAATTGTTTATTCCTCTTTTTTGTCAGAACGGTCACTAACAGTCGGCTCACGTACGTGTCCCAACTGGCCTTTCAGTACAACCTCAAACTACAATACCTGTAAGTACTCCTTTACTGCTATGTTTTTTATATAAATACACATTCTGCTTTGTCACTACAAACTCTTGATACAAACAAAAGTACTTCAGCGATATATTCTAGCACAGTATTTATGTAAAGCAGCTCATTGTACATTTACAAAAGGGTTGATTATTGTGTCAGTAGTTTCAATATTATCGTTTATTTGGTGGTTTCTCTTTTTTTTGTTTTTTATTGTGAGGTTTTCATGTTTTTTTCTAATGATGACTTTGTTTTGTGATTAATATGTGTTAAAAATGAATCATAAGTTGCAGTTTTGTTGAGTTTTATAGACATGGATGACATTGGACAAGAGACACACAGAATTCCATCCATAAATCAGGGCTAATTTAAGTGCAAGGAACACAATAAAGAAGATTTTTGAGGACTGTCGCTGCACCGTCTGCAGGATCCTTTCTTTTAGCCCAACCCAAAACATGCACAATAGGTACAAAATACTCCAGTTATTTAGTCCCGACTGGCATAAAGGCCTGGAGAAAATAACAGTAGTGTAAGTTTGATCAAACAAGAGAAGACACCTGCTCATCACCTCTGAAAATAATGGTGTCTCATTCTTTCTTTTTAAAGTTTCAAGCAACTAAATAATATGGAAGAAAAATACAATCACCCTTGAAAAAGAGGTCTCGGTCACAAGTGGCGCACACCTAATTAAATATAGGTAAATAAATAGATAAATAAATGCAACTATTTGGGGTTTCGATATAGAACTGCATATGAACAGTTGTTCTTTCACCCGCAGGCCAAGCAGCCACATGTACCAAATGATACATACTGTGTACATTCGCCGAGTTTTGCCCTTGTTTAGTAATGAACAGTGATGGAATGATCTCTTTTAAATCACAGCTGCTGACCATGTCCAACCAGGAAGTACAATTATACACTGTAGGCAAAAGCCCTGCCCTCTCAACATATGAGTTTGTCTGGAAACTACAACATTGTCTAATCTGCACCTGAAGATTCATTTAAGGAACGCACATGCCTAGATTCAGAGACATAAATATCAGCCATTCAAGTAGCACTTACTTACACACACCAAATCTTGAATTTAATGAGATTTGGACAGATCACCGAAGTATTTGTTTATGTCTAATTCTAACCCTGATTTATTAAAGATTTAATCATTTCGAAAAATGAGGCAACATTTTAGTATTTACACACATTTTCAGTCAGATCTAGTTTAATTAAAATAAAAAAGAGATATAAGTGCCATTTTTACACATTAAACGCCTTATACAACTACAGAAGTTTCAAATGTAAGATCTTTTCACCTGCAGTGTCTGTCAAACTAAGCTTTTTGGCCAAACTACGTTTCAGTGTGATGAGTAGTCAAACCTGTCAGATGCACTTAAACGATCGCAGACCTGTTTACAGATTCCTAAATGAAAAGCAGAGTTTAAGATTGGCTTAAATCGGCCTCCTGGTTTGTTCTGCTGCTCCAAATGTAATCTCATTTTGTGTTGTCTGATTACATTTTCAGGAATATGAAAGATAACAACCTGTCATCGCTGTCCTGGAGGATGTTCCGCCACCTCAACATCTCGTATCTGTGAGTTCATCTGTTTTATATATGTATGTGGAGTGTGTGTGTGTGTGTGTGTGTGTGCGTGCGTGTGTGTGCGCGCTTGTGTGTGTGTGTGGTGCGTCTGTCACAGAGACACCCACAGATTATTACCATCTCCAATGTCACCTACAGAAGGCCTCAGCACCGGGACAATCCAATAAGTGTCTGCTTCCCCCACAGCACATCTGAGGGGAAATCAAGCCAATATCTTTTGAACAAAGCTATTTTCTATTTTCTTCATCATATTCTGCATTACAAATTCGCATTCAGTCTTAATAATCTGACCTGTCATGTACTTTTGGTGGTCCTTCTGTGGCCACAGCTGCCCTGGAGTAGACAGTGGCAGACAGGGGTGTTTTTAGGGAGTGGCGACGCCCCTGGAATCTGATTGGCCAAAGCACAGACACCACGCGTTTTTGATATTATAACAGAAAAGAGTAAATAAACATTCTAAATTATATCCAAATAGAATTTTTTATCATTCTTACTATTTAAATGATATATTTCCTAAAAGATATGAAACGTAAGCGTTAAATTCTCTAAATGATTGGCCTAAAAACTTGGCCCTGGTGCCACCCCAGTGAAAGTAAAGTCTGGACATGCCCGTGGTGGCAGCCATTCTGTGCCCAAGGAGCAAACTTATCTGATTTCACTTTATTTATGATCAGTGTCCAGCACAGAGAAGTGCCATAAAAATGAACGGATGTAAAATCTACATTGCCTAAAGCCCCAGAACAAAACATTTTAGTACAAATATGGACTAAAATAAAAGCTTTAATTGCACTGAAAAACATAGAAAAACATGCATGCTTTGTGTTAGTGCACACTTCACCCGTTTACAACTATAACGTTTGGATTTTCCCTCTACTAATTAGTATGCACGGGACGTGCATGAGTTGACCATTGCGTTAGTGGGTGTTTGGAAGCTGTGGCTTTGTGCGCTTTCACAGCCGTGAAAGCCTTACAAAACGAACAGGCCTCGCTCCAGCTTGTGGCTAATTAACTGTATTTATGTGTGCTTGTTAAATGATGACGTCACACGCCACCATTGGTTCAAAGCTAAATCACTGAATTGTTTAGCAATAGGAATTGCGTGGTGCACAGCACCACAGCACCAGCCCGGAAGAGCAAGAGGTCAGGGAGCAAAAAAAACACTGACTTTTATACTGTGGACTCTGCAGCGCCCCCAGCTGGCAGAGTGACTCACTGCAGACCTCATCTTTCCACATTAACTTCTTAAATCCATAGTTAGGGCTGTAAGTCTTTAATTGGTTTGTCGATGAATTGGTTTTTAGTCGACCAAATGATTTATTTCACTGGGATTATAAAGGATTTGTATGGACCACGGGAGAAAGCATGAAGGGAGTTAGCTGGGGATTTGGGAATGAAGTGGGAATTTATTCTGCCCTTTAATATACAAATATGAAATTTACTTATACTTTTCTTGTGTTGATTACGCTAATTCCATGCTCCCTTTTAGTCGACTAATCAATGCACAGACCAAGTCTTTTTGTATTATCCCAGCCCCAGTAGCAGTGTATATTATACATGTCACCTTTAGTATGCACATGTAGAACTAACTGACGTGTTTATTCTTAGGATCCTGTCTGGGAACCCTTTGCACTGCTCTTGTGAGAACATGTGGATGAAACTGACTCTGGGAGAAGAAGCCGATAACCAGGAGCTGCGCTGCACTGAAGACGGAGTGGCGAGGCCCCTGTCCAGACTGTCACTGCCCAACTGTGGTGAGGAGCACCTTCTAACGCACTTGTGTTCAGGAAAAGCACAACGTTTTCAGGCAGTTTCCTTTGACGTGTTATTGGCTGTTATGAGCTCGCGGAATCGAGGAACCGAAGAAAGTGCAGTTGGGTCTGGTACCTACCAATCTTTTTCTTGAACTGGTTTTCGGTACCAGTATCAGAACTTTTTCTGTACCTTTTCGTGTATTGATGACATCTAGAATAACAAATAACTCCACTTTTACATGCACGCCAGGAAAACTAGAGGTGTCCAATTTAAACCAATTTGTCCAAATGCTTGTCTGTAAACCTGAGATCTACGATTGAGGGGTCTTGATTTAGATCTCAGACATCCTAAATACACATGTGGAGAAGTGTGTGTGGTGTTATTCCTGCAGCATGTAACAATGCAGTCTGAACACACTAGGAGCAGACTAGGAGAGACAGTTTTAGTGCTAACGCTTAATTACTAAACGCACATGAACGTCTCTTGGCTTTCTACTGTGCTGTCCCAACAAATACCAGGCTTGGATACATGCACTGGCACCTTTAAACTTCAAAATCGAGCTGAACACTTGAGTATTGTAACTAGGGATGTCAAGATTATTCAGCTAATCGATAATAGGGATATCATCATCGGAACAAAAAATTATAATCGTGACAATCGTTGGCCGCAACAAGTAATTTCAGTTCCATCTGCTCCTAAAAATTCAAAGTACATAAAGTAAAGCACTTGTTTATCTGGACGTTTATGTGACAATATTATTACTTTTTCATTCAGAAAGTTTGGATTTCATATTCAAATTAAGGATTTCGATGTCGTTTGGACACAGTGCCAACAATCTTGAATTAAAATGTGATGTTTGTACAATAATCGTAACAGTAAACAGCCTTAATTGTTACTGGACAGGATATTTTGTTCTTGACTGCAGACGGATTGATTCTTACTGTGTTTTTACATGTGTTCAAGTGAGAGAAGGTATGAGAGATGGTATGCAGATGTTAAGGGTTTTTTTTGTAGCATTTTTTGGGTTGAAAGAGGACGAGAAAGAAAAGAAACAGGCTTTTCACAACAGCGCTTTCTGTTCAGGCCCTATCTTTTGCATCACTTATAAAAAAACAGATTAAACCTTTATCTGTAAGGTTTGAAATTTGGGATTTTTTGTTGGCAATATGAACAAAAATAATACCTTCACTTTCATTCAGAACAATTTATGAGTATTTAATTAGTTTAAAAATCAGAGAAAACTGAAATGAGAACTTCTAATTTAATACAAGAATCACATGCATTTCAGTCAATTCATTTTTAGATGACATTTTTATACTGCCAAAAAAGCTATGCGGTGACATTTTGCTGAATTAAAATGAACACAAGCTTCATAAAAGCTGCCCTCTGGATGAAGACTTCCTCTTAACTGAACCTGGACTAAAGCGATAACATTTCATTTCCTGTTTCCAGATGTGTACTTATCCCAGTTTCAGACTCAATGTTTTTTTGTGTCACCGAGTTGAAACAGCTCATATCTAACTATAGGAAAAAGAAAAAAAAAATGCATATTTAAGCAAGAGAAACGTATTTAGTTGTATTGAATAAATGCAACAGGAAGCAACTCAATACATTTACAGTTACATACACATTAAGACCATTTTTGCCAAAGAAATGATAATATTATGGATTTTATCTATATATACGACGCTTGCAAACTTTATGGTTAAAAGCCGTCTGCTCCATCACCTGAGCCAATGTCGCCCCTTAAACATAGTAGTTAAAACCTTTAGATTGGCCTTTTTGTTTCATCCTTTGTCACAAATAACACTATGTGCCGATAGATCATTTATGGGGCCTGGGATCCATTTAAAACTGTATTTGTAATCGTAACCGGACTTATGCCGCTGGTGCTGCGGCTCGATCAGTCTTGAATTTCCAATAAACAAAATGCCACCCTGCTTTTATGGAGGTCTTTATAGAGGTCTTCAAATGTCCGCCCGGATAAATACGCTCTCTGGCATCATTCGCACACACATCGCTAAACCTGGAACTACACCAGGACTAGAACAGGACTAAAGCGTGTGACGTGAAGTATGAACGCAGCTTTAATGTCGATTAAAGTACACGCGCCAGGGTTAGGCGATACTGACGAAAGTGAATAGCTCAATTTTTGACCATTTCTTTAGGAATGTGTTCAAATGTGGCTGCAAATGTCTTGCTCAAGGTTGAAGTATCGCACAAAATGTGAATAGACCATAAAATTAACCACACACACTCAGAAATCTCACTTTAAATCCTTGTTTTCAAAGTTCCTATTTAAAAGAAAATAAGATAAAATAAATAACAGTAACGACTCAGCCAAAATACAGGTCATTAGCAACATTACCATAACTGTGTTTATAGCTGCAGAAGCTCAGAGGCAGTGCAGTAGGGTCACAGAAGGGGGGGTAGAGAGCAGATACAGATGAAATAGCACAAGTACAAGTACACAATTACAAGTGTGTGGATTTGCATGTTCCTCCCTCGTACAAGTCTGGGTGGGGTTTCCTCCTAAAACATGCACCAGGTAAAAATCTTCCAGTGAAGTAGTCCTGACCGAGCCCAGCACAAAGATCCGGAGCTGGGGAGGAGATGCCCCAGTGCAGGGGTGGGCAGTTATTTTTCCTCGAGGGCCATATTGAATCCAGGCGAGTGGCGGAGGGCCGCCCGCGATCATTGGTGTAAAAAATTCTTATCATTATAAGCACTTTTCTGTAAATAACTGGCTACTGAATCTATTATCATTCATTCATTCATCTTTATTAAGGACACAAGTGCAACACGTTTACAGCGCCAAGACAGTTCAAAATAAGAGAAACTAAGAGTAAAACACTACGGGGAGGAGGGCCGGATTAAAACAGGCGAGGGCCTGATCCGGCCCCTGGGGCCGCAAATGCCCAGGTGTGCCCCAGTGCCATTGAAAGATGGGTCAAATGCAGGAGACACATTTTCGTACAGGGACTATAAAGTATAACTTAACTTAATGAAAGCTGGCACCAAAAGAGGGGCGCAGCCATATAGGAATTCCGAATCAAAATAGCGCAAGCAAAATGCGCAAGTCCAAGCTCACCATGGAACGCACCATTAGTCTCGGTTTTGTCTCTATTAAGTTTTTCTTTTGACAGAGTTTGACCAATACGTTAAGGCATTAATTTATGTGTTTTGAACCCTGTTTTTTATAATTACAACCCTAATTATTATGTACATATAAAACCTGCTAAACCTGTTGTTTAAACCTCTACAAACATGCTCTTAAATGCATGTAATTCTTGTATTAGTTTCTCTGCTCATGTTTCAGTCTTCTCTCAGATGTTAACCCTAAATAGTTTAAATAGTTAGAAGAATAGCGATTTCATAACTTTCCAGTGTTGTTCTGCCCTATAGGGGAGCTCTACGTGCAGAACATGACGCACACATTAGCTGAAAATGTGAAATCCGTGTGGAGGGAGGTGTGTACACAGGCCTGACCCCGGCACCCTGCAGCGTCCACCGGGGGCAGCGTCTTTAGGCACTCTGGAAACGTGTGAAATGCTGACCTGACCCCAGACACACCCGAGTACGAGGTGTGAGGAGGCCGCCGTCTGCAGAGACTCTTAAAGCAACGCGCACTATTTTTTTCATTTCCTCCTCTTTGTGTGGTTACTACGGAAACAGTGATGCACCGGTCTGACACTGGCATAGGAAAGAGATCAGAAATGTGAAAAGGGCTTATGGGGTTTTGTTTTCGTAGGGAGTTTACGTTCAATACATACATTTTTTATCAACTGGAGAACCAATTGTTTAAAATGGTCAGTTATCAACACAGACTCAATCAAAGGAAGAAACTGGACTCTTTTGTGTTGCTAAACAGTAATTTATTTAAACGTTAGTCTTTTTACTTCATGAAATTGAGATTGAATGGCCATGTAGTTTTGAAAAAGAAAAAGAAAAAGATCATTAATTACTTCGCCCAGCCCTTAATTTATATTTAAATTTCTTGTGGGTCTGGGTTTTAATTTGATTTTGATACTGCATTTATTAATAATAATAATAATAATAATAATAATAATAATAATAATAATAATAATAATAATAATAATAATGATAACAACAATTATTTATGTTACCAAATTAATTAGCTAAATGTTTAATTCCAAGAAATCTAGTGCGCTGCATCACCTAAGCAAGTTCCTATGTTTGTGAATTTTGTTCTGATTCTACAATGCCATATAGTGCAAGCTTGTACAATGTTTTCCTTAAAGAGCCTAAGCAAAATACCGTGTATAAAATTTGACCTTTTTTTTCTTTAATTTCATTGAACCTTTCATAAAAAATATTGTAAATAGCTTTTATTTTCGAGCAAGATCAGAATAACGTGTTGCTGTTAAAGTTGCTGGCATACCTGATTATTTTGTGTGTATATTTTGTGTTTTCAAAGGGTATCTTTGCACTAATGACAAAATGAGACTGTAGCGTGCTGTCTGCAGCTAAAGTATTTTATGTCTCGCCAGCCTGCAAGTAAGAGCTGAAAGCAGTGCTCTGATTGGTTGGACTTAATGCTCGTGAATTTGAAGAATGTGCCAAAGTGTTTGTGAGCGCGAGAGATGAGGTGTGCAGATACAACAAACAACAACCCCGGCTTTAAGTCATGTAACGTCCTGACTCTCAACAAAACAAGCACAAACGAGCCCATGTGATTGGTTACATCAGAACACAACAGACTCTGATTTACTTTTATTGCACATTTGCACATCAGACCGAATATAAACCAGACATTGACGTAACAACTAACAAGAGGAAATTTCATCGGTTCTGGCATCAAAATGTTCAGCCATTCATCATGTTTGGTAAAAGTGAAATACATGGATTCGTTGTTAGCGTCAACACCAACTGCATGCACTTGCTGAGTAAATATTTATTGTGCCTGTAAACTGTAAATCTCTGCAGTTAATCGACACTTTTTCTTCCGCTATTGAATATTTAATGGCTTTGTCTATTTTGGACTCATTCTATTCATATACAGCTCATATTACTGCGCATTTGCTGCTCAGAACCCGTGACCTCCTGTACAATATGTTACTGTATGAATACGTCTGAATACTGGCAAGAGGCAAACAGCTTTGGTTTGAGTTTATTTGCAAAAACGGCACAGTTCAATCAATCCAATGCCATCGACTACTTTCATTAACACTATGTACAAGCAATAGTGGAAGGAGTACTCACTTTTGTTATCAAAAATGTAAAAGTATCATATAAAAAACAATGGTGAAATACACATACACATGCACACAAATTAAAAGAATAGAATAGAAGAATTTATTCAACAGCTTTTGGAACTATGTTTATGTCAACTCAGTGTCTTAAATCTAAAACCTTCAAGGCAAGATTACTCCTTAAACATTTCAATCCATAAATAAACTTTGTACATTAAAATCCAGTTCAAATGTAGTGGAGTAGAAAGTACAGGTACTTGCTCTCAGATGTGGTGAAGTAAAAGTAAAAAGTATCCGTGGTCATATGTAATGTACTCAAGTAATGCACAGATAAATAAAGTAGTGTTTTCTTTTATTATGTAATTGTGTATTTATTAATCAATAAATGAAATGAAATTAATCAATTGATATTACCAAAGACATTTATTACCCTATATATTCGGTTTATAACGGTTTATGAATAATGAAAATTGCTGTCAAAATTTGTGTCCATGGTGTAAAACCTGCTAACCCTGTACTTTAAACCTCTATCATTCTTGTGAAATGTTCTGATTCTTGTTTTAGTTCATATCAGTCTTCTCTAAAATGAAAAATGTGCTGTGTGAACTAAATTCGGAATTTAAAGATGCACTATGTCACTTTATCTAAAACTTTTTTTTACTGTTCTTTTATCCGGTTTGTAGTAAAAGAGTTTTGTGGATGAGTTTGTAGTAAAATAAAACTGTATCATTTGGGGACAATAATCCAAATCAACCCAACACAACTTTATTGGCTGGCGTTTTTTTTCTTCTGAATTTTAAACAATTGACATCGGCCATGAAAACCTCCATATTGGTCTGTATCTACAACTGATAAAAGGCACGTCACGGTGTTGCACTAAAACTACATTTGAACATCTGACGCTGCGCTAAGATCCCATCGTCTCTTCCCATAGCTGTGGGCAGTACGTTAGCCTGCAGGAAGCTAACAATGTCACTGATAAGTCCTATTGATCCCACCATCCATTAGCGCGCTATTTCAGGCGTTAGCACACTTACAGCGGGGCCCCTGGAGAGCAGGGCTGGGGACCCCCTAGCAGAGTGACATCTGAGGAGGACACATGAGGGGCCAAGTGATCTAAATGATGGCCCCAGGCTGAGCAGAACAGCCAAAACACTGCCCTTTGCTTTGTGCCAGAGACTTTTAGAAGGATTTTTACAACTCATTTATGTTTCTAATGTGTTTGTTCCGGGGATTTCAGTTTTGTAAATGTGAAAAATAAGCTTAAATATATTCCTCGATCTTATCTGTGGCTCAAGTTGTTTGGATGCTGTTGGCATTTGAAACTTTTCCGACTTTCTTCAAACCTGCGTCGCTGGTTCCTTCCTCCGTGTTTATCACATTTACAGAGATATAAAGAGTCGTTTCTGATGCAATAACCGAACGACGATCCGAACCAGGATAAGACTTATCTGTGTTGAGGTCCACAAAAGCTGTCAATAATCTCTGCCGCTGTTAGATTTTATTATGATTTTGGTCCATATCGCTGTGTGCCACAGTATCACTTTTAAAAGTATAATATATTCAGCTATATCATTGAATATTAGTCAAGCTTTTAGGTCAAGGTTAGGGTTGAACAATGAATGTATCAACTTGCTTTTGTACATTTCACTCTGTTTTCCCTTTATGTTTTCCTCTACATTCGGCACTCAGAAATTCCATAGTCTCAGGGTTAAATGTAAGAAAGAAATAGAGGTGAAGGGCAAAAACAGACATTCAGAACATTTCCGGAGCCGGGAACAAATCTAGACGCAGATGCAAAGTGTATGTTTGGTCTTGTGCATTTACCTGAAAAATGTGACCATATAGATTCAACATAAAATACCATATCTATATACTATACTGGTTTTGCCTTCGCAGTAAAGCTAACAACGCTAGCATGCTAACAGTGCACTTCCTGCTTCATGGAGAATAAAACGCTCTGTAATGAGATGCAGAAAGCACAAATCTGTCTAGTTTTTTTCACCCTACTACTTTTCCAATATGCCTGCAATGGGGAAAACATATTTTACTTTATGACATAAAAAAATAAAGGTACAGCCCCTTTAAATAAGAACATGTTGTTAGAATTGTGAAACTATTAAGTTATCAAAGGAGACATACTATATTATTATTCCTCATCATTAGTTTCCTCAAAGTTGTATTTTGTTTGATTCCTGCCTGTTTGGGTTAATCCTGCTCCAGTGCTCAGAAAATTCCTGTTTTCACCTACCCCCTATCCCCGCCCACATCCTTGTACTTATAGTTTTGATTATTTGAAAAATGTACAGGGATTGACACATGTAGGGTTCTATAATGTCATGTATCCGCTTAAAAAAACTAAAACTAAAATAAAAACACATAAATGACAATCTGCTTGTTACTGTGAAATGTCACACTTGAACAGGAAGTCGATGGACCTGTTTCTATTACTAAGCGATTTTCAACATTGCGTTTTACAATGAGCAAATAAAAAAATGAAGATATACTTAAATTATAGCTTAATACTAATGCATGAAAAAAAACATTATATGCCTCCTTTAATGCTTCAAATCAGAAAGTTTACATTTAAATAATTCCTTTTATGTAAGCCTGCCATGGAATTTAAGTTATCTGATGATTTTTAATCTGAAAAGCACATGCTAACCGTTGTAGTTTATAGAGAATAGGTTAGCAGTTCATATTTCAATCTTTTTTCATGATTTTTTTTTTTTTTAAATGGGCACACATTGACATGTAATCATAACAATTCCTGATAGAAAAATCATAATTCAATTTGACAGGACAGTAATTATCTATGTTACCCCTCTCCTCAAAGACGCATTCACTTTGACAATAAACATCTCCAAAGGCATTTATGACAGCACATTCTGTTTTATATTTATACAACATTTGACAATAAAATCCATAACAGAGAGATTTATTGCACTTTTCCTTGTGTAATTCTAAGTGTGCTGACAACATTTACTACTTAATATTTATAACATGTTAATCGTAGCTCGTCTATCCCTGGAGAGTCACTGTACAATTTTGGTTCTTTGCTCTTCAAACAGCATGGTTCTTGTCTTTAAGTCTTTTGTCAACATTTAATCCCTTTTCCAGCAAATCCCTACTAATGCTGTTGGCCAATTACTTATTACAGCCTAGACCAGAGGTGGGGAGAGCAGCCAACAATTACTTTCTTTCTGGTTATATGGAAATAGAAAGGTCAAACCTACTTCGGAACATTCTGTTTTGTGCCATACTGTGGAATATTATTGCCAAAGTAGCAACATTTTCATGGAAACAAGCAGGAGGAGGCTCAGGTTTGTGGAGATACAAGTCAGCTCACAGTAAGGGCACATGTTTTCCTATGTTTTTCAGTGCAATAAATACACGTTAAATGAAAAACAACAACACAACCAACAACAACAACAAAAACTTTTTTATTATATCATTTTTTATTATTTTTTGGCTAAAAAGCTACATACTTGGGCTTTAAGTACCAGCAATTATTATTACTCTAAGAAGAAATACACCAGAAGTTTCTTAAGTAAAAGTAAAAGCACTGTTTTTAAAAATCACTGTTTTTAAAAGATCATTTATTTTTTTAATTCATCGGCAAACTCCTGAAAACTACAAGCACAATTGTCATAAAAAGATCCCTGCATAATATATAATAAAATATACTTGAATAAATGTAAGTGCTATCATGGACATTGGACAAACAGCAAATTTGTTTGGCTATTCCTGTGTTTTAGCTCTCTTTCTTTGCTTTCACAGTTAATGTTTTTATACTTACTTACACGAAACTGGTTATAGAGAATCCATCTGGTTCGTTTGTAATTTCCGCGACGCCCAAAACAGGTCCCTGGTGGTGAACTGGAACTCTTGTGTTTAAAACGAAGAAAAGAATTTGCAGTATAAGTGGTTCTGTGTCTGGATTAAGAGCTGCTTTTAAATATAGTCTCACTTTGTGCACTTTTCAGTCGAATCAGAATCCGCTTCAGTGTTAGTGAAAATTAGAAAGGCTGGATTTTTGTTAGTATTATGCCATTTTCAGACAACAAAATGTTGCGTTTACATGGCTAATTATTAACACCCTTGAAGCCCAGTTCAGACAAGGTGGTTTCATTGACTTGTTTAAACTGTGAATTTAAGAAATCAAGATTAAAAAACAAACAAACACACTATCAAATTCTTCATTCACTTTAAATATTTAAGAAGCGGTTGAAATGACACCGGCTGTGCTAAAAATATAAATATGTGTTTTTAAACTGATTCAAAAAACCCAACCCAAAGCAGTGCAGAGTAAAGCCCTGTGTTGACTTTTCAGTGTTTTTCTATTTACTTATTAATCTCACTGATGATGGAGCGGCACCATCTGTCCACAAAGTCTGGGGCGTTCCAGGGTGCGCTTAAGGCAGAAAAGTCTGTTTGTTTTCTTGAAAAAACCAAAGCACATTAGAGCAGACATTTCCTCACATGATCTGGGGCCGAGCTGCAAGGTTACACACCAGCAAAGAGAAATCTACATTTGAATAGCCACAGATAATTGCAAAAATAATTAGGGCTTTCTTAAAGGTGCACTGTGTAAGGGTCCGTCACCTGCTTGTCTCCTGAGATGTTGAATGTTCCATAGTATGCAATTAAACATACATTACTTTCGTTCATTCAATTACAGGGGGTTTCATTGCTGAGAAAAATACGGAAAAATGTGGATCCTTACCCTGTTTACACAGCAAGTAATAATCAGATAACCCAATTAGATCTGATTTTTGGTGGTTGTTTATAGAACTCTGATCTTCCAAAAGTCTAAGCAGGGACTCCCAGACACTCCCTCCAACTCCTCCAGGGGGATCCCGAGGCATTCCCAGGCCACCCATGAGACATAGTCCCTCAGAGTGTCCTGGGTCTTCCCCGGGGCCTCTTCCCGATGGGACATGCCCGAAACACAACCCCAATGAGGCACCCACGAGGCATCCGGAACAGATGCCTTAGCCACCTCAGCTGGCTCCCCTCAACTTGGAGGAGAAGCGGGGGAAACTCATTTGGACCGCTTGTCCTTTCGGTCATTATCCAAAACTCACCGGTAAATCGAGTCCTTTTGTCTTTCGACTCAGCTCCTTCTTCACCAACAGTCCGATGCAGCGACCGCATCACTGCAGACGCTGCACCGATCCGACTGTCAAGCTCACGTTCCATCCTTCCCTCACTTGTTAACAAGACCCCGAGATACTTGAACCTCTGATTTGAAGGTGCTGATTCTCATCCCCGCTGCTTCACACTTGGCCGCAAACCGTCCCAGTGCCTGTTGCAGGTCCGGGTTTGATGGGGCCATCAGGATAACATCGTCTGCAAACAGCAGAGATGAGATCCTGTGGTCCCCAAACCATACACCCTCCGACCCCTGACTGCGCCTAGAAATTCTGTCCATAAAAACAATGAACAGAACCGGTGACAAAGGGCAGCCCGCTGGTCGGAGTCCAACACGCACTGGGAACAGGTTCGACTTACTGCCGGCAATGTGAACACAGCCCCTGCTCCGGTCATACATACCTGTAACTCCGGAGCACTCCCCAAAGGACTCCCAAGGGACACGGTCAAAAGCCTTCTCCAGATCACAAAACAAATGTGGACTGGTTGGGCAAACTCCCATGAACCCCCGATGGAGAGTATAGAGCTGGTCCAGTGTTCCACGACCAGGAAGAAACCACTCTGCTACTCCTGGATCCAAGGTTGAGACTATCGTCGATTCTCCTCTCCAGTACCCTGGAATAGACCTTGCCCGGGAGGCTGAGGACTGTGATCCTCTGTAGTTGGAACACACCCTCGTGTCCCCCTTAAACAGAGGGACCACCAGCCGGTCTGCCAGTCTACAACATCCAGAGACTTTAGGTACAAGGCAAGATGTTCCCAACAGACCCTACAATGCGCTTGGCCTGCCAAGTCTGTCCGGCTTCCTCCTCCTCCAGCGAATCCCACTCACCACAGGTGGTGATTGGTTGACAGCTCTGCCCCTCTCTTCACCCGAGTGCAAGACCGCTGCCGGAGGTCAGATGACACGACAACAAAGTCGATCATTGATTTCCGGCCCAGGGTGTCCTGGTGCCACGTGCACTGGTGGACACCCTTGTGCTTGAACATGGTGTTCGTTATGGACAATCCGTGGCTAGCAGAGAAGTCCAATTACTGAACACACACTCGGGTTCAGATCGGGGAAGCCGTTCTTCCCGATCACCCCTCTCAGGTGTACTGTCGTTGCCCACGTGGGCGTTGAAGTCCCGCAGTAGACACAATGGAGTCCCCGGTTGGTGCACTGTCCAGTACCCCTCTCAGGGACTACAAGAAGGCCGGGTACTCTGCACTGCTGTTAGGCCTGTAGGGCGACACAACAGTGAGAGACCTGTCCCCAACCTGACCCTCTCGTTCACTGGGGTAAACTCCAAGACGTGGAGGTGAGGCCAACTATATCTAGTCGGTACCGCTCAACCTCCTGCACAAGCTCACTAACACTGGGAGGGAAAGAGCATGTGTTACAATCAGAAAGAAATCAGATTACTCACATCAGATATAACTGTTGACATGACATTTCAATAATATGATTACTCCAGAAATCAGATAATAATCCGATTTTTGGTGGGCATGTACGTAAACATAGCTACTGAGAAGGTTGCGTCTACACAGATCTGACCTGTAACTTTACCTGTTGGCGTCACCTGCTTGTTGCCATAGAGATTTATACTAAACAATTTCCATTCTGTGGAACCTTCCAGACAAAGCCATAACATCTCTGAAATGATTCTTGTATTGTATTGAGGACAAAATGAAAGTTGTTGGTATGACTCTTGTTGTAGTTTAGTTGTTCATATTTCAGCCTTCTCGAAGATGTAAACGCTTCTGCTTCAAATTGTACTTTTTTGAGCTTTTAACCACATTACTCTCATCAAAAACAAACCTGGAGTTGTATCTAGCTTCGTTCATGCTTGTTTCATTAATCCTGTTTATGTGGTCCTTTGGCTCAGAGCCTCATGAAAACACTTGGTTTAAAATTTCCCAAATTTGTGAAATCATAGATAGAGATATGGAGGTTTTTAAAGATAAAATCAGGAAAAAAATAATAACGGGCAGACTTGAGACTTGTTCTGCTCGCATATCTGTAGTCAAATCACGTTCATTGCAACTTCATGCTTTTTTTTATTAGCATTTCTGACCAAGCTATCTTTTCTTGATTTGCCTCATACCCTCTGCTGCCAGTAGATGGAGTGCTAACAGTGAATCCTGATGAAGGAACGCCCCACTGATAGAAAGTTATGTGTACTTTTCAATGTATACATAATTTCAAGAGATGCCAAAGAAAATATACTCTAGTCTAGAACATGTTTAAAAGCCAATAAAAATACTGTCTTACAATTCAATCCAATCCAATAATGTGGTCTTTAAAACATAAATCGTAAATCCAATTACAAGCCTTGTCAGAAAATTCCCCATTGTCGATTTTTGCACAACTGCTCAGCCGTCTTCTCGTACATTTTGCTCTCTTCTGTGATTTGTCCCGCGCAGGATGGGACAGATCTGTGTTGTGTCTCCGTCAACGTCTTCCATATGTGTCCAACTATGTGCAGGTGCGCGCCGGGGTCAGGCCAAGTGCGGGGAACATCAGACAGATCCGCCTCCGTCCCGATAATGACGCACATGTCGTTAGATAGTGTCTGTTCTTCCCTTTTCCTAACGAGGCCGTGCTTGTTGATTGAGCGCAGGCTACAATCACCGAGCGTCACGGATGGTTAGCGCACTACAGCGGCGCATGATAGTCATTTCAATGGTTTCCTGTTAATCGTGTCACAAGGAGAAGACCGAGATTTACTCACTTTGATTGTGGATAGTTTGCTCTGTGTCTACTGAGTCACAACAGCAAACACTTGTCATTCTGGCTGAATTTCCCTAAATACTTGACTAAAACCCACCTCAAATTAAAATAGCAGCTGTTTTTAAAGCCTTTGGAGTATAAAAAAGAGGCAGAGTGTAACTGGTAACAAGTCAGATTTTAATTAGATCTTTTTTGTGCGATGTAACAATATCCCAATCTCTTGGTACAAGACAATTCAATATAAATGTCACAGTATGATACGTTTTCCTTTTAAAATGCCATGACAAGTCTTTGGTGTGAATAATTACTTTGAATTCCATAGACATAAAATGCATATGACAGTTTAGACTACAAGATTTTACAAAAGATTGAGCCTATTTTCCTCCTATTTGATCATTTTGGTGAAGTCTGTAATTTACGGTCCTTCCTGATTGGACATGAGCGGCACATGTGACATATGCGTTCATGTGGTCGTCTGGTCCTCGTGTTTCTGAGATGAAAAGTCAGGTTTCCGACTTTTTTTATTCATGCGCGTTTATCTCGGAAAGTCGGGATTTTGACACACACAGTCCGCTCTTTGACGGCCTTTCATAGAGCTAACCAGTCAGATTTGTTGTTGTTAGCCTTCACAAAAGCTACCATTATAGCTTTTCTTGCCCAAATACATCAAGTGTTGAATTCGGGAAGCAGCTTTTGACCCGAGTTCCCAAGTTCTTTTCCCAACTTTGCATCCAAATGTTCATGTGCATTTTAACTCAGAAACACAGGCATATAAAATGTATTATTATTGAGTGACTGAGTCACTTATTGTTCTTGTGTATTTTATTATTGAGTGACGGCATTCCATAGAATGCGGTCACTAGTTGTTCTTGTGTATTTTATTGAGTGACTGCATTCCATAGAATATGGTCAGTAGTTCTTGTGTATTTTATTATTGAGTGACTGCATTTTAGAATGCATTCTAGAATGCAGTCACTTTTTATTCTTGTGTATTTTATTTAGTGACTCAATAAAATAGCATTCTATACTCAAGCATTCTAGAATGCAGTCACTCAATAATAAAATAATAAGGCAAAAAAGTCCAGGCGTAATCCATGTAAAAGTCCTATTAATTTTTCATTTCATTTTAGGGTAATTTTTTACTTTGGTTTGAAGTACAAACTGACCCTGATGCTTCCCAGAATTATTGATTTAACTGGAAATCAGAAGGTTACGGCTTTATTTTTATGTACAGCAGATCAAAGCTTGGGAGTTTTCGTTTAGCAGATGGTGGACAAAATGGAATAACTAAAGAAAAAGTCATCCTCCTTTTAAGGAGTGAAAGATTTAAAAAAAAATATTTGGAAGATGGGTTGTGGGCTGGATTAAATCGATTGGAGGGCCTGATTTGGCCCCCGGGCCTGATGTTGAATAGCCTTTATAGCTGCTGCACTACTGACTTCATATCAAAAAGCAATTTCAGCCATTCTTGCACAAGCACAAGTAAACCTTCATTCATCAGTATCCCAACTTTTGTCCAAACTGTTAGAGAGAGGCAAAATGATAGAGAGATATAGATAGGTAGGGCTGAACGATTTTTCTGACAAGCCTTAGCGATTAGATTTGTGGTTTAATAGCAGGATTCAGTTCAAAGTTGACATTTTAAACACGTCCAGGAGCATTGACATTTGAGAGAAGATGGAAATAGTATGAACTGCAAAACATTACAAGAATAACTTACAATTTAGAACATGTCTATAGAGGTTTGAACTACAGTGTTAGCACTTTTTAGACTGAACAAAACAGAATATTTCGTTGTTTGCAGAGGAAATGATGTCACTAAAAAAATTCCAGTTGTTGCGATTTGCTTTTTGCGACCCTTCAAATTGTGATACATCATTTAATAGCTTTTAAAAATGTTTTGAACTGCTAAGCTATACAAGAATCACATATATTTCAGATTGTTTTTGAAGACAGCACGGAGACAAGATATTTTGTTGTTTGCAATTGATGTTTCAACTCTTTTCTTAGCTATAACTCATCATTTACTGTGAGAATGATGATGGCACAGTGTTGGCATTAGCATGAAGCGGCAGCGTTGGGTGAACTTTTTGGAGCGTCTTGCTGAGATCTGGCTTGTTTCCGTAGCGATAAGTGGGTTGGTGATAAGTATTCTGCCGACAGACACACAGGGAGGGAGTGATAAGGGATCTGTCGCACCTGCCCCCTCTCCCTTTCGTCTTCTTCGTCAAGCGTTTACACTCGCTTGGCACCGTATTTTTAGGCACGGGAAGAACGGATTGAATCGCAAAAACCACAGTGTTGAATTGTTACAAACTGACAAAAAGTAGGACTGCAAGATTGCACAAGATGAAATGAAGGGAAGTTTTCTGATAGGCGAGATGTTGTTTGCGTTTTTCTCACTTAAAGAGATAAATATCAGTAGCATCTACACACACCGAACGTTACAATATTGTACGTAACAAGATTTTGACGGATCGTACAAGAGGATTTGCTAAACTCTAATCCGAAGCCTGATTTATTCCTGTTTTAAACTCTCAAAATGAGTGGAAATTTGAATTTTTTACAGCAATTTTCTACTGCTAAATAACATACACAAAACATCTGTAAAATTTGTTTGTCTAATATGTACATCCATTTTTTGGTCTAAAATGAATCAATTTAATTTTTCATATTTATGTGCCCCAAATGTGAAGAATCTTTACTATCTTTACACATAAAATGTCTTTAGGTGCCAGAAACTTGCAATGATTTTTGTCTCACCATAAGGCATTTTGGATCAATATTGCGATTTTAAAAGTTCAAAATATAAAATAATAATCCATTGGTGTCATAAATTATAATTATCACGCACTGTGGTTCCTAAAATGGCATCTGACACTTTATTTGATATTTTTTCTTATTGAAAACACTATGATTTAGTGAAATTAGGTCCAATAAGTCAATAAACTATTCAAATAAACAATAGTAAGTTCTTCTTGTTTAAATGATTGCAGGCATCAGTTTAATTTTGAACATGGCAACAGCAGTCTGGAGCACTTAAAACAGGTGGTCTCCCGCACTCTGGGGTTTGAATCACATATATTTGTATGCATGGGCGCTGCAGAGCTGCTGTTTGCAACCTGCGTCTGACGAGGCAAATTGGATCAACTTTATATGAGTGAGACAGTTGTGCCTCGGCACAGCAGGTAAAATCTCTGTGCTTTGTCTCTGCCACCACCATCACACATCATGAATAAATTAGTAGTCAAAATTTTCTCAGCAAAAGCTATACTTTATTTGGACATGTTTATTCCATATCTAGGGACACAGGTTGGTCAAGTTTATGACATTTGAAATCAAAATCTTACATACATTAATTTCATGTCCTTTGCAAACAGCTAAATATCTGTAGGGTAAACTGCTAACCCTGTAGTTCAGACTTTAGACCTCTACAAACATGAGCTGAAATGTATATGATTCTTGCAGTTTAATATTCAGGTTTTTCCTCAAATGTGAATGCTTGGAGGTGTGTTCAAAATGAACTCTGAACTCAATCGATGGCAATACATGAACCATTTTATTAAGGACATAATCGAGTATTATCTACTATCTTTAACCACATAAATAAATAAGAAAATGAGTAGAGCAAGTTGAACACTTTATGCCAGATGTTGCATTGTTGGCAAAATGAACAAAAACAGAGCTCTATTCCCAGGCAGGGACCTTCTTGTTCAGTGAGTTCATCATTTTAAATTAAATGTTCTTGGCAAATTATACTCATCTGAATAACAACAAACTCATTTCCTG
Organism: Chaenogobius annularis; assembly: GCA_015082035.1. Taxonomy (NCBI): domain Eukaryota; kingdom Metazoa; phylum Chordata; class Actinopteri; order Gobiiformes; family Gobiidae; genus Chaenogobius; species Chaenogobius annularis. The sequence goes on along the minus strand of BJKM01000150.1, from coordinate 951,836 downwards.
GCATAATTTTAAGTATTTATTTACTTTTGCCTTTCTCTTAAAAAGCTTGGGTAAAATGTCTGTGTAATCCGATTAAGTTCATTAGGTCTTCTGATATATCTAAAAGTCTGTAATAAAAACTGACGTATAAGAGAACGGAGTTATAAAATGGTTATTATTGCTGATGCAGTGAAAGAAGAGACAGAAGCTTGGAATAGGTAGCAAATAGGGGTCGAATATATTCTTTCTGGATGGATTTATACAGTTACTCTGTGGTCAGGAAAACGCATCAAGCAAGCCTTATTCGATCTGCGTTTGGACGTAAATGAGAAGCTATTGTAGGTGTGAAAAGCTGCAGTACACATGTTTAGCCTCTAAATGGTGCTGTGTTCCTTGCTGACGCACTTTACTACACTTCACAAGTAATCTTATATCGTGTTTACAACTTGGATAAACGTTTCAGAACATGTGCTTTTCTGGAGCGTTTACTGGCGCACTCTAAAGTAAAAGTTTCTTGTGTAGATATACATGTATGAGGCCTGAAAGTTTTGTATTTTGTGATTGTGGGTCACTTGTATGCTTGACAGACAATCAGTGCACAGATCGGGGCTGCGGTTGAGAAAACCGGTTTGTCCAGTATTTATGAACTCAGAACGGCCTCCCGTCCCCAGAGAAACGACCTTCTCCAGTGTTTTCAGTGGAGCGCGGATTGAACGTGGATTCACTGAACATGCAGCTCGTGTAAAAAAGAGGCCAATCCAATAGAAACAACAAACATAGAAGTCCTCTTAATAAATGAACACTAACCCATACCTGAATTATACTTTTTAATCATGCAGCCGATCTTAGCAATTCACAAAAAGTCTTTTGTGGCGCTGTGGGACGTGGCTAAAACTAGAGAAATGAAGACACAACTTAGGGTTTACTGTCTCTACACCACAATTTCATGTTTCTTTGTTAATTCTGTTGGAGTCGCATGCATTATGTACTGGAAAAATATTATTGGAATTAATGCGAATTTTTGGTCTTAATGCTATTGTAGTGTGTTGATAAACAAGAAACAGCTGATGCTAACGTGTGCTAGCTTTGTTTTACTAAGTTTGGCGACTCAACGTATAAAAGAAATACTGCGGTTTATCACAAGATCAAGTCAGCGTTTGGTGAGAAATGATTGTTTCTGCTTTTTGCCAGTTTGTTTTCACCGGAGTATGAGTTCTCTCTTGTCCAGTCGTCTCACACTAAAGCATTCCAGGAGCCGAAAGCGAAGCAGCACGCTCTGGAAGCTAGTACCCCTCTTGGCCCCATTCGGACCACTCAAACTGGGTGGTATCACTTTGGCAGTGGAAACACCCCAGGACCGCACCGCTCTGCGACGTACCGCTCCCATTGAAACATGGCTTTATTGTATTCATTTTTGTTCTTCTTATTCTCCAGAGCAAACTTGTGTGTGGTCAGTTTCGTCCTTAGCTGTGGACAGAAGCAGAGGACATGGAGCTGGTGTGATTGGTTACTCTGGAGTCTAGTCATTCCTGTACTCTCTCTACACTGTATTATTCTGAACAATTTACTGAACAAACTAGCAGTCCTTCAAATTGGATAAACCTATATTTTTTTGTATTTGCATTTCTTTTAGTTATTAAGTGCACTATTCTTATTCCACTGAACTTACATTTCAAGGCAAGGCAAGGCAAGTTTATTTGTAGAGCACAGATTTCACCTATAATTACAATTCCTAAAATGTTGTCCAACAAACTAAACAAACCTAAACACTGGTCCTTGTTTAGTCCTGAATGTAGACTTGGTTTGTTCCTGTTCAAGTCCAAGTTTAGTTCTTGTTTGGGTCTTATTTTAGAGGAAGTGTTAGACGTGCACGGTTTTCTGGGAGTGACTCGTCGGAGATGTTATTGCTTTGCTTGGAATATTTCACACATTAAACCTATCCATCTAGCATTTATTCATTTCGAGCCTTATTGTGAAAAAATGCCTCGAAAAACATTCTTTCTTCCTGTGAGTGAGCGCGCCTCTCCACAGAGCTGACTTGTTACTTTGGCAGCGTCTGAATGTCCACATTATTCATTGTAATTGTAATTGTCCTAATGTCCAGCAGGTGAAAAGGTAGCGCACTCAAAATTTCCCACAATGCACCACTGAAAAGTTGTGGTGAGCGCTGGCTGAATGAAAGCAGAGAGGAGAGCTGTTTAACAAAGCGCTGTCGACCTGTGACAAGGTTGCCGGGCTTTAGCAACCAAACCCGCACAAGAGCGTCTGAAAAACCACCCAAAAACCTGTGGAACGTCCGGTATTTTCCACCGCATTTATGAAAGCAGCACTCGTCCAGTGACACGGACCTGCCCGTCCTCTCTCACACGCAGATAGAAGCTTCACAAAGCGCATCTGGCTTTGGATGGGAAAGACTTTCTTTTGGTTTATTCTAAAATTAATACCTTTTACATGGAAACTTTCACATGGAAAATATTGAAAAAGCCACAGATTTTTTTGTGTGCGGCCCAATATTTTGTTACAGTACAGGCGTTTTGTCCGCCCGGAGGCCTCCAGAGGCCTTGACCCTCTGAAAAACCTGGCTGATGAAAATGTCCGTCCCCTCCATAATTTGTGGGAGAAAAAAAAGTGGGAGAACTTGCAAAATCGCAGGGTGTTCAAATACTTACTTTCCTCATTGTGTATATATATTTGGAAGGCGGGCCGGATTAAATCGCTTGGAGGCCTTGATTTGTGATTCTGTTGAATAGCCCTGCGTTACAAGGTCAATAGTTTCCCATCTCGGGCAAAAAGCTAAATAATCTAGTCCGTTTTGATATTTTAGGTGAGATCTATATTGCCGAAAACATATATGATTAACATTAGTCAATAAATGTGTGCGTGTCCGTTGAATTTAATCAATATTTGCTACTGAAATATGGAGATGGATAGGTTTAATGCCATACTTGGGACCTTCCAGGCAAAGCAACGACATCTCAACCAGATGTCGGACCTTTCAACAGGGAAATGCGACTTCGATATTCAAGTCTGCGTTCACACTTGGTCTGATCCTTTTCAAGTCCTGCTCTAGTCGAGGTTTAGCTCCCATTTTAATCCCAATTTTGCCGTAGCAAGTGTGAACGCGGCCTCGCAGGAGAAGCCCATGTTTACTTTGACAGTGCGGCAGACTGTGTCCAATCCTTTTAGTCGTGAGCCTGTGAAGACGAGCACCAGTCATCGCTCCGCCATCACCGCGTTTAAACTGGCTCCCTTTGTCCCAGCTCTGATTGGGGCCAGTTTGCTTAAATTACAGGGAGAGAGCGGAGGAGGAAAAGGGTCCGTCCCTGCTGCCTGTGTGTCCTGCTCTTATTGTTTAGCCCTTGACGTGACTTGTGTTTCAATGCCCGCAGACACCAGCCATGAATTCTAAACAGTCATGGGGTTTTTGACTGTTTAAAGGAGACATCTTTCAGGCTAAATTAAATCTTAAGAGCTTTTTAACATGTTATAATGGTTTTACCCTCATTCTCATCTTAGACAGAGTGGTATTTTGATTGATTCTTTCATATTTTAGTAATCCTCTTTTGGTTTTCGATTCAAGTCATCAGTGCTCGAAAAATGTCTTTGTTTATTTTATGTAAATGTGCACACACTGTACGTACTGTATTTTAACTTCATGAAACACACTAATACTTGCACCACGTCTACGCTGAATGATTTAAGTTTGACGTTTGCACTCGGAAATAATGTATCATTTAAATATAACTTTGTGCCACAACTAGGGATGTCAAGATTATATTGTTAATCATTATTATTGAAGTCCCAATATAAGTAAGAACTAAAAAAAAACTAAAAAAAACTGGGAGAATCGCAGGCAGCAACAATGAGTCATTTCAGTTCAATTTATTCTCCAGGAAAATCAAAACTACAAGTACTTTTTTATCTTTCATTTCATAAAGCAAATGAAGTATTTCACTGTTGTTTGGTCAAAGTGCCAACAATTGTGATGAATAAAATTGTATTGTATCTTCTCACAATAATTGTAATACTAAAATTTGAGATTATGACATTCTTAGCCACAACTTTAGCTGTCAATCCAAAGTAAAAAAAAAAGAATAAAAAATAGCGATTTGATCTTGAACGTCACCTAACTAATTCCCATTCTCTGATTCTTCCTCCCTCTCTCTTCCCTCTCCTGTTTAGAGGTTCCCGAGGTGACGCTGACCACGTCCAAAACTCCAGTGAGGGAGAGGGACAACGCACAACTGTCGTGTACAACGTCAGGCGTCCCAGCACCGCAGCAGATCTGGAACATGAATGTTACCACCAGCTACGATGTCAGACATCACACATATACACACACATGCACACAGTGTATTACCCCCAACCTTTGTAGTATTTATGTGTCAATTAGCTGATTCTATTTTGATTTGAATTTTTTAAGTGCTGCATTCCAGTCAAGATTGGTTACTTCCCCAGCTAAACGTTATTAGTTCTGACCTCGGGCGTTTCAGCCGAATTAACTATGTAAATAATTTGGCTAATGCTAAAAACATAGGCTAAATAACATAATACATAACAAATAAGGTAATAACATAATAAACAAATGTCTTTAGCAACAACAACAACAACAACAACAACAGAATATTGTCGTATATAACCTTTCAAATTACCAGTTCGAGCGGCAGAAATGGGAAAAAGCCCAGTTACCAGATGAAACCCTAGAACGGGGCGCTCCCAAGATAGTCCGCAACCTGTGCCCTGTCCGGACCACTTTAATGTTGTACAATATTGCATGCTTACAAACAATGTATTCATTTTAAAGAGTTGACTTAATCTTGACTATGGTCTTAATTGAAAATAAAACTATAAAAAGAAGAAGGTTGCAGGAAGTGAAAAAACACTTGTGTGTGCATGTTTCCCGCAGATCCAAACCTCAGGTCAAACCTCGGTCCTTCACCTGTACAACATCTCGTCCATGGACCACAACAGTAAGATCAGCTGCACCGCGGAGAATGTGGTGGGGGAGAAGGAGGCGTCGCTGCTGCTCGACGTCCTCTGTAAGTCCACTCTTTTCTTCAACCATTGGATTTAATATAAACTATTTTGCCTGTACATACCCTACACTTTGTCTGTACGGCTGCACACCTTGGACAGAACAGATTTTTCACTCTCAGTGCATTTTTTTCCTGGATAAATTCTAGGTCAAATAAAGAACCTAATCCAAAGCAGTGCACTGCTATTATAGTATGAAGTGCTGGAGAGCAAAGACTAAAACTGTCATCAAAATATTCAACTTGAAACAAAGGAAATCAATTTCTGAAACACAGATGTGCCAGAGCACCAGATTAAAGTCCAAATATGTGAATGTATTTCTCATCAAAATAACAAAGATCTACTTTGGTTTAACAGTGACACTAGTTTTTTCTAATAAAACAGTTTGTTCCGAATCGATTGTCGAATATCATATCATTCGCTTTGGTATGAGGTAATTCAGCAACCGTTACCTAGCAACCATATTGTAAACGAGGGTCAAAATCTATATAAATTACACAATAGTTTTAAATATACCTGAAAACACCTTTATTTTGTGAAGTTACCGTTGAAAATTCATATAAACACTTCGCGTATTGATGACATAGACATGGATTTCCTTTTTAGAACTCAGCTCTACTTCCTGTCAACATTTATTTGTCAACTTTTCTTCACAAACTGTTACTGGACTGACGTAAAACGATGATGAATATTTAGCACAGACGCTATACCGCCTAAAAAAGGTCATAATAAGAAAAACATCAGAACCTGTCATATAAGCACTTTAAAGCGCAACCTCCTCATTCCTTTCCTGCTCCACGCTCCGCTCCGTCCCACGCTTCACTGGCCTCCCCGGGCTCCCGCTCTTTGACCATATCTGAAGTTCACAAGGTTGTGTTTGTGCTGCCTTTATCTGCAGTCCCTCCAAAGATCACCAAGCTGAGCGACGCCATCCCAGACCACCACTGGTGCATCCCCTTCAGCGTCTCAGGTAAAACACTCATCTTTAACGTCACGCTTCGGTTTGTCTCTTTGGAGATGTTATATCGCTTTGCCTGGAATGTTTCGAAGTAAGGCTTTAAGGCCGGACACTGCAGGTGAATAGGACATCTTAAATTTGATTACATTTATTAAATTAATTATAACTTTCTTTTTTGCTATATATATATATTTTTTAATATATTTATATTTAAGAATGAGCTGGATCAAGTTGAACATAAGGAGTAAAAGTAGAAATGAAGGAAGTGGCATCAGAAAAAAAAAAGAAAAGAAGAGGAATTTTATTTGTCTGTTTTTAAGTTGAGTCCTGAGGTAATGTAATGTCTTTAAAGTTTTGTTAATAATTATGTTTAAGACTGTAAATCTGAAAAATAGACAGGCCTGGTTATAAAAGTATAAAATCCTAAAACTGCACAGAGGATTTTGGATATCTTATTATTTTATTTGCCCTGATGAAGACCACGGCGTCCCTCTCAATAAAGGACTTTTAATCCAACTCAGTGTGCGCCTCGGATCCTGAATCTACCAACACGACTACCTGACAGTACGGGCTATCGTTTGTTTCACATCTTATTTAGCGCGTTGAGTAAACTAGATCTGACATAAACATTGATAATATGTATATTCTTTAGCGTTCAAACATCAATACATCAAGCTTAGAAATGAATAGGACCAAATCCTTGTGTACGATCTGTCAAAGTCTTGTTAAGTACATGATTGTAAAGTTTGGTGTGTGTAGGTGCTGCTTTAAGGGCTGATCTTTATGTCTCTGGGGGAGAAGAATGCATTTGGAGAAAAACGATTAAACGAAATAATAATAACGTTCACATGAAAGGTTATAGCTTGAGAGAACAAAATTAGTTTGTTAAAATGAGTTTTTCCATAAGCAGATGACGCCACCAGGCCAAGTTACAGGTCAGATCTGTGGAGAGGCGAGCGGGTCACAGTAAGTTTACGAGGTATTTTCAGCCATTAAAACACCTGTAATTGAATAAAAAGACTTGTTTAATGCCAGTCTATGGAAGATTCCAGGCATGATGAATCGGCAGAGGATTCCCTTTCAGGAACGTTACATAATACACCTTTAAATCAAATATTGATTTTTTTGTCTTTCTTTTAAAGTAGCCTTATTGTGCAAAATTGCCTTTTATGAGCTTTTAACCATATTATTATTGTTTTACCTTCTCATTTATGCATATTTGAGTCATCTTTATTCTCCTGCAGACAAGACACCAGTCCAGGGCTTCTCATTTACCTACTTCATTCAACAATGTTATTTTCTTTAACGGTGACACACGTAGCATTTGGCAGCGTCGTGTAGCACCATTTTGGCACTAGTGGAAAAAATGCCTCTGTTCGCGACCGGGAATTGCAGCTCTCCAAAGGCGACGCACCACAAATCAAAAGCGCGGCGGTTTTCAGCACCGAAGTACTGTAAACAGACCTATCGTTTTACTCTTGTTTTTAAAAATCAATATTGTGATTTAAGATGTCCAAAATTTTACGTAATGATCCACGGGCGTCGCAGATTAGAACTTTAGAAGACAATAGGTCGCAATAGGTCTTCTTTGAAATAAATCAAATCCTACTTCGAGATGTCAAATTCTACAGCTAAAACAAACTATTTTTTGCATCATAAGCATTGGAAGTGATCAATTACATTCAAATATATCAAATGCCTACATGTCCGATGCAATGTTCAGTAGGATTTCATTTTGAATTCATTTTAATACATCAATCAATCAATCAATCAATTCTTCTTATTATTATTATAGAGGTATTTGTGTGACCTTCTGATCGTGTGAAGTTTTCATTTGACTGTTGTCTAAGGCTTTGCTTGTTTAAAAAAAGATTGCACTGGTGAGACGTCTTGCAGCATTTGCAGTTAATTGCGAGTGGATCATAGCAGGGGCGACTGCACCCTGTAATCTCAGGTGTGCGCAGTCATTTTCTTTTCCTGCAAGCTCTGATGCAACCTGCCATTAGACAATCAGCCATCGAATTATGCAAGACGGATTTTTTCAACAGCGTACATTCACTTTCCTAAGCAAATGAAGCTTAAAAGTTCAAAAAGTAAAGTAAAAACACATAAACACAAAGGAATTGCTTGTATTTTAGCACAAATCTTTGCTGTTTACTTTTTTTGGCACGTAAAAAATAAATAAATACATGAAATGAAGGAAAAAACTTAAATCCAATATCCAAAATTACTGACTATACTAATTAAACCTACACTCCCACCAAGGAGTGTAGGTTGTGTGGAGAGTCTTGCTTGTTTCCCTGTAGTTGCCAGCTTTGTCTGAAAAAAATGTTCCACCTCATGGCATTATCTATTTATCTTGCTTTTACTTAATAACAGGTATTTTTACTGCCAAAAAATAACTCGAAAAACATGCATCCTTGACTTATTTGTCTGCCTGCCATGGACACATTAAATGGACTGCTTTGGGGCATACTTCTGACAGCAGCGAAGTGGGCCATTATGAAAAATGGAAGACAGAAACGGAACACAACCGAGGTCTGGTCCAAAATGATAATTGACATTCAAACAAAAAGACACATTTAACTGACTTTGGACTTATTAGGACAATTATTTAAAAGATAAATAAAAATACATAAAAACATGCATTCTTCTCTCCTCAGATCTGACCTGTAACTTGTGGTGGTGTCACCTGCTTGTCTCCATGGAGATAAGTTTAATGCCATCCTATGAAACATTCGATGAAAAACAATAACACCTTCATGGAGACAAACAGCTTGCAAACCCTCCACCAGAAAAGTTACATAGTGAACCTTTAAAATGTAGCGAATGGGACCAGTATTCAACATTTGTATAGACCATTTTAATAAAGTATGAACTAAGACTTTGTATGCCTGAATCAATGATATACAATTTGTTAATTATGAATTAACTACTTAACGAATACCATAACCCTTTAATTAAGCCTGAATAATTCTTAATAAATCATTTGTACACATTAATTTACTCATGCTTTATTAAGGCAAATTAAGCTGTTGTTATTATAATGTGGTAAAAAAAAATCATAATCTTGCATTTGATGTATAAGAAAACAATTGTGCCCAAGCTGTCACTCATACGCTCTAATTTCATGCATTATTCTCCACTTGTCCTGTATTCTCTGTAGGAAACCCGGAGCCCACTCTGACCTGGTTCCTGGATGGTAATAAGGTGACGGAGGGGCAGTACATAATGACGATGATCCACGACATCACGGAGCGCGAGTACCACGGGTGCCTGCAGCTCGACAGCCCCACCCACCTCAATAACGGACGCTACACCCTGGTGGCCAAGAATACGTTTGGGATGGCCCGCAAAGAGGTGGATGCGCACTTCATGCACACGCCCGGGGACGGTTAGTACCAAACACTCATCAGTCATTTCAGTTTACTGTAACTTTCCATTCTGAATAGAAGTTTTTGAAACATTTGGAACAATTAGTCCCCCACACTTCCCCCCCAAAGTGACTTTTGAAAACAGTTAAAGGCCTGTACGTGCAGTGGCTTGTGTTACCCAGTATGCGGCGCTGGTATTGGCACTCAAGGCAAATTTAAGGCGCGATACTGGATTTTTGCAGTTTTAAAAACATGAAAAAGAGATTTCCTAGCATCCTACGTTTTAATTTTAAAACACTTTTGACAACTTTCAGGGGCCAGAGCAGAGTTAACTAGCATGCTAACAGCACACTTGGTCACCTCTCCGAGATCTTATTTTGCTGCTTCTACATTATGTATATGCAGGGAATTATAAAGTTTTGCTCAAAAAAACAGTATCGCCCCTTTTCTTATTTACCATACAGCCTCGAGAAGGTCAGATCTCAGAAGCTAAGCAGGCTTGGGCTTGGTTAGTACTTGGATGGGAGACCACTGGGAATGCCAGGTTCTGCAGCGGGACATCAGTGTCTGTAGTGCATACTGTCATTGTGTCCTTGGACAAGACACTTCACCCACCTGGCCTCCTGTGTGGAAGTACACAGATGGAAATGAGCCCATAATGTGTTTAGAGCGTGAGCTTCATGTCTGTTCATGAACATGGCCCCAAATAAACCAATTAATTGAATTTTAAATGTGTGTGTAAATGTGCTCATAATGTGCAACATATAAAAGAAAATATTCAAACTTGAACTCAAATATTCAAACTTGTCTTAGTAGTTTTTCATTAGTCGACTTATTATTTGATTTGATAATAAATTACGATCACAGCTGAAAGGACAATACATGGAGTGAGTGCGCTGCGGTTCTGCGAGTGACTGGACCGTTTCATTGGTTTTATATTCCTCTATTTACCAGGACCAGTACTACATATAGCAGATGAATGTCTTCAGTCGAACATGACATTCTTTTGTCGACTGCAGCTGCCGAGAATGATTAACCAACATAACTCCACCATGTGTTGTCAAGCTAAATGAAAGTCTAATATCCTGCGTTTGCGTCAAATGATGAAATGCTAACGTTTAGTAAATGTGCAGAGACAATACAAGAAATCTAATGCAGCCTTTGTCTTTTGTTTTTTCAAGTAGGCATTGGAAGTGAGCCTTATTATTACGGCAAGTCCTAATTTATTTTATAGACATTTTGTTTTCATAATATTGATTGATTGTTCTTTAATATTTTCTCTGTCTTTACTTTGTGCTGCAGAGGTAATAACAGGTACTTATTATATTTTCTACTTTTACATCTAAAAATACAATATTAACCAAAATTATATATTTAAAATGGATATATTAAAATAAAATATTAACCAAAAGTAAGTGTATTTATTTATTGTTTTTTTTTACAGAGGGCTACCCCATCGACCCCCCAGATGACAGAGTCGCAGTAAGTCAAACCTGTCCTACATAGAACTGTTTGTAGTACCGGGACCTGCCAGTTTTACCACAAACAAATCATATTTTATATTTGGAGAGATGGATTTCAGAGTAATCTCCATTGCACCGGAAATGTCCAAACAAAACATAAAGAATGATCCCTGTGTGTCGTAGATTAGAACTATATAACAGACAATAACATAATGGGGTCAATAATAAAAAAATAAATAAAAATCAACTTAAATTTTAAAAGTCTGAAGTTAAATATGTTTTCTGTTTTTTTACACAATTAGCTAAAATCTGTGTCATATTGTGTGATGGGCCAAACATGTGGTCTAATACAAGAGATTAGATATTATTTTCATGTCTTTCATTGCATTTTTGCAACTTGGCCTTTTTTCTGTAGTAATTTAGTGCAATTTGCAGTTAAAAATAAATAAAAACATATCAAATGCATGCAAAATCTCTAATCTTGTTTAGGCCTCCAATACAACTTTAATCTGATCTTTGAATAAATGAATGTAGTTCCTTGGGATATTTGAAAGTATTCTCATTATCATCCCCCATAATCAATCCATAATTTTTCACAATTTTGTGCGTCACACAGTTGACATGGTGTCACACCACATGACCAGCTCATGTAATCTGAGTGTAAAATATCTATAAAATATTACAAAATAAATATTTTCACTTTAAAATAATCAGGCATATACTAGCTGACCCATTATAACATGGACTAATGCGATTATAATGTCTCCATTTTTAACAATGATATGTGATATTAGCATTACTTCAATATCATTCCAATATAATTGAGTTACCAAAGCTTCAGTATGTGCAGTATTTGTACTTTGCAAACAAAAGAAACACATTACAAGGTTAAATAACTGACTGCATCTTTACACATTTCAAAAAAAGCCTTTCAGTAGAACACAATGATCTTATTTCTCTTAAACTTATATAACATGTCATTGACCCAATATTCTTCTTTAATGCTCCTGGATGTTGTTTAAAACGGGCAATGTGGACTGAATACTGATTTTTAAACATAATTCAAATTCCAATCAGATATTCTTTCAACATTGCTCAACCTTTTTAATATAATTGACTGAAATAAAGATGATAACTGAACATACTCTCTATGTAGGTGTATGTGGTGGTGGGCATCACTGCAGTGGCTTTGGTCGGTTTCCTCCTCATGCTGGTTATTCTCAAGTTCAGCGGGAACTCAAAGTTTGGCATCAAAGGTAAGAGTTGTTTTCTGTTTTGAATTGTTGAGACGGACGCAACTCAAAATAACATTTGTATCTGGTGTAATCTAATACACTGGCGATAGCGAATGCGTTTCTGCTGCTGAATGTTGTGCATGAACTAAAACATTACTATGGAGACACTAACACACGATCATTATTTTGAGCCAAACTGTTTACTAGGAGTGGGCGATATGAGAAAATCAAATCAAATTGTGGTCTTGGACTCTTTATTCACGTATTTACCTTAGAGGGCATATGACAGGTTTTCACGATTTTCAAATTTTAACTTTATTTGGTGTATTTAAACCTGCTGCACATATAAATGATAGTTTTACACCAATCGAGCAAGTATTTGTGGAGAAAACGTTACAAAATCCGTGGAAAATGACAGGAAGTGACATCACACCAAGGACACTCGTTCCAATCAAAGTTGATGCAGAATTTACACAAAAGAAACAACTTTTTTTTGACATTCTTAACATTATTTAAACAAAATAAATGTGCTCTTATATATTTTTATTTTATATATATATATATATATATATAAAAAACCCATTTACATTTGATACGTTTTTGCCCAGTGTTTGCTGGGTAATGCCCTAGTGTGAGGTCATTAATTACAAACAGGAAGGGAAATTATAAACCAAAAAAATAGCATTTTTATAATTTTTTGCAAAATTCTAAATATATTTATCTTAACTGCATTTTAGTTTAATGAGTTGTCAGAGGCACTTTAATCAGGAAAATCTAAGTGAGTGACAAGTTGATTTAACCAATCACAGTGACAAATTAACTCCTTATTGACAATTTAAATGCATATGACAGGAACAATCGTTTTTTTAAGAGTCAGCAAAAAATCCTGCCCAGTTTTCTCCAATTGGACAATTTTGTTGAAGTTTATTTTACTTCCTGGTTGGTTAGCTCATTCAAACAGGAAGTAAACGACAATAAACTAGCGCAAGGCTCGTTTGAGATGCGTTACAACTGCAGCGAGTCAGTCGTATTCTGCCTTTCATGCGGCGGGCGCACCTTGTGCACCTTGATTTGTGTTCGACCTGCTCCCGTCTTGCCCTGATGCCGTGAGTACGTCGGTAACAGAAAGCTTGTTAGTTGGTTTGAGTTTTCTGCTTTCGCTGCTGACTTTTAACTTTAACCACCCACGTTGCGGCCATTAACTGTCAAGCGAGGCGCAGTTCATCTCAAACAAGTCTATGGATAAAGTCAGAAAGTGTCATATTAGGGGGCGTGGTTTGGTGTGGGTGTAAAAACTGAATCGGAAACACAACTTTTTCCCTATTTTAAGACATTTCCTGTTGGATTCTGTGTTCTTTTAGCACAATTAGGTGTAATAAAAGCCCTAAAGTCCACTTTTACTCTGTGTGTGATAGAGCAGCTCTTCTACATTGAAATGAATGGATTTATTTCCTTTACGGAGGAGTCCAAACCTTCCATAGTGGGCGTTCCTTCATAATAAACCGACCATAACAGTCGTCGAGCAGCCATACTGTAAAACAAGGGCGATGCTTGTCTAATTTACACAGAAGTATTCATCAGACAAATAAAATATAGGACAACACTTGAAATTTGTGTATTGATGACAAATATTCCCTTTTAGAACTCTTGCAAATTTGTTTTTCTCCAACTTGTCTTCCCAAACTGTGACTTTACTAATGTATTTCTATGATGAATATTGACCACATCAAAACAAAGAAATAGTTTGAACATGAAAAGCTGTCAAATGCACTTTAAAGCTATTGAAAATACACAAATTGTGATAAAATTATGACCAAAGCGCCAAGAAAACTACAATTTCAAATTTTGCCATATTGCTCACCTCTTTATATAACAGAACGGACTCTGTTCATTTCTTTCCACACGCGGTCTTTGTACACCCTTACTTAGATATTATGGCTGCGTCCGGGTTTGGTCCTGGTTTGATCTGTCCGGATGTAGACTTGGTTTGGTCCTGTCCTTTTCCTGTTTCATTCCAGGTTTAGCCCAAGTTTTGATGTGGTGTGTTAGAAAGTGTGAACGTAGCCGATGTGTACGCACATTTTGGTTTTGAATCTTCTGATCACTGAGTTTAATATTCGCTATGGCCATCATTTATGTAAAGTTGTAATTTGTGCTGTTGGTTAACGGAATGTTTTTAAATATATGCAAATGAGGGTTAATGATGATGAAGGTGGAGCTGGTGAGTACAGCAATACTGAAACCCTGCTAGAAAATGGAGTGAATTTATGGAGTTTAATGTGTAAAGTAGGGCTGGGAATCACAGGGTCGCTCACGATACGATAATATCATGATTTTGCGACAATCATCAATATATTGCTCGTGATTTTCTACGTCACTATTGTAGAAAAAGATTCAGTTGTAGTCATCTGGACTCTGTTTTTTCTAAAACAGAGTCCAGATGTCTACAACTGAATCTTTTTCTACAATGGAACACTCCTGGACGAATGAGGGATTACACCGACATACGTCACTATTCTTTTAAAGAAACCAAAACATTTAAAAAATGTTCTTTTTTTTTTTAAACTTTCCTTTACCCCCCCATAATGAACAAATAGTTTATTAAGCGTGATTTAGGGTTAGAAACGACTTAATTAAGGTTAGGTGTTAGGTATAGGGTTATATTAGTTAAATAAGCCTGAATCATTCTTTTTTTTAATACATTATTTTTTTTTTTAAACTACATTTTTCATTGTTAAATCACAACCTGCACAAACTCAAAATTAAATACAGCCATTTTAATAATCCAAACTGTCAAAACAGGTAAAAATTATACCAAAAACTGACTCATGGCGATGTATCGTAACAGCAACCCACGATATTGATACCGTATCACGATATATAAACATTTCGATTTTTTGGCCCGCCCCTTGTTTAAAGTAGTAGAACATTTTAATTTTAATTTGCAAGACAATATTTTTTTGCCATGTTTTGTTTACCTATTGTGTGCAGGGTTTTTTTCTTATTTTTTTTACTGAAATTGAAAAAAACAAAAAAACAAAACAATGGGCCAATCTTCTTTGCAAAACAAGAGTACATATTCTAAATTCCAACCATCGTAACCCATGTCGGCATGTCATTTTGCAGTTCTTGCATTTGCTCTTCTTTTTCCTCCTCAGTAGTGTCAGATATTTGTATTCATGCTGCTATGTTTTTGCTTATCTGGAAAAAAAAAAGAAAAAGTTGAGTGCCTTTGATAAGAAACCCAAAAAAGACATAATCAAAATCCAGGCGAAATGGATGTAGAGGCTTTGTCTGAGGATACACTCGTTTCAGGAATAAATATTGCGGGCTCCCCTTGGGCCACTTCTATTGGAAATTTGGTATTCAAATGTCCGCAGCAGACGTAATGCAAATGTAGACAGATTTTTATCCAAGAGTGCGAGTGTGTCAAGGGGGTCTGTCTGGCAGAGCGACACGATTCATCCCAATCAAACTGACACTGTAATTCAACATGGAAAGACAGGAAAATCAGGCTTTTAACACTGAAAGTCACATTTTTATCACTTTATTGTAAATTATAGGAGAATTAAAGATTTAAATGTCATTATTCTTTAACGCCCAGGCTACAGTTGTCGAAAAAAAAAAGAAAAAAAGTCTACTCCCTGACAATACTAAAACGAGTATCGCAAACAGTAGCAAGTCTCGATACTGAAGAAAAACAATCATAAAAATTTGACTTTCCTGAATAGTTTCATAATGGAACAAAGCAACATTAAATTACATTATATTGTACTGAAAAATTTGTGTTAATTATTCATTTTGGTGTTGATTATTTAGTATCAAGCCTTTTCCTTACTATTTTAAAACATACATTGTAAATCTGTTTGAAATATATGTTGAAAAAAATCTTATAAATCATAATTAAATCCTTTTCAAAAATGGTTTCACCCAAAAACTGCAAAATGACATTATATTGTAAATAAAACTGAGTGTTAATTCTTCATTTTGGCATTGATTATTTAGTGTCGAGCCTTTTCCTTACTATTTTAAAACATACATTGTATATCTGTTTTAATATATGTTGGGGGAAAAAATAAAATAAAATCATAATTAAATCCTTTGGAAAAATAGTTTAACCCTTAAACATTTGAAATTACATTATATTGTCAATAAAAATGAGTGTTAATTATTCAGTTTGGTGTTGATTATTTAGTATCAAGCCTTTTCCTTACTATTTTAAAACATACATCTGTAAATCTGAAGAAAAAAAAAATCACAAATCCTTTTGAAAAATGGTTTAGCCCTAAAAATGTGCACATACTTGCCTAAGGAGTGTCAGCTTAAGCGGAGTCTTTGCTGGAGTGTTCTGGCACTGACTGATGCACAGCCCTCCAGAGAGACGGCGGCCATGACAGCTGAGTGGCACGAGTTTGTGAAGGCGCTCGTCGCTCAGGGTGACGACAAGAAATAATGGTCTCATCATAAAGAATATTACAAGTCAAATGAAGGTCTGCCTATTACTCTTGATAAATACACTCTCTACACACGTCTCATCTCATCCTTACTGAGGTTTTTAGTCACAGCAGTAGGTTTTAAAGGGGATACACCATTTTTTCCAAACAATAAACAAAAATGTCTTTTCCCCGAGTACGGATGTATTGTAAAAGCATCTTCCACAATTAAGAACACTTCAAAACGGACAATAACTTATACTGTAGTAATTTTGCATTTGAAAGTGAATAAAAGTCCATAGTCCTCTTAGAAAAGGTTTTTTTTTTTTTGGGCGAAACCCACTCCCACGTAAGCCTCATGTGCACTGCTCTGTTTCCTCTGTTTCCTCTGTTTCCTCTGCGCCAGGTCACTCACACCCACGCTACTCTCTCTCTCCTCTTTTACGCTCTTTCTCTCTTTCATTATTGTTCTCTCATTTTCTCTCTCTCTCTCTCTCGCTCTCTCTCTCTTTCTATCTATCTATGTGTCTCTCTCTCACCCCCTCTCTATCACATTCTCTCTCGCTTCCTCTTTCTTTCTCCCACTCTTTCTCTATTGCTTTTTCTCTCTCTTCCTCTCTCATTCTCTCACTCTTTCTCTATTGCTTTTCCTCTCTCTTCCTCGCTCTCTTCTTCTCTCTCTCCCTTTCTCGTTCTCTCACTCTTTCTCTCTTGCTTTTTCTCTCTCTGCCTTTCTCATTCTTGCTCTCTCTCTCCTCTCTCTCTTTTCCTCTTTCTTTCTTTCTCTCTCTCTCTCTCTTCCTCTCTATCTATCTATGTGTCTCTCTCTCACCCTCTCTCCCTCTCTTCCTCTCTCTGTCTCTCACTCTTTCTCTCTTGCTTTTTCTCTCTCCATCTCTCATTCTCTCACTCTTTCTCTATTGCTTTTCCCCTCTCTTCCTCTCTCTTTCTTTCTCTTTCTCTCTCCATCTCCTATCTCTCTCTTTCTCTCTCTCTCTCTCTCTCCATCTCCCCTCTCTCTCTCTCTCTCCCTCCCTCCCGCTCTCGCTCTCCCTCTCTCCCTCCCTCCCTCTCTCTCCCTCTGTATGTGAGTCCATGCTGCATAGGCGCCTGCAGTGGGTTGACTTTGGCTGACAGCACAGTAGAGGGTCACGCTGGAGCTGACGGCTGCTATGGATGTACACTTATGCAGAATAATAAGTGCAAAACGTGTACTCAAGTTGGTCTTCACTGCACTGTATAACACACGGTAATACTGGGGAAAACAATCAATACCCATCCATAGAAACAGTGAGAAATATGACAGATAGAAATGTGCGTTTGGCTTAGATATAAAAGTTTGCTGTCTTCTGGCTTGGCGTGTGGCGAGCTTTCTCTCTTGTCCTCGTTTTCCAACATTGTTGTACGGATGCCAGCACAGAGAAGAGTCAAAGGAGCAGGTTTTGTGCAGTGTAAACAAGGCCCATACTGGCGCTTGTTAGTGACAGGGGCGGACGAGCTGGCAGAGTCACCGAGGATGAATGCGAAGGCGGCTCGGCAGGTAGAGAGCCACCTCCACGGTATTCAAATGTCATTATCTGTTTTTTCAGAAGCGGTATATGGTTCTTCTCAATTATACAAAATATAGTAATTACAATTATGTCTGCATATGTTGGTCTCTTGATACGGTTTATGGCAGGGGTGTCCAAACTTTTTTCACAGAGGGCCACATTTTGAAACTTATACGGAGCAGCAAGCCACGGACAACTCGACAATGAAGTTAATAATTCGAACTTTTGCATTTGAAATAGTTTTGATGGGCCTCCACACCTTTAATAAGACTTGGAACATTAATAGTATAACATCTAAATGCTTGAATTTTTCCAATTTACAGTAAAAAGTACTACTTTTTGTTCTTTGGACAAACTTAGCAGGAAGCCAGAGGGCCAACAAAAATTGGTGTGCGGGCTGCATTTGGCCCATGGGCCATAGTTTGGACATGCCTTGGGCTCTGGTATACGCCGTAAAAATCGAAATGTTACAGTCTTAATATTTCCGTCCAGCCGAGCGAGCGCCCGTGCGTCACTGCCCCCGACACCTCAGCTTTAAACCACACCTGATGCAGAGGAAATGTCAAGACAGAAACTGACTGTGATTGAAGCTGAAGCTGTAAACAGGAGCTGGAGAAAGAGAAGGGCGTCTGAAAAGAGAATTGATTAACAGACTGAGCTCAGAGGAAAAACAAGGGATTAACAAAATAATAGTGTGTGCGTTTTAGGAGAAATTTGAATTCTCACAATAGCGTGCAATAATATTCAAGCACGAAACTAAGCTGTCTCCATGGATATGTAAATGCCAACCCTATGGTTTTGACCTCTGCAAATATATTCTGAAATGACTGTCATTCTTCATATTTCATTTACCAGACTTCATGCTCCTGCAGCTTGGTGTGGGTATGAAATGGGTATAAGGCTGGGGAAGGACATTCAGTAGATTGTCGAACTCATGACGCTGTGTGCATTGGTGTAAAAAATGCATCATTATTTTTCTAGTCGATGACATGATTTGTACTTTCACAACATTTAATTTCAGTTTTAAAAACATTGCCATGTGCACTTTTCTCTTTCCTCTGTGTGCAGCACAAACGGGCGAAGGAAAAGCGTGTCACTTTATGTCTAAAACTTTTGTCTCTGTGATTACGCGGGGCATTCTGGCTTTTCCTGCATTAATGTTCCAGCGAGTGCACCATAATCACATCGCTCTCTGGCTCTGTTTTTCATCACATGAAGATTTTTTTTTTTCTGTCACAGTAGCAGTTAGTTAGTTAGTGAGCTAGCAGCGGGCTGAGCTTGCATCGGGTCGAGTTAGCAGCGGGTCGAGTTAGCAGCGGGTCGAGTTAGCAGCGGGTCGAGTTAGCAGCGGGCAAAGTTAGCAGCGGGCCAAGTTAGCAAAGGGCAAAGTTAGCAACGGGCCAAGTTAGCAGCGGGCCAAGTTAGCAGCGGGCCAATTTAGCAGTGGGCCAAATAAGCACGTCCTGTCTTCATAAGCCGTAATAATGGTCCCATATTTCAGACGTACAATACTTTTTAGGAGCAATATTGGTCTCAAAATGGTCTCAAATAATATTGTTTTCTCTACCACTAAGAGTCTTGCGCTCGCTCCGGCCCACAGCAAAACGGCTCTGCTTGTAGGATTGCAACAGAGGAATAATTACTGCATGAATCTAATATGCATATCGCTTAGAACAATATTTTTTCAATATCTGTCCCATGCAGCCATCAGGGCACAGGCAGAAAAGTCCCCTCTTGTCACTTACGTATCAATGATTGATCAATAGAAAAGGCTCGGTTTTCTCAGCACCACTCCATCTGCCTCTCGCCTTTCTCTCTCTCACCCAGCCACCCCTCTCTCAGCCCCGTCAGAACCACCCTGCTTTTCTCTCTCTCTTCCTCCCCCCCTCTCTCTCTGGCTCTCACTGCCCATCGATTCACTCGACGGCCTCAAGGTCAGCAAAGGTCCATTTATTGGAGCAAGTCTACTGAGCATGTGCAAAAAAACAACAACAACAACAACTTAGACACTTCTCTAATAATGTTGAAATTCTTTTATTGATCACCTAGTGCATTGTTATTGTGTCCTTGAGCAAGACAATTCACTCCCTTGCAGTATGAGTGCGTATACTGTACTATGTATACTATGTATATATGTATAACAGTGTATATACAAGTATTTTTACCATTGGAACTTTCCACATTTTGTCACATCACGACCATAAACATCATTTAATTTTTTTGAGGAAATGTCCTTCCATCCTCAGGCAAGACACTTCATCCGCATTGCTTGTATGGATCAGCTCTGAGAGTGAATATTTGGTGGTGGTGGAGGGGCTGTCAGCCCTGGGCTGATGGAGCAGATTGGCAGGCCTCGCTTGTCAGTTTGCCCCAGGGCAGCTGTGGCTACAATATTAGCTTACACATGGAGCGAATGAATAATGCAATGTGAAGCGTCTTTGAGTAACCAAAAAAGCACAATAATATTGAAATATGATGCATTATTAAAACAGCTCAAGCCTCTGAGCAGCTTCCCTGTCCCTGCTGATGAAAAGCAGCCCACAGCATGAAGCTGCACACCATGTTTTACAGTGAGGATGGTGTGTTCAGAGTCATGTGCTCGTTTCCCGCCACACATGCATTTTACTTTAGTAACATTTTTGTCTGATCAGACCAGAGCACCTTCTTCCCAATGTTTTCTGTGTCCCCCACATGGCTTCTGGCAAACTGAAAATGGGACTTTTTCTGGGGCTGTTTTTCAACAAAGGCTTCTTCTTGCCACTCATAAAGGCCAGATTTATTTAGGCGACATAATAGTTGTGTGGTCCACCTGAGCTGTGGATCTTACCAGTCGCCTCTTGGCTGCATCTGATCAGTGCTTCCTTGTTCAACCTGTAAGTTTTGGTGGGCGGCCATGTCTTGGTAGGTTTGTAGTTGTGCCGTACGCAATGAGATGGTCAAAGCTCGGGAAATCTTTTATAACCTAACACTTTTAAGCTTCTCTACGACTTTATCGCTGACCTCTCTGATGTGTTCTTTGGACTTCATGATGATGTTTTGCTCCCCAACATTCTCTTAACAAACTTTGTGGCCTTCACAGACAGCTGCATTATCCTGAGATTAGATTTCAGATAGGAGGACTCTATTGAATCATTAGGTTCAACATTCAATCATCTGACAGAAGTTGGCTGCACTCAGGAAAAAGTGTTTACTTTACACGCTATTTACACACACAAAATGCCATTAGTCTGACCACACACGCAAGTCCTTATCACGGATCAATTCCAGATCTCGCGGTGTCCCCAGTTCGCTCCGCAGAGCAAAGCAAAGCTGCGCCACTGTCCGCCAAACGCTCGTCAACATCAGCCGTTCCTTCAGCAGATTAAACCAAAGACTGGCGGACACTCTGTGTGTGAGCTCTAAAACGAGCCAGTTACAACTCTTAACATGGGTCTTTAACCACTGAACCTGTTGTACCATGTCATGTACAGTTAGCTGAACATGTGACGGTGGGCTTTTAAATGATCCATTTAGAAAATGTGCTTCAAAATAGATATACTTTAATTATGTAAATTATTGTGATTAATCTTATTAAAAAAAAAAAAGTATATATATATAATCCACAACACAGATTTTGTCACTTGTAGACTGACTAACAGTGGGATTACTCAAGTAATAAATGTCAAACTAAATATTACTCAAGTAAGAGTAGTGCTACTTCAAACTAAATATTACTTAAGTAAAAGTAGAAGGTACCTGAAAATTACGACTTCACGAATTAAGGGAAGTACAATTTTAAGTACAATGTAATTAAGCACTTCCCACCTCTAATAAGACTGTTGCCTTTTTGTTAATATTATTTTTCAAACCCACAGGAAAAATATGATTATTAAGAGTGATATCCTTTTGACGAAGCGATGATTACCCAGAGCTCTTCTCCACTAAACGTGCTAATCTTGTGTTGACAGCGGTCGTGCTCCTTTTTTTTCCCTGCTGTTGCTCGGCTGAGTCATTTGGTTTGTTGATAGAGTTGGTGTCTGAGCGGGAGAGTAAAAGGCGTCCTGCCCGGGGTGGGTCCTGAGGGCAGCTTTTTGTTGGAGGCTCTTTCAAACTGGCAACGTTCATCTCCAAAGTTAAACATCGCTCCAGGACCTCGCTGTGCCCTCTGTGGCCTTTCGGTAAACCTACTTTCAGTCCTTTTTGAATAATGATCGTCAAATTTAGTGGAATACAAAAACAGATGGACGAATGAAAGGAAGAGCTGCAAGATTACGCACAAAACATTTTTGTTGTATTTCATTAAGTATTACAATGTCCTCTGTGAGCAACTAAATCATCTGTCGTTTAGAGCTCTACAAACATGTTCTGAAATGTATGTGATTCTCGTATTAATTTAATTAATAAGACAATATAGAACTAACAGAAGAATAATCACACATTTAAACACAACAGTCAACAACTCAAACTGGGTTAAAAGCCAAAGAGAAAAGCTACATTTTTATAAAGCATTTTGAAGGAAACATATTCTGCAAAATCCACTTTAATGGGCTTTTTAACCTTGTTACAACTGTGTTTCCTCATCATTAGATTCCTTCATGTTTGAGTTAATCCTGTTTTGTCCTATAACTGAGGCTCACATGCACAGGAAAGTCCAGTTTTCACCTACCCCCTATCTCCGCCCACATCCCTGTACTTAGTTACGATTATATGTTTTGTCCTATAACTGAGGCTCACGTGCTCAGGAAAGTCCAGTGTTCACCTACCCCCTATCCCCGCCCACTTCCCGGTACTTAGTTACGATCATTTCAGTGATACATGTACTAATTGAGTACAAAAAGGTCACTCTTTTCAGAAATAAAAGCATGCAAATGTGAATCTGTTGTTCCAGTGATGTCACAATGAAGAGGCGGGGATTATCAGTTCTACAGGTTTTGAACAGGAAGTCAATGGACCTGTTTCTATTACTAAGCTGTATTTAAAATAAGCATCTACTTAGTTCAATACCAAGTACCTGAAAAAAGCACAGGTCTCCTTTTAATATCAGAACGTAACTCAATTTTAGACATTAAACAGAATAAAATGAATACGAAAAGAACCCACTTGTTTTCTAGGGCCGTTAACAGTACATATAGTGCATTGCAATAATCTTTAGAGAAGTGTAATAAAAACAATTATAATCTCAAACTGATGCCGAGGGACAAACGATTTACTTTTAAACGTTAGCTTGAGTTGAAAAAAAGATAGAATAAGATTATGTGGTTAATCATGATTACGATTATACAAGTAAAAATAGTAAATCCAAATGTAAAGAGCCTTTTTATCTGTCTGTCGGCGCAAATACACAATTATTCTTTCACAGTAGCCTCAGAAAGTGGGGCCATTATGCCATTAAGACATGATGAGACATGAAAAGAGTTTGTCCTCTCATAGTCCTGGTTTAGTCCAGATCAAGTCCAGCTTTAGTTCCAGGTCTAGTCATGGTTTAATCTAATAATATTGAAAGTTTGTGGCCACAATGCCAACATTTGTGGATTTCTGTTTTGCATATTTGTTTAAAAAAAACAGCAAAATTGTCAAATTCTAGAACACGAACACAGCCTGTTGAAGAAGACGTTGAACTTTGTGCCAGTTTTCGTTTCATTTGGATATATAAACCCAGTAATTACAGCTATATTAACCATAAATGAGGTCAAAACATCTGTGGGACGTCTCGTGAATCCAGCAAGCCATTGAAAAAGCCATCTTGTTTGCAGGGGAAATCTGTGAGTTTAGGTTTTCCTGCTGTTCCACTTAGAATCAGTCATGTCCAGTCCAGATGCATTCAAAAAAACAAGGTCAACCGAGGACCTCTATGTACTTTTCCTTTCAGAGACGGCTCAAACTTAAATAGGTTAGTAGGTTAAGATGTGCCAAATGCATAATTCAAGCCTGGAGGATGAGATGTGGTCATCACAAATACATGAAAAAACACTCTGTAGAAGGCTTTTACTGGTGGTTAGAGCAGTGAATGGAATGTTTAAGGGAGATTTAAGTATCTCATGATGTATTTAGGATCCCTTTGCACCTGTAACTCCTGACAGACCAGCGTGGGACTGTAGGGCAGAAGGACGTCCTGGGTTTGAGTCTCGGCGTTTAGAGTTTGCATGTTCTCCCTGTATCTGGATGGGTTTCTTCCCCTTTCCTTCTTAAAAGTATTACAAGTGTCTGGTCTATAAAGGTGCGCTAACAGTCCTGTGTCCTCCACCTGCTTGTTTCCATGGAGTTTTTATTGCTTTGACTGAAATGTTCCATAGAAGGGCTTTAGGTTTGCACTGAATCAAAAAATACCTTAAAATACCCGAAAGCTTTATTAGAAAGTTTAGGGTGAAATGGGGGTTTAGGGTTTAGGGTTTACAGTTTAGGGTGAAATGGGGATGAGAGAGAAGGGAGGACATGCAGTAAACTGTTGGAGCCCAGATTTACAGTTTAGGGTGAAATGGGGAGGAGAGAGAAGGGAGGACATGCACTAAACTGTCGGAGCCCGGATTCAAACTCACGACACCGCGGCTGTACGTGACTTCGAATTTAGTCACTTAGAATTCCACGTAAAGCTTTATAAATGAGACCCCTGACCTATAATGTGACCTGGTAACTTCACATCCTTGTCTCCTTGGAGAAAGATAATTTTAATGCCAAACATTCCTGGAACATTCCTGACAAATCAGTAATGTCAGTGAAACAACCAGGTGGCTGCAAAGTTGTATAATGCACCCATAGTATGCCAAATTGTAACATTGTTCCTTCATCAAAAATATTGCTGTATTTAGCTTCATTCACGCTTGTTTCATTGATCCGGTTTACAAGGTCCTCTCCCTCTCAGCCTCAGAAAAATTGCGACATCATACATAGAGATCTGGAGGACTCCTGTGATGTTTGTAAGTCCATAAATGATCATTCTGAGCATTTCTGCCTTAAATCACTCGTTACTGTCCATTAGCATGTCGGGGCAGGTAGCTTAATGGCTAGCTTTTGTTTTGTTTCCCATGCTAATTCCCTCTGCTGCCTGTAGATGACGTGCTAACACCAGATTCTGATGAGGGAACCACTGACTGGCAGAAAGTCATGCGTGTTTTTCAAAGTATACTTTTCATTATTAGAAGTTCTAAAACATAAGATGCCACAGTAAAGGTACTCCATGTTTAAATACAAACGTGCTTCCATTGGCGTGCCTCAGGTTCCCCCGCAGATCTCGTGGCGACAGTAAACGCAGTCTGCTGTTGTGCCCCGTCCGTGCGGCCTCAGTATTCTCGACTCCAAATCAGTGAGAGGATGTTTTGAGCTCGCCTCGGTCTGCCCCGCGTCTATCAGAGAGCTCATTGTGCCCTCCCTTACATCATTTCCTGTCTGCGCCGGTCAGCCTGACCTTTCCACGCCGCCCAGCCTCACAAAAGAAGTGCCGGAGCCAACGAGAGCCCAGAGTGATAAAACACTGCTCCCAAGACTATCTCCTGTTTGAATAAAGGAGCGATCTCAACTCAATTATACGCAGCTTTTACTGGCCTCATAGCACATCATTACATTTCCCCATTCTTAACCTCATGCATTTTCTCCCAACGTTAAATAGGCTTTTAAATTGTCTTCCACTGGACCAAAAGCTTATTCAGCAGACAATCTACATTTTTATGAATAATTGTACAGACTTGTCTTGGCTGCGACGGCAATATAATGCAAATATTTGGGTAGTATTACATTTGGGGTCGAACTTTGAAACAATGAAATAACAATATAATGTGGGATATTATTTATCATTTCTCCTGCACTGCCATAATCACTTAAACTTATTTCTTCAGTGGACACAATTTAAGCAAGCACGAAATGCCTATCTAGTATCTAATCTAGTTAAGGGTCAGGGGTTACATTTATAAAGCGCTTATGTACGAAAATGTTGCTTGTGACTTTACTTAATTTGTTAGTCTGTTGGCTAAGAGAGACGAGCTGTTAGAAGAAGTCAGAGGATGTTTTAAGTTTTTTGTTTTGTTTCGTGAGTAGACTTATTTAAAGGTATGCATTGAGTTAAAGTTCCACATAAAGTTTTAGAAGTGAGACCTGTGAAGAGTCAAGCCCTCTCACAGTAAGAATGCAGGTTTTTCAATGGATCTATGAAATAAACACTTGATACATTCATTGCCGTACCACCATGGACATTCCACTCAAAGTAAATGGAGGTAAAAAGGTGGCATACTTTCCAATAGAAAAAAAACACACAGTGCTTACAGAAGGTTAAAGAAGACATTTTGTGCTTGTGTCTGCTCTCTCTCTCTCTCTCTCTCTCTCTCTCTCTCTCTCTCTCTCTCTCTCTCTCTATAATAATATATATAATATATATATTATATATATATATATAATATATATGTTTATTATCTCTACTGCCACAGTTACACAGTTAGATTTACCTGAATGACTTTTTCAAGGAATTGTTCTACTTGGAGTAATTTTTCTGACACTATACTTTTACTCCCGACTGGGCATTATTTATTGAAGTAACAGCACTGTGTGTTATGTTCAGTTATGATGTAGTTTGTCTCGTTTTTTGTGTTTAAAAATACCAGATTATATGCTTTATGTAATGTTTTCTCCTTCCAAGTTCAAATTATAAATCAGATGTTTACATCCTTACTTGAGTACTATTTTTTTTATATTTTTTTTATTTACTCTTATTCCTCCGTAATTTCTTGGATGACTGCTTTGTACATCTGCTTGAGTAATATATATGAAGTAACGAATGGCTAAACTCTCTGGTCATTATTTTGCGTATATTTGGACGTTTTAAATTGCAATATCTAAAATAACTTAATAAAAGAAACAACGTCTGACCTCTGGTTGAAAATTCCCGTAAATTTGCCATGACAGACATTCTAACTGACAAACGGAAAATGGCGACTTTAAATTGGCCAAATTTTACCGACTTTGGACCAATTGGGACATGTTTGAATGCCTTATATTTATTTAGATGTTGTGTTTCGCTGGTCATGTTCTGTGTTTTGTTTTTCTTTGTTAAATGTTTAAAAAAAAAAAATAGAGAGAGAAAAAAAGAAAACAATTGAAAAAATGGGGGGAAAAGAAGAAAGAAAAAGAAAAAAAGAAAATTACAGTAAATTGTCTAGAAATTAAAATTATTTTGTGGTATGAAAAAAAGTATTTGGTATTGAGTCAATTCCTTAGTATCAATATCCACTTTGAAAAGTAGTATGGATTTGTGAACAGTAGATTGGAGAAACCGGAGCCCATGGAAACCCTAAGACACAGAAGGGGCCCGGAGTCAAACCCAAAACCTTCTTGCCATGAGGCGACAGTGCTTGCCACCATACTTGACCAGTATATTTACCAAATTTCTACTTCGTACCATCAACTGAGTACTATTATTTTAAATCTCTTTTTTGAATATGATTTTTCTACAACAGTTTTTTTTTTTGCTCTTTTTGTGAATTGGACTTCCAGGTTGAATTCATGCTTCGGCTGCCTTTGCTTACATCACACACTGTAGCTTCCTTTTTGCCCTGCGCACACGTGAAAGATTCATAAGTGTAACTGCACTGCTTAGGATCAGTCCTGACACTCCTGTAGTAAATAATCTTCTGTTGTTTGTCAGTACATCGCGGCGGCCTGCGGAGCTCGGCGCTTTGTGGAGCGGCTCGGCGGCGCTCCTGTTCGTGTCCGTGTCATTCTGCCTTTTTTATTCTCCGCGTTAAACAAGCGTCAGAGCTGCCAGAGACGCTTCATTCAACCAGAGCCAGCTGTTTTCTGGGCAACGGTGCTGGATGTCTTCATGAGAGGAACTACTGTAAAAGCAAACTGGATTTAGAACTGCGCATGTGACTTACAAAATAAATAAAAAATAAAATCTTCTTACTGTGAGCTTTTTCCCCAAACTTTGCCGAGTGAGCTTGTTTTCGGCTGTAGTCTGTTTGATTCTAACCGGAAAAGCCTTGAAATAGGATCTTCAGAAGCGTAACTCAGCGCGTTAGGGGTTTGAGTTTAGGGGGGGTTTGTAATGCCAGTTTTGTTTGGGGGGATTTATTGCAGCGTTCGTTGCGCAGCAGGAGTCAGTGGAGCAGGAAGGAGACGCGATCAGAGCCAAGGTATTGATGGAGGGATTGATGTTCTTGTCCACACTGAGCCAGGAGGAAAGAGTATTAGCCTCCTCCTCCAATCACTGTCCACTGCTAGGGTCAGCAACGTGGAATTATAGCCACTCTGACATCACAAGCAACATACGCAATATGGGAATAAAAACCCCACTTTGGACTCAAATCTGACAAATTTGACATAATGACATAATGGGACTCTTTTAGACATAAATATTCCTCTTTGGATGCTACCCCTTCCTTATTTTCAGATTTAATTTTAAAGTTTTTTTACTTATTTTTCTTAAATTAAAAAAGAAAAAAGAAAAAAAAGGAATTATACTTCTAAACCTCAAAACTAAACTAGAACATATTAAAGCGAGACATATTTACGTTATTATTATTATTCTTTTTATCCTCTTAGGTATTCAGTTATTGAACAATAACATAATTAGATCTCCCATTATACATTTTTGCAATTTGCAGATGTTGCATAATATGGCTTCTTCCAAATTTGAGTTTGCATCATGATCTTAAACTTCCTGCGGCAGCTGAGGAAAGCCAAGCTGCCAGCAACAACAACAACTCGGATTAATCACAATTTATTGTTTATTGAAATAGTGATCATTATTCTGGACGTATGCAAATGTAAGATGTTATTTAATTTCCTGGCTGTTCCACAGATATGCATTTATTCAATTACAGTTGTTTTACTGCTGAGAAAAATATCTTAAAAAACACTTTACTGAACTAAACAAAGATGTTCAAATCTTAAACTGGTCGGTTATTGACCAAGTTTTCTACCAAATAGAACTGACCTGAGATTCAAGGTCTGGATTACAAAAGGTATAAATCTTCTACCAGATTGTAAAAGATAATCATATGAAAAAGCTTTGATTTGTTAATGGAATCTTTGATTTGGAGAAACAGGACTTCTATAGGTATTTACAAATAAGGAGTTATTATAACCATGAAATTAAACAAAGTAATGACACACTATAACCCTCTGACTGAAATTTTCATTAAGGCCTATAAATCAGAATTTACAAGGGGAATAATATCAAACTATATCAATGCATACTAACCTGGATAGCTACTCTACTGAATATATTGAAAATAAATGGGAAAAAGAAGGTAATTTTGTTCTGACGGACGAGGAATGGGAAGTTGTCTGTATGTCCTGTGGAGAACCACAAAATCCATCTCTGGAGGGAATTCTGTTGGAAAAATGTCTCACGTTATTTCATAACTCCATGTCAAAGTGCCATTACTCACAGGGAAATGCTGCCTGCTGAGAGAAAAATGTGGGAACCAGCGAGGCAAATCCCTTCCACGTGCTCTGGGACTGTCCTGTTGCTAAAAAAAATACTGGACTGAAATCAACAAGGAGATACAGACTGTACTTGACATGACCATCCCATTAGACTTCAGAACGATGTATTTGGGCTCTAAACTCCTGCCATGGACACAAAACATGAATATTCTCTGGAAAATAAACTCTGGCAGCAGGAAAAAAAAGCCATCACAAGGAAATGGATGAACACAAACCCCCCCGACGATCAAGGACTGGACTGACATTGTGACAGACATTAGACATATGGAAAAAATGACTCTCAGACTTGACCTGAAAACTGACAAATTTGAACAACTCTGGGCGAGATGGGATGTTTATGCCGGACTAGGTATGTTGTAACTTTATTTATGTTTAACCATATGGTGCCATTATTATTATTTCTCATTACCTTTGCTCTTAAGATGTGTCCTCAGCTGTTGTGTTGTGTGTCTGTAAAAAAAAAAAAAAGAAGAAATAAACACTTTTACAGTGAATGGTGTCGCTTCTCCACACTAAATAATCTTATTTAGTAAACCATTGATAGGGCAGTTGTTTATAAGCGTTTATCATTTGGTTATTGAAAATGGTATAATGAGTAGCTCATTAATGCTCTTACAAACATTTTGTACATGGTTTTAATTACACACATTTTGTCAATGACTTATTAACATTTAGGTATTATAAACCATGTACAAATGCTACTAAATGATTTACAAGTGCTTAAACAAACTAATAGTTCAGAAAGAAACCTGATTTGATAGTGTTACAGTTTTTATTTGTGCAGTTTATGACAAAAGACACTATTTACCACCCGTCGTCCCTGGGCATGTTGATGTTACAATCTAGAAAAACTGAACCTAAACGTAGATGGACCTCGACCTCGACCTCGTACATGTTTCACTTACATATTTAATTTAATCATTTAAAATAATCCCACACTTAGATCGAGCACTTTTAAAACTGTTACAGCTCCAGGATGTAACTTTTTAGCCAAAAACTAACTAAAATGTAGAAAAACCTGTGTCCTTACTGTGAGTGGGCTTGCATCTCCACCAACCTCTTACACCAGGCTCATACTTAGACAGCGTGTTTCCATGGAAATGTTGTTCCTTTGTCTATAATATTACACAGAATGGCAAAAAAGGCATTTATCTGCATTAAGATTGACTTTCCACCTCCTGAAAGTTACATACTGTTCCTTAAACACCAAGGGGCATATACACTTACACTTAACCATGTGTACAAACTCTCCAGAAGTCCTTTTTCGTCAGTCGTCAGTAAGTTAGTACGTTTTATTTATATAGTACTTTTTTTTCACAGAGCGCAAGTACACCAAGTTACAGCAACTGTAGGTAAAAAAGGAGAAGAAGAACCCAAAAGCTTTTCCAAACCAAAGTATCTTTAGCTGCTTTTTAAAAGAATCAACAAAGTCCGGATAGACTTGTCAGAGCGTTACATAAATCCAAGCCTATAACTGGGAAGCTTGCTTAACAATTTGACATAGAATAATAATTGGACTGCAGCATTCACTTGAAAACACTTTGACCGAGCGGGGAAAGATGATCTGTTTTACTCTGTCAGACTCCCACTTTCCTCTCCTCCAGGGGCCTCCTTAAAGTGCCTCTCTAGCCTCACTGTATCCAAGTGCCAAGTTCCTCCGCTTGAGTTCACAACGCTCTGCTGACAACGCCAAAAGAACAACCTCATTATCAGCTCCCAAATCAAATGAAACCGACATGCAAATTCCGATAAGATTCATGTATTTTTGATTATAACCATGTCCAAAAACAGTAAAGCCTCAATGATGCATGAGCTGCAAATGTGGGTGCGTTGTCTGTGACAAACAAAAAACTGCTAGTCTGAGTATATTTATGTGTTTTAAAGTCCTGTTCCTGTGCCAAACGCTCGTGTTCTGCTGAGACGCCCGGGGTCTATAGCTGACCAAGCGAACTGAACAGTGCAGACAATGGTGAAATAGACTCCATACACAGGGCTTGTTAATAATGAGACATCTAAATGTGTAGGCTTTTGTTAATTAAAAAATATACATGATTTGCAATACAATTACAATTACATTTAATATACCAGAAGGATTTGCAGATTGGCATTTGAAACAGGGTTAAAATGAGCTGACTATTAATATTATTTAACTGTACTTGTCATCATCGTGTTGCTCCGCCTCCTCCTGTAACAGCAGCAGGGACAGTCTCTCCTCCTCAGACACTCAGCCTTCTCTCTTCTCCTTCGTAAAACCACTGACACGGCGTAAACATGTCCAAACTGATTGTTTAGGAGGAAAACGGGTAAAATAATCTCGGAAAAAAATATTGCGTTTGTCTCGGGTCGTGAGTAAATTTGTTGCACGTTTAATTCAATCTAAAACTTTTCTAGAGCTTTTAGAAGTCTGTAACTTTGTCATTTATGGGTCTTTTGACTCAGAGTAAAGACTGGATTAAAGTTTACAGCCTGCAGCAGAAAGCCTCTGTCAATGGAGCTGTTGTTTTCTTCCTTGTTTTCTTCCTGTTTCTGAAGGGACACAGCGTTAACTCTTTCATTACCAAGGCGCCTAATATATGTGCTTTTGGCTGAAACCGATATTACTCAATGATGTGAATATCGGCCGATACCGATACTGGTGCACCCCTAGTTTTAACTTTCTGTTTCCATGGAATTATGCAGCCGTTGTGCCACCTCCAAAAAGTTCCATACTGTTGCTTTAAGTTTAATTTACTGGGTTGTAGAAACTGAAATCTTGCATTTTTGAGAAATTGTTGAGGTTTAGAATGTCTTCTTCTGTTTTTATTGTTGTTATTTTTTTTAAGAGACTTGAAGGTCTTCTGAGTGGCCTCTTGTATGGAATGGCTCGCTATTGAATCAAAATCATAGTGATTGAATGTTTGAAATTGGCAAAGCTCAAAGGAAAAATTTTGCGTTTGTCCCAAGCTGCTGTACCTTTCTCTCGTGTTTGTCTAAAGCTCCTGTCTAGGCGTCTCTCTGCAGCCGTGATTCACTTTCTGACAGACTCATAGTGATAATGATTTAGCTTCGGGAGCGGCGCAGGTTGGCGATGACGCAGGTTACCACAGCAACAGCAGCAGGAGCAACGGAAGTGGAGCATGCCACGCTGCAGACCTCCTCACAAAGAAACAAGCAAAAGCGTACATCTATCCTTCTACAGAGCACCGACATAAATAAACTGTCTGTATGATGACATCACAACAGTCGTAATTTTGACAGTGAGTGGTAAAACTGTAAGAGTGTCAATGGTGAGCTCAAATCGGAAAGAGCTGCACCAGTCTGATAACAAATATAAAAGTGTTAAAACTTAATATTAAAACTTAAATATTTAGTTTGTACCTGACAGAGACTTTTGGATCATATACAGTTGAGCTGGTCAGCTATCTCTCCTTAAAAAGATGTTACTGAGTCCAGTTGTTGTGGAAAGTAACTGATCTGAAGCTAGTTGAAATGGCCTTTATCACCTCTTGCCAATTAGCAAACAAGCTAGCGAAGCCATGCAAAGTTGAGGCAGCAGTGTCCATTTAGTTGTAATTCAGTTGTGCTGGCCATAATTCCACTCAGTTTTGGAACAAAAGAATGCCAGTGCATAGCCTCTATTCACTTTATTCCAGGAGCCCGCCTCCGACATGATATTTCTACCAGCTGTATTAGTTAACATAGAGCCGCAGACCTCGTCCTTGTTGACTTATTTGTTGCTCACATGAACATTGGACATTTTACACAAATCAATCTACTTTATAGCATGATCTTTTCACTCGTTCTCCAAGTGCTGATCCGTGACAAAAAGAGGCAAAAGTGGGCACGGGGGAGAACAAGGCCAATGCGTGTGGTGTGCTGCTGTGGCTCAGCTCACAGACATACCGTATAAATAAGTAGACGCAGCGTTCAATGCTCATGCTATCGATCACTCAGCAACTCGGCTAGTCCGGTAAGATTTAAAGGACTCCGGAGCGGTCCCCTGTGTTTTTTCCAATAGCCGTTAGCATTAGCCCACAAATATGCACGTTATGAATAATCCAGAGGGTGTCAACTGGTACTAACCCATGTTTAAAGCTTTTGGGGTTAGCTTGTAAAACTGGAATCCGAGCCAAAGGCTAACTGACTTAAATTTAAAAATCTAGTGACTAGGAGACTAGATATATTACATAAAATAAAAGTTTTGTATGCTTAAATATGGGGATTTGCTTCACCATTCCTTTGTATGTGAAGGAAAGTTCAATTTGATGTAAGTCCAGGTAGAATCGGCCGTGTGTTTGAGTCTGAGCAACGGCCAGAGAATTTTAGGTCTACGAATGTCTATGGCTCAGATGACATTGCGACTTTCTATTCGTGAACTTCGGTTTCCTGTCGAAGGCACCATTTTGATGACTTTGGCCATTGAGAATATATTTTTCCACACTCTGACACTCTTGTATAGGCTTTTGCTCATTTTAACTTGCTACAATAGGGCTGCAAGTCTTTAGTCGTATAGTTGATTAATCAGTCAATGATTTCTTCGTCAACCCAAATATTATCCTGCATCTTGGAGTACCATAGCTGAAAGCCGCACATTACAGTCACTATCGCCCTAAATTTGCAATATGTTTGTATTGTACGCTGTTTCATAACAACAGATCTCATCCAAAAGAAATAGAAATCATGGCACTGGGCCGAAAAAGTATTTAAACAGATGGTAAAATATGCACAGACTTCCCAAGTTGGACAAACTGAAACTGAAATCAATCTATACAGGAAAGTGAAAGCAACAAAAGCTTGTGCTGTAAGCTGTTTGTGCTTTCAGAGACGAGAAGTTGGTCCAAAGTTGGTCCAAAAAAGATTTACATGAAAAAAGCAAAAATACATCAGTACTATTTTGTACGATTACTCTTCCATTTTATAGATAAATACATAAAAACAAGTAAATATTAAAATGATTCTAAGTATTGGTGAGTGAGGATAATGTCTGAATTCTGCTAACCCTGTCATTTAGACCTTAACAGTGGTGGAAAGAAACCATGTAAAGTAAAAGTAAAAAGTAAAAGTACTGCACTTAAAGGTGATTTTTACACTTTTAACACACAAAAAACAGAACTAGTTTTATTTCGTTTGCAGAGTTATTCCACACTTTCCTAACGCATTCTGAACACTTGAATCATTCACTGTGATGAATTTTGTAGCGCTTTTCGCAGCTTTCAGAGCTCAGAGCAGAGTTTTCCTGTCCTTGTAAAGCTAACAACAACAACTAGCATGCTAATATTGCACTTCCTGCTTCACGGAAAATAAAAGGCTTTATAATTAGATGCAGATGCACACATCTGTCTCCTTTTGACCCTAATAGCTGCAAGTATATCTGTAACACATTTTGCTCAACTATATGGACCAAAATGTGTACTGCCACTTTGAGTACTTTTTTAGGTATCTGTACTTTAAAATTTACAGCGGATACTTTCTACTCCACTACTTTTTTAATTAGACAGAAATGTAAAAAGTATGGTTCGGTGGTTTGTGTTTTAAATGTTTTTAGCATGTTTTTAGCACATTTGCAGTCACATCCTGTATGTAATTTCAGTATATATAGACATGGTAGAAATGGTATACTTTGTGATACTTTTACTATTTTTTTAAATTTTCTTTTTGCTCCGGTATCGCTACTTTTGCTTGAGTAACTAAATTGAGTAATCAAAAGGCAGGGAATTCTTGTATTAGTTCTGGCCTTTTTGAAAGCCATTACTGCAGCAAATGAAGTGATAAAAATAGAGAATTATGAAAACACAAAAACATCCAAAACAGTCTGGTTATATCAGAGTCCTGGGGATCCATGACTCATTTGGCATTTGGAGCTTGGGTGCCTACGGAAATATGGCAAACTCGTCATCACAAAAATGATAATAATACCAGCTACTGATATTATGTCATGCAATTTTCTCATGCTCATTATTGGTCCTTGTCATTGGCAGCATACATAAAAAAAAAACATGCTAACTGAATTTACATTTTTATAAAAGAAATGGCAAACCTAATCTCATTCACACAACCTAAGAAATGCAATGAAATGCTTTTTTGTCATTGTCAGCAATGATAATACTTACAATATGTCGCAAAAGTGTGTATTGCAATATTGGCTAACACAATCTATGTCGATATCGCAACAAACTAAACCTATCATAATACACCAAGGTTCGGCATTCGACAGAAATGTACTGTTTTTAAAAAAAAAAGACATTTAAAATGGCAGATTTTTATTGATGCCTTTTCTTATTCAGACTAAATTAGCCTTAATTTAGTCTTCGTTTTGTCTGTGAAGTTTTTATTTTGACAGAGTTTGATTAATACATTAAGACATTAACATATTTGTTTAAAAAGAACTGAAATGATTTTGTCTAAAAGCATATTCAAATATCAATATGGCAGCACTTAACAGCTATAGCTCATACTGTTTTTGCTGTTCGCAAATTGAGAAGTATTTGCTGGAATTTGTTGGTCAGTTTGTAATAAAAAGTGGTAAAATTGTTATGACGTTTTGACGCTGAAGGATGCAGTGGAATTTGTTGTTTGGGAAATGGGCTGTGTTCATATGTAAACTGGGTCAAATTCACCTGTATGTCACATCAGAGGTAGTCAAATGTGTCTGATCAAAATGCACACGTTTGTCTTGGTTTATAGTTATTATTTCTGTAATTACCGGGCCTTTGCGCACGAAACAAAAAATGAGTACAAATTTGAATATATTCCCTGTAAGCACAAATGAACTAAGGTGAAAATGATGGCACTATAGTTAAAAAGTGTGGACGCGATGCCTGACAAATAAACCTCAACATGCAGTGTGTGACTATTTCTTTCAAAAACAGTCATTTGACCTTAAAGAACACATAGAACATTGTTCCCACATTGTTCATTGTTGTTATAACATTGTTCCCTCGTCAAAAACATACCTGGAGTTCTAGCTTTCATTCTAGCTTTCTTTTCTTTTCTCCTGTTTACGAGGTCATCTTCTCTGAGCTTCACAAATAACTTTAATTTAGATTTTCCCAGGTTGTTGCGTCACAGGTAAAAATCCAGACTTCTCTTGCGCAGTTTTTAAGTCTGTATACCGTCCCCGGACTCGT
Organism: Chaenogobius annularis; assembly: GCA_015082035.1. Taxonomy (NCBI): domain Eukaryota; kingdom Metazoa; phylum Chordata; class Actinopteri; order Gobiiformes; family Gobiidae; genus Chaenogobius; species Chaenogobius annularis. The sequence goes on along the minus strand of BJKM01000150.1, from coordinate 915,289 downwards.
CGAATTGTGTTCACAACAAACGCATGGCTCTATAGTATTGCATTCACGTTGCCTAAGTGCCTCATTTATTTATGTTCTCATTGTTAATGCTCTTAATACCTCACTGGCAACGGCGGTGTAGTTTGTAACGCGTTTTGTCCAAAGGTAGACATTATTGTAAGTTAGAAAATGTGAAATACTAATGCCAAGGCGACCAAAAGCATGTTTAAAAGCTAATTAAAACCACAAGAGCAGAAATGATGACCTCACAGTCTAAGCCTCATACTGAAGGTAGAAGGCCTTCGACTGCATAAACCATCACTTTGAGCCCTTCTGCTTTACCAATACGGGCCATTGTACTTCCTGCCCCGTTCTCCCAGTGCACCCTGGGACTGTAAATCCATTAACCCTTCTGCAGACACAGATCTCAGACATCATTTGTGCCTGACTCCACTTTCAGACGTTCACTATTCCAACCGGCACAATAGACTTTATAGTGTGCTGTGGTAAAAAGCGGGGTTTAACTTACAACAACATCAAATTAATATGCTTATAAACTTTGGCTGAAGTGGTATCTATTTGTTAAAATTCTGTGTATTTTAATTTGATTTGCAGAATAATGCAAAACTAATTATGGTGATTTGTTCAAAGTATTTTATCTCATTCTGGAAGATCAATGTTTGAGAGAAGACTGCAATCAGAGCTAAAGATTGAAAGAATCACATCACATATTTGTTGAGGTTTCGTTTTTAGTTTAGTGAATTTAGTTGAATGAGTATTATTAATATAGCTGCACATACACCAGCAAAAAAATAAATTAAAACAAATATGACCACAATATTATTCTCATTCTCAATAGGGAAGAGATTTGACATTTTTAATCAACATACCTAAACAACAGAAAAAAAAATACACCTTGTATAGATTATTCAACTTTGTTACTTCAAAGCAGATTTTCTTTTAAAAATGTGCTTTAAACCCGGACACTGCTCAAAGTGTTAAGATGTTCCACAATCATCACCATATACAGATAAGCTGAAACTTTCTTTTAAAGTTCATCTGTCCCCTGAAATGATAAGATCCTTGTCTGTAGCTAAAACGTTTTTGAATATTGAACATAGTGCTTAAAACATTCATTGTGCATTCTGTAAATCACCTAAATTGTGAGTAATTTTGACTGTATAAGTAATGGTTTATCCAGGTTGTTATTCCCCCTGAATGTTTACTTGTTTGCAAAAGAATTTCAACAATTCATTTAATTAATTAATGTCCAAAAACGTGTGATGGATATTTTTTTCCGAGCATCTTTACCACATACGTCAAAGAAAGAATTTTAAAACTAAATAATTCAAAGTCCTGCATTTTTCCTGACAATAATCACTAAAAATTCAACACTGTGACGTCCCTGCTTTGTGTTGAAGCTCTGCGTAGTTCTGTCATGCGGAGACAGTTTTATTGGGTGCCAGTGTTTCACATGCATTTGCAGTGAATGAGCTGGCCTGGTGTAATCCTGGAGAGCGAACATGGACGCGCTGAATGCCAGAACAGCAGGAGAAAACGTTAGCAGCCATCGCTAATTAGAGTTTGGATCAGGAGCTTTGACTGGAGTAAGGCAGGTTTCACACTAATTATTCCAGTCCTTAGATGGAGCCAAGTTTGCATCACACTGAATTTAGATTTTTGGCTTCGACCTGTTTTGTCTGTATCACCTGATCCTAAAGTTAAAATGTTACAGTGGGTTCATAATGATTCATTGTACCTCCACTGTGAAATATGAATGGAGCTTTTAATCGTTTCAAGCTTCAACATTTAAACTTTAGTTTATTCAACAACCACATGGCTTTTTGAAGCTGTTTTTGTCATAATTTAGTAAATTTGAGATATTTTAACATGTCACACTGCAGCACAAAAAAAAAAGTTTGCCTAATACATCCATAGTATTAATTAATTATGTATCTTACCCATCCTAAAGAATATTGTTTTGATTTTTTTTTCACACCGCTATGCTTTTTAATTTAAAGTAATTCTAATCATGTAGTAATCTTATCTTTATGCCAACACCTTTCTTAGCTCTCACAAATTACTCATTCTAGAATATTTGGAACATTTTTGTGTTTTTTTAATGTAATTCATGTGTAATTTATAGAATAAATGTTTAGAATGTAGATTTACACTGATAATGCAAAAATGGACATCACATTAAGTTCCTAAATGTTGTTTTTCCTCCAGAAAACAAAATCAGAACGCTGAGACTGCTCTGTACTGTCAGCATCTGATTATTTATTTCTAATTTTATTTTCCATGAAGCAGGAAGTGCAGTGCTTGCTTGCTCTGGCCTCTGAAAGTTGTGAAAAGCGCTTATAAACTCGTCGCGGTGAATGATAGGACTGCAGTAACTGAGAAATCTATGTGGGCGACTGCAAAGAGTTTAAAATGACCAAGTTCTGTTTTTCATGTTTTTTAAGGCAGTAAATAATCATACAGCACCTTTAAGCAACAACAGGTGTTTTTGTTGTTATAAGCACGTGTTCTCACTGTGAACGGTGGCTGCGTGTCTCCATCGAGATGCATAAGTCTGATGTCATACTGTGAAACATTCATGAAAATTATCCAATCTTCATGGAGACAAGCAACAAGTAGTGGTGCGCCTTTAAATTTCACACAGTTGAGCATATACAGCATGATGGAGCCGCGCTCATTCAGCCTGAAAGACTGAAAGGCTCCGATTGATGTTCACAGCTCCAGTCGGGTGTCCTCTGCGTGTCGGCTCATTCATTCGGCACAGTATGAGGCTGAAGCTGTGCGCGCCACTAATGATGAACGCTGACAGCTTTATTGTGCTGGACATTTGCACCAACCCTGGCGATATTAAAGCTGTACAACGTGTTCAAATGTAAAGGACCGCCAAGGGAAGTCCGACTGCCTCCACTGTGTTAAAGACCCCAAGTACCTGTCGATTTAAACTGATGTTAATTGCAGTCATACATTTATATTCCCTATATTTATATATACCAGAATCCAACTCAGAAAAGGTTTATTGCCATTGTAAGTGGCAAAATTCACCAACTCGGAATTTGCTTTGGCATTAAGGTGCAACATACAACAAAGAATAATAATAATAGCAAAATATATAAAATAAGGCATGCATAAAATTTATAATTTACAAATAAACAAAAATAGACTTAGTCTGAGTATACACACATTTTAATTTAGTTAAAGTGGTAGGTGTTAAGAAGTGTTCTTGAGTCCAACTGCAGAGGGAAAGGAACTGTTCTTGTGGCTACGGTCCATTCGGACCAGAACCTCCAGCCTGAGGGGAGTGGTTCAAATAGACTATGTCCAGGGTGAGAAGGGTCAGCTGTGATCCGACCTGCTCGTCCCAGAGCCCTGGAAACGTACAGGTCCTACAGAGATGGAAGTCTGCAGCCGATCACCTTCTCAGCAGAACGCACGATGCGCTGTAGTCTCTGTTTGTCCCTGGCTGTAGCTCCAGCGTACCACACGGTGATGGAGGAGGTGAGGATGGACTCAATGATGGCCGTGTAGAACTGCACCGTCATCTGCACTGGCAGCTTGGCTTTCCTCAGCTGCCGCAGGAAGTACATCCTCTGCTGGGCCTTCTTGATGAGGGAGCTGATGGAGGGCTCCCACTTGAGGTCCTGGGTGATGGTGGTGCCGAGGAAGTGGAAGGAGTCCATGGTGGTGATGAGGGAGTCTGTCATGATGAGGGGGGCTGGGGGCTGTGACTTTCCTGAAGTGCACGATCATCTCCACTGTCTTCTGGGCGTTGAACTGTTACCGCTGCACCAGGACACCAGCCGGTCCACCTCCCTCCTGTGGACAGCCTCGTCCCCGTGTGAGATGAGTCCGATGAGGGTGGTGTCGTCCGCAAACTTGGATCAGTGTGCGGTTTGTGGTTTGTCTGAGACATTCTCCCCCAGCCGCACGCACTGCCTCCGATCTGTCAGGAAGTCAGTGCTCCCCCTGCAGGTGGAGTTGGACACGTTGAGCTTGGAGAGCTGAAGTCCATAAACAGTATCCTGGCATAGGTTCCTGGGGAGTCCAGATGCTGCAGGATGAAGTGGAGTGCCAGGTTGATGGGTGTCGTCTACAGACCTGTTGGCTCTGTAGGCGAACTACAGGGGGTCCAGCAGAGAGGGGTGAAGGACTTGAGGTGGGCAAGACCAGGCGCTCAAATGACTTCATGACTACAGACGCCAGCGCCACAGGCCTGTAGTCATTAAGTCCAGTGATCCGGGACTTCTTGGGGACAGGCACGTTGCTGGGTCATGACATGACTCCAGCAGTGCTCTGTGAAAAGTAAAATAATTCGCTGCATTAGTTGTAGTTTAGTACTTTATTACCAAGCGTGAATCTGGCAAAATCTTTCCAAGAGTTCAAGTACCCGAGTAGGCGCTGCGCGAAAGCGAGCCGCCCGGTGGCCGGTGCTCTTTATGCATGTCTCTCATGTCGCATCTGTCACCAAGTCACGTTCCTATGTTGTGAATTTGTTCATTGACAATGGCAATAAATATATCCTGATTCCTGATATAGATATATATATATATATATATATATGTATGTATGTATATGTATATATGTGTATATATGTATATATATATATATATATATATATATATATATATATATATATATATATATATATATATATATATATATATATATATATATATATATATATACATATATATATATACATACATATACAAACACACGCACACACACACTTGTTTTAAGTATTAATCCACCTACGCTTATGACTCCAGACCCTGGAGACACGTGTCTTTAAACTAAATCTACAGTATATCTCGCTGCATCTGCAATGATGCGTATGATTGGTTGGCGTTCATAGCATGAATATCGCCAGAAGTTCAGCTTTTCCAACTCTGGCGCCTGACATCTGCGTGGACGCTCAATATGCACCACACCGAGCACTTGAAATGCCTTGGTCTGAACACACCATAAAACGTCTTGTTTAATATTGGAATAACCTTCCTCTGACATTTTCAAATTATACCTTAAACTGTGGAAAACGGAAAACCAAGTTAGCTGCATGGCCTTGTCTGGGTCTATGTTATTTTGTTGTCATATTTTGTAGTTGTCTTCTGTGTCACCTGCCTTTGGACAACAGATGGAAACTATTTTGCTCCAATCTGCCACATTTACACTGTAACTGTTGCAGATGTTCATTAATATGCACTCCTCCTGTCAAACAAATAAATACTTTGAATCAACTATTTCATTCAGATTCACCCTTTTGTGATTTTGCATCCCCTTTCTTGAATTTACCCAACTGTTTCCTGGCACCATAACTTTATGTTCCCCATTATCTGACGGAGCTTTATTGGTTTTGGCTTGAGTTCAGAGTCAGAGCTGGCAGTCCCTCAGTCACGGGCCAGGTGTGTGGAGCCGTGTGTTTATGTCTCTGCTCTCGTTCTTGGACATCACGAAAGGATGGCAAGTGCTGGGATCATAATAAGCAGTTCATTCTATTGGTTTGTCGTGTTTGTCTTGGCGAACCTGAGACCTATTTACCGTTATAGAACATCGACAAGGAAATTGCTCTGGACTCTTTTAAGATAATTTTCAAAACTTCATCATGGGAATTATTATAGTCCCCTTATAGAGATCAGTAGATATAGATAGATATGGAGCCATTCGGAGATCTAATGATAAGAAGTTATGGATGTTGGTGTTAAGCTGTTTTGATTGATAATGTTTATTGTTTTCGAAGTAATCTGATATTCTTAACAGCTCTAATGAAACCCGTTCTGACATTATTGACTAAATCTCCCTTTGTACTGTCTGACTAATAATGCACTTCACGCTTGTCCAAACTTAACGACCACAAACTTCCTGTCCCGTTTTAACTCCGTACTTAACCGCTGTACCTTAACTCACCACTCGCTGTGCTCTACTACCATTATTACTATATTGTTTGTCATCTTTATTTTCATTTATTGCTATTGTTTGCTTATTTATTCCTGCGTTGATTCTTTTGTGTTTCCCTCTGTAGGCTGTGCGTTGTTTCAGAACATCCCCGCGGAGGTGATCTCGAGCAGAGAAACGGGACCTGTGGATATTTAGGACGTTTTGTGTGGACTTGCTTAGGTGATAGCCAGTTTAAATTTGTAAAAAAGAAGAATGAACAAATATATTTTTAAATGTAAAATAAGGCAGTCGAGCTGTATTATGTTTACTAATGATGTTACCAATAATATATGTCAAAGTGTTTTAAAAGGTAGTTAGAACTTACTCCTTTATGGATTTAAAAACATCACAAGCACAACTGAACATGGGATGCCATTAGCTGTCACAAGCTTTGTTTAGGACACAAGCACAAGCTGTTTTTTGTCTTAGGATCTGGCAGCTTTCTTAATGGATAATTGCCAAAAAAGAATGTCAACACTATTCTCTACATGCGGCACTTTTTAGGGCGCATGTCATTTTAGCGCTGTCCGAGTGTCCACCATCTGAAAAAGAAGTGCGCTCAAAATGTTTCCACAATGCACCTTGAAAAGTAGCGTCCAGCACTGGTCACTTAAACTTGGTCAATAAAGACCACCATGCATTGTGAGAGTCGGATAAGCTGATTAGCCGAAATAGATAAAGTTAAGAAACATCCAAAATCAAATATGAATATCATGTTCCTCTTTTTAGGAGTTTAAACCCCGGTGATAATAGAATAAACTATAAATAAAGATGAAATATTTCCCTCGTCCTCCACTTAAGTGATTGGATTTCCCGTTCAACTTGCAATGCCAAAACACCGGAAATGCCAAGGCAAAAAGTGGGCGGGGCGTTATAAGATGACTTTACAAAGAGTGTCTCTCAGTGAAGCAGTGCCAGTAACAGTCTGAACGGGGGGGTGGAAAGTCCGTTCTCACATAGAATGTGAGATCCAAACTCATTTATATTAGCACATACAGTAAATACATGCGTGCGAGACAGATTTTGATCAATTCTATTACAGAAATCAATTTTCCAAGTTTAGCTGATTTATTTTTTCAACTAAGCACTGCCATAAACAACTTTCAAATGATATCAAAGGTTTTTGTGATTGTAATTTATGTGGGCCATGTACAGTTTAGGAAATAACATCAACAACAACAATCATTTTTGTCAGTATTTCCTACCTCTAATTTACTGCATATCTGAGGACACTAACACAAGTCATGTTTATGACCGATTGTATACGGCTCCTTCTAAATACACGACCTTTTTAGTGGGCGGGGCATCTGACCTAACAGAGTCTGGTCGGCCAATCGCAGTGCACCTTCCGTGAGTAGAATGTAAGACTCGTTGTGGATGAATTATTCAGAGCACAGGAACAGACGCAGCCATTAACCTACATGTCTCCAAACTCCACTCTGCCTTTTACGCACTGGAACTTTCATTTAGTCTGACCACTGTCTTCTGGTGTCGCCACGATATTCAGCTTTTTCTTTGCTTAAAATCCCATTTACAAAACAAAAAATGGCTTTAGTTTATCTATTATTATCTATTATTCTGTAGTAAAAATGACCCATTTTATCTAGTCTGTTGTAAGTAGAGCGACACGAGGCCAACTTGGCTCTGCTAGAAAACAAATTAAAGCTAATTTTGAGTCAAAATCACAATTTATCAGAATAACACAACTACCAGTCACAATTTCCCCCCAAAGCTACAAATATACTGTTTAATTCTATCTAAAATCCTGTTCTTAAGACCTCCGCAAACCTGTTCTGAACCGCAAAAGATTCTCGTTAAGTAGTTTTGTCACAATACTTCAATTTCAATTTTGATACTGTTGGAAAATCGACTTGATTCTCGTTACCAATTTGTTATGACAGTGATTTAAAAATCGATTTGTGGTCGTATTGTTGTTTTATTATTGCTCAGTGTTTTATGTTGCACCTTAAGGCCGAGACAAGTTCCTATGTTTGTGAATTTTGTTCATTGACAATGGCAATAAACTCTTTCTGGTATTGGGGTCGCGAAAGAACTTCAAACTATTACAGCGCTCTTTGAGGTCACACTAGTGAAATACTTGTTCTAAAGAAAACTACTATTAAGCAGTATTTATCTGTAAAATGCAGATTAAACTGACAATTCACTCCAAGCATTTTCCTTTTCTGCTGTGGTCCACACATTTCAGCCAAAAATCTAATTTAAATATATGATTCTAATCTTAATGATAACACATAAATCACAAATATAATCACATGTGGGACAATTTTAGTTTCCCAAATTGTTCAACCAACAACAAAGCATATTAGACTACATAGACATTAAGAACCTGTTCTAGACCAGGACTAAAGTAGGACTAGAATAAGACCAAACTAAGGCTGCGTTTGCTCCTGGTTTGCTCCTGGTATGGTCCGGATTTGCTCCTGGTTTGGTCCTGGTTTGCTCCTGGTTTGCTCCTGGTTTGCTCCTGGTTTGCTCCTGGTTCTTGGATTAGGCCCAGTTTTATTCCTAATGTTACTTTGATTTGATCTCATTCTTGTCCTGGTTTAGTCTTGCTTCAGTTCAAGGTTTAGCCCATTTAGTCAGAATTTTGATGTGATAATTATGCAAGTGTGAACGCAGCCCAAGCCTACATCAAAACTAAACTGGGCTAAAACTTAGCCTCAGTCCATCAGCTTTTGATGGCAAACCCTATAAAACAATCCCACCAGTATTCCATTTAGTCTCGAAACCAAAACATTTATCATAAAACAGAAATGGCACATCATTTCCCCACATCGGGATGGAGTTAAGATGCTTTCCTTGTAATCGATCTGTATCCAAACACTGAGCTGTCCAACAGTGGCTTGGCGCTGTCATTCCCCCACGAGCAGAAAGAAAAGAACAGGCTCATTAAAATGGATCACTGAGAAAAAAAACACAAAAAAACAGCGGGTGAAAAAGCTTTGAAGAATTCTGAGTTGGTTTTTCAGTTTGAGTCTGAGGCCACTATAGGAACAAGAATCTACTAAGTATTTCTCTTTTTCCTGCCTTCCTTACAACAAATACTAAAGTGGAGCTGACTATTTGAAGAAATTGTAGTCATTTTCTTGAGTAGGCCAGATATTTTTGGAAGTAACTACTCTTCGGGCTGGGACGATATATGCTATTGACTGAAAGTTCTAGAGTATAAAGCCTTTTTGGGGTTAATGTATTGGTCCCTTCATGTTTTCTGATGTATTGTTCAAATATTGACTATTAGACTAATAGATAATGCCAAGATAATGCCAAAAAATGTTGAGGTATTTCTTTTCGTCAATATCGCCCACCCCGACACAAGGGGTTTGCACGGACTGCTGCATGAACAGAGAAGGAGCGACGTCATCCCCGTGCGTCAAGCCCACATCACTACATCATAATTGGGCCTGAATCTGAACCGAAACCTGGAATAGATCAGGAGTAAACAAGGAGTAGAACAGGACCAAAGCAAGTCAACATCAGGACTAAACAGAGCTCAATTTAAATTCCTGTTGCATGCAATCTGAACACACTAGGAGCAGACTAGGAGAGACATTCAACTGCGCCAGGTAAGAAACAGACAGGAACATATTACACGTGTGTTTGGCCGTGGACTCACTCGTTTTGGATCAGCAGACATGACAAACTACAGCCCCTCCAAGTTCAGTGCGTTTATTTGTGCTGCGGAGAGCTAGTATTGAAACTCGATACTCATTTCAAGTATTGATACAAAATTGGACCTTACTTAAACAGTTTTTGACCGATCTTGAGCTTCATCAGAACTAGAATAAGACAACATGGTAACAAAGAAAGTCATATTTTTATCATGTGGAAAATGGTAGTCTGTTATTAGCATTTTTGGCATTGAAAATGGTATTGAGTATCAAGCCTTTTCCTTAGCATCGAAATCGAGTTTCTAGAATTTAAATATCATAAAGACACTTGTATGATCACCATTTTTATTAGCAATTATAGCTACCAAGTGTTAGCGCTAATGCTAAATTACTATATGTACGTTTTTCATTTCATATAACCAGGAGAGTCCCATTGAGATTACAACCCTCTTTTCCAAGGGAGTCCTGTCCAAGAGGCTGCAAAGTACACATCCTTACAACATACACATGAACAACCAAAAAACATAGGTTATAGGAAAGAAATGCACAGTATTGAGGAAGCTGCTAATGTTTTCAGGCTGGTTTTAAAGACCTCCTTCAGTTTCCAGTCTTTTTGCAACATGTTCCAAGCAAAAGGAGCTGAGTGGACAAAGGCTTTCTTCCCCGGCTCTGTGTGTGCTAACGGAACAGAGAGCAACAGCTGATTGTTGGATCGCAAAGGAATAAGAGTACACACTTCTCCGTCTGTTCAAAGCACACAAATGTACGGAGGCATACTAGCATTGCCTTGTAATTTAATTTTATACCAATGTCCTTGACTCCTAGTGGTCAGAGAAGGCCATCCCACTCGTTAGTAATGAACCTGAGAGAAGCATGATAAAAGTTTCCACCATCTAAAGACATAAAGACGAAGCATTCATATAATAAAGATCACCATAATCTAACATAGCACCTTTTTTAGTAACAATGCACTTTCTGGCACTGAACGTCCCTCAGCTCGTTCGCACCTCATCGGTTCTTTGACCTGCTGTAGACTGGGACAAGCGGGGTATTACAGTTTTTGTGGCGAAAGGCGGATTGAGTCTGGTTGTAGTGACTTGCTTCGATCACCACTTCCTACTTGTACGATACTATTACTTACTTTAAACACATGGCACAGTTTTTGCTAAACCCCGCACCTCTAAAGACACTGCTATCCTTAGCTGACAGTGTGGAGGCTGCAGAGCTCTTCTTATGTCCTCTTCAATGACTTCAGCAGGTACTCCACACCTGTCTAAACATCCTGAAAACCCGCTTTGAAAAACGTCTTCTCCTACTTCCGCAGACAAACGCTAGAGTCTGATTTTGTGGGCCAATGACTCACCAACAAGGAAAACCGTGGGAATTATCTTTTACTACGAGAATTTGGTGTCATATCTTCAGATAGAAAGCAAGGGCGTTTAGAACTCGGGAGGGAATTTACTGTGTCTGGTTCAGTCATTTCTTACAAATGGAAAATCCACAAAATTGTACAGGATTGAGTCTTGCCGTATTAATCATGCGGTTTTAAGTCCTTTCAACTGCCAAGAATTACGCCCTTGAGATTGAGTAATGCCATTACTTGTTTAAAGCTGTTGTGACAAAACAATTTCATGTTTTTGTTGCATGTGAATAGACCTAGTAATTACAGCGATATTAGGCAGAAATCAGGTCAACAAATCTGCATTTTGACTGCAAATTTTATCATAATTTAAAGCTGTAACAGTTTATGCAGCCTGTTCGTAATGCTCCATGCACCACAGCACAGAAAAGACTCTTGTACTTGGGTAAATGAACGGTGGGAGTTGGGATAATTTAAATGACTCCAAGATATTGGAAAAATAAGAATCTGTGTCGACATGAACAGACGTTGGCTTCGGCTCCTAAATGTCTGGTTCCTTTGGCACTCGTGGCTCGGTAATGACCAGTCTACGAACGATTATTTATCTTCAGTCCAGGTATTAACAAAACAACAAATTATAATCTGACAGTAAAATGTTCACAAATAAAATCCAATTATCATTGATTTAAAATATGCACAAAAAACCCACACAAAAATGCATGTATGAAAAGTGTCAATAAAAATAAATTCCGCATGTTTAGAATGGAGTAGGAAGAAGTTTGTATTTAGGATGTATTTTAACATCAAAGGTGCACTTTCATGGCAAATTATTCGTTATTGCGACTCTTTTGATACCTTGAAAAACATGCATTCTTATAGTGAGCGGGGTTGCTCTCCACAGATCTGACTTGTAACTTAAGTCTGGTGGCATCACCCGCTTGTTTCTATAGAGATAGATATGTTAAATTGCGCACAATCTCTCCTTAATAAGCAGGTAGTTGACCGTCCACCAAAAAAATTTGTGCACTTTGACAGTTTATTTTGAAAGTGGAAATTTAGCCTCAAAAATAACTATATATAATAATGGAATATAAAAATGTCATGCCTAAACCCTACGATCATAGGGGTGTGTGTTAAATGTGCCTGTAAATGTTGCATAAAACATGAATAGACTGTAAAACTACCCACAAGAGCACAGAAATATAACTTTACACCCCTTTTTTTTTTCTCACACGTTCTTTCTATGGACATTTACCTTATCATTATCTTCATAATAATATTGGCATCTCGTAAACAATATATTGCCCACTTTTACATCAGCGTTTAATATTTCTCATGTCTGTGTCTGACTACCGGTAGTTTGCATACCTTAATGCGCTTCTTACACACCAACCTCAGTAAAGCACAGTCTATATTAAATCTACAAGTCACTTACTACACTGTGGAGCCAGTTAAATGCATGTGGCCACAAATGCACATATAAATGAATCATTACAGGCCCGTGTCTAGTACACAGAGTGAGTGCATCACATATTCACTGTCTCCTTTCGAACACGTGAACACTGACTGGCCAGGCTCGCATCCAGGTCGGGGCAGAATATTTGATTAAGGAGGTTACAGGGTTATAAAACAGATGCTGCTGCGGGTAAGAGAGGAGCCCCCAGAAAAGCTCGAGAAAAAAACATCTGGAGCCTTGAAAATCCATATCTGATAATGACATGCAAAAGAAGTCTGCTTTTCATTATCAACGTTACATTATGTGCCATTTGAACTGTATAAAAGTATAGGAGAGCGGTGTTAAAAGCTTCTTTTTGTAAAAATAACAAATGCTAACATAATTTGCTGCGTTTTTTACGTTTTAGAATTGGATGTCATTATTTCAGTTGGAGGGCAGAGGCATTATATAGTATGTACCTCTGTGGTAGATTAGTGGTTTTTGAAAGAAGCAACCAACAGAAAATTCACAAAATGTTGAATCATTTTGGGGCAGGAATTGAGTCCACAAATTTGCCATATTGAAAAATGATTTGATTTAGTTGCTATTTGCTGACAGAGAAGACATCAACTTTGTGCCAGTTTTTGTTTCATGTAGATAGGTCTAGTAATTACAAAAATATTAACCATAAACCAGGACAAATTATCTGCATTTGAACAACATAAAAATCGGAATGGTAGATTGAATGTTATAACAACAAAACTACTAACAATATTCTAACGATAACAACTTTACTATTGTTATTAAAGTGCTCTTAGATTTCTTGAACCAAAATGGCACTTAATTTAAAAATGAATTGATAAACCTTTGGCTAACTAACTGTCAACCCATACACTAACTGTAGCACTTCACTGAGAACAAGTTGTAAATAAATGTGTATTATTAATATTTGCTCTGAAAAGATTTAATTAAAAAGGCTAATGCATAGTTGTAAGCAATGAATGTAACTTCTATAGATGTGACATGCATTTTACAGAATAAAGTTATTGGAATAATTTATTAGCTGTCAAAAATAAGCTTGAACTCTAGATGAACACAATATTATGTTTTCATTTTTATAAATATGTTTGTGAACTTTTAACGGTGAATGAAAGTGATGCTAACAACTGTGCAATTGAGAAATTATAGTGTATTTTGTTTGTTTAAGATTTGTTTTAAATGCTTTGTTAAAAAAAAAGAAAAAATGAACAATGTTTTCTGTGTTTTTGTCAGGATAACCCATTTTTTTATGTTGTCATCAAACACGACCTTCAATACAAAACAATTATTTACATTTTCATATTTTATCCAATTTCAGAAAATATTTAACCATGTTTTCAATGCCTTAATTTATTATTTAGGCTATTGAAGTAGCAAAGTCCATAAAATAATTTACATACATATATGGAAATGTTTCTTCAAAAGTATCCACTATCCAATAAATAGAAATAAAATGGGTCCAAGCACTGACCCCTGGGGCCTCCTGTCAGGATTTGTTGGTAAAACCAGGTGTCCACTGCACATTTCTTTTCTTATAAGATTTATGGATGTCATACAATGTGAGGAGTTAAATTGCTAGACCCCATGATTGCTAGACCACATGTCACTGTAGTTCCGGTACATGCGCTACATGCTAGCCATGTATTTTTCCGTTCATGGCTGAGCTCTTCCGAGGAGTGCTTGTGTTTAATGTCGCTGGCAACATATCTAACAGAGATGGAATATAGACACCGTGACAGGAGAACTCACTCTACAACCAAGATTCCAAAATATCAGGCATTGCTTGATATTAATCGCAGCTCGCCTTTGGTCGTCAAATGGTTCTAAGTTTAATCTTTGTCCCTGTCTCACTATGAGACTGACAAACCACATTTTTAAACCACGACACATGATCACACAGAATTTCAAAGCTGATTGAGCAAAATAAAATACAAACTCTTTCACACAGCAATGTTGGATTATTCCGAATTGTGATGGTGAGGAGTGTACACTTCTTGTGAAGGTGTGCTGCGTTTGAGTGAAAATGTGTCCCAGTGAGTTATCTGAACAGAACAAACCTGCACTTGTTGGAAATGACTTGACTCTTGTGTTTCTGTAGCAAATGTGACCTGAGTTGAAAATTATTCTGCATTGATTTTAATCTGAATATTAAATAATAAAAATAATAATAATAATAATAATGAATTGCTGAAGTTCAAAACACATCAAATAGTCCCATCAAATGCTAATGAATGGTGAAGCCAATGTCCACAAAAAAGTAAATGAAACGTTTGTTTTGTTGCATTTATCTGGAGTCATTAAAAGAGGATGTTATGGTATCTCTAATTTCTCATCCCAAGCATGACTACATCGGAAAACTTCACTTAGCTTTTAGCTCACATGCCAGTTGTAAATGTTACTTATCATAGAAAATAAAACACTGAAAGGTTTACATTCTCAACAGTGACCTTAAACCTGACGTTGGCCTCTCGTAACTGGTCGATGGGTTTGGTAACACTGAAAACCTCTTGATTATTCATAGTGAGGGCTAATGCTAATGACTTATGACTAATGATTTAAGAAAATACAAAGGATTGACACGTTTCAAAATTTTTCCCAGACTAAACGAGTTGCTAAGCGATGGATTAGCATCAGCATCGACTGCCACATCTACAGGTTATTTCTGGTGCGCACACAGGTCAAAATATTGAATATGAAACGCTCTGCTCCGCTCCTCCCTTGCTTTGGTTTCTGCCCGACAATATGGCGGCCACCGACTCCGATGACCCACAATGCATTGCACTGTGACGTTTGTTCCAAAGCTATAGGCTACAGAAAACATAATCAAAAAAGAAATAGGTACATTTGTTTTGTGTGATTCCATTTCAGTTACATTACAAGCGCATTATAAACACACACAGGCCTATTATTCAATGACAAAAATACATGTAAAAAAAATAAATGTAAAACTAAAAATGCAGCTCTTTTCCAACTGCCTGTATTTGTGACTGTCTGAAAGAAGCTGTTTTGTATCGTTGCTTCAAAGTCTTCCACCTTCCTGGACGTGCACTTTTTTCCCCCCCTGTTCTGTTCGTTTCAATAAAAAGAGTCATTTATTGTGGTCTCTGGTGTGTAATGTGTCTTTGTCATCGCAGTGCTTTTAGCCGAGCACGTCTCACTCTCTACTCGGAGGCTTACTTTATTTATCACGCGGCTCCGTCTGGCACAGTGAATGGACATATCTGAGGTCCTTTGAAATCAATGCGTTTCAAAATCCGCCTTTAGGTGGACTTCTACTTCAGGCTGTGTTTCTTTGTCGCCTCGAACCTGTTGCTGTTAATATTCACTCCCCTCACATCATGAAGAACCTTTGTTTGAAAATGTTCAAGGAAAAAGACTGACAGTACACTGTAGTTGGAATGATTCCTGACTTCTTTGTGTTGATCATTTATGGAAGATAGTTTGTTTAATCAGATTTTGAGTTTTAAATGCTGGCTAATTTCTTGCTCTGATTTTTCTACCCCGAAAAACATGTTTGAATGTTTTTTTCACTAAGTTTCTGTTTCTGAATTTTGAAATATACAATCTAATGGTTTTTCTCAAAATCAAAATGAAAAATTCACCTTTCAAATATTCAATGCTTAGATTTGAACTGAGAGTCACATTCACGGGGGGAAAAAATTGCAGCAAAGATTCACGATCCTCAAGATTCACTCATTTGGATCAATTGCTTATGCCTAGAAAAAAATGTATATACAATTTTTACACTGTTGATTTTGAGAGCTTAAAATCGGTTCATGGAGACTTCATTTGAACATGGACAATGGGACAATTACACCGGACTGCATGTTTAGGACTGCAATGTGACATGTTTGTATGTTTGTATGTGAGAAAATCGATTCATTGAATATTTAAAAGCTAAATATTTCATTTTGAAGTGTTAAACTGTACAAAAGAAAAATTCCAAGTGAGACATTTGCCAGCATTTTAGTTGGTTAGTCCTCCGCTGTGTCATAGGAGGAGGTGAATATGGGCCCAACATTAAAAATAGCAAAGATCCAAAAAGCATAAGAAGCAGCAGAGGAGGAGTAGGATGCAAAAAGGCGTAAGCGAGTGAGATGAGAGAAGTGTGGTGGTGTACGGATGGGAAATGAAGCTCTATTTTTACTGTGAGACAAGATGTGACGTCGGGAGGACCAGGGCTGTGGAGTATGATGACATCATTTCAGATAGAAGCAGGGGCAAAACTGAACGGAGATTTCACATGTGTTAAACTTCTGGTTGGGTTTATTATGCTTTTTTTTTTCTTAGCGAAAAGCATTAACCTTACTTTCAACGGACAATGTTTGTGATTCGAAATTTGTGACGGAATAATGACACCGTGGTTTGACGTTTGTTTGTGCTGAGAGAGAAGACGTTGCACTTAATGTCAGTATTGGTTTGATGTGGATGGCCCAGTAATTGCAGAGATACTGACCATAAACCAGGATAAAACATCTCCATTTTGTTAAATTGTTCCATGGAAGCTTGATTCGTCCTCCAGCTCAATTTTAAATCTGGTGTCCACTGCACTTTGTGTGTCTTACAAGATTCATAGATGTCAGACTACAAGCTGTTGTTGTAGAATTATTTTCATCTTGGCCAGTTTGTCTCCAAGCTGTCCAGCTACTATTTAAACCTCCTTGTGTGGAAGCTTAGTCAGGCTCGAACAGCCAATACTAGCACAATGTGTTGAGTATTCAAGTCATGGGGTCCCGCACTGATGGTAAACAAATTTGTCCTGCCATCCAGAGTCTCCTCCTCTCCTGCCTCTCTCCTCCTTACAACTCCTGAACTCATTAGGACAGCACTTACTTTTCCCAAGCAGACGTGAGGAAATGTAAAGTTGTAAGACACATTCACACAATCAGTTGTGACTACGACCAAAGTTTGTCTGAGTGAATATCAGGCTCTTGGCACAGTGTGATAGTGTCATCGGAGTCGTACCGCTTAGACTAGTGCTACATGTTAGCAATGTTTTTGCTCTTGTAAAAGTGACAAAATCAAAAAGAAATGATCCCCTGGTTCTCGACTGAGCTCTTCTGTTATTTCTTTGATTATTGTTTGTCAGGTGTTTGTGTTTATTGTAGGTCACATGTTTGTGTTTACTGTAGGTCACATGTTTGTGTTTACTGTTGCTCACATTGTAGAAGGAGCCAGAGGGGGACTCACTCTGTGACCACGAGTCCAAAATATCAGACACACTTACATAAATAAGTGTGTTCTAAGTTCTAAGTTTAACCTTTGTCCCTGTCTGACAGTGAGCTACGACCCACAATTTTGAGCTATACCAAAGATTTCACCCACAACCAGAAATCTTGCATGGCAGATGGCCAAAATTGTGCAGTGGGCACTCAGCTTTAAACTATGGGCAGTTTAGAATGTTGAGATGGCACATGAAGTCGTAGTTGTAGTTGTGAATTCAGTTTTACGCAAAATCTGGAGCAGTCTTCCAGAAGATGTGATACAGGCTTACAGGATACAGGTTCTGTTTAGCTGTGCATATGACACTCTTCTCTTTTAGAAGTACATTTTATAATGATTATGTTTTTATCCTTTGTATTGTGATTTTAATGCATTTATGTGAAGGACTTCGAATTACTTTGTGTAGACATTCTGCTCTATAAGGTTACTTCTAGAACAGAAAAAGCTACCATTCTCTTGTTTGCACTACTTCACATACCACTATACGTTTTAGGGATGAGGTTTTCTCAAGTCCTTAATGTAACTTGTGCCTTTCCACTGCAAATGCATTAGACATAAAGTGCTTTCCAGGCCCACTCACAGTCTTTTAGTATCACAAAGTGGAAAAGTGTCACTTGTACATGTTCAAGACGCATCAGAGCTTATATTTTAAATATGTCACCTCCTTTTCTGCATCTCTTTTCCCTTGTAATCACACCCCAGTCTCTGCAGCGCCGTGTCTCTCCTCGCTTGTGTCCGTCTTCTGTCCTTCTGTCTTTCCTCGGCTCCTCCTGCGATCGATGGATGATTTCCTGTGTGCATCCGGGTGACACACAGTTTAGAGACTGCGGGGCTCGTGTTACTAGAGCCCCCCTCTTCCTCATCCCCCCCTTGTTTGTATGGCTCTGTGAAAGTGTGTGATGTGAGGTGACGGACACATGGACCCGCACGTCTTAGAGGTCAACAGCAGCGGCAACAGCAGTGACTTTTGCCTCCAGCTAAAGAGAGGTCGTGGCTTTTACAGCTTGGATAAATGCAACCGAACTGGACAGCCTTACAATTGTTACTATACAAAGCAAAAAAAAAAGTTTAGCATGTCCACAGTGCCATAACATTTCCTGTAAGATGCATTATTCAGTCTTTTTTAAGTGCTTTTGGACACCCGATGGTCCAAGCACTGTAGGCGCTGTAGACTCTGACAACAACAGTGGACAACTTCACTTCATGACATCATCAGGTGGTCTGACAATGCAAAAAAAATAAAACAATAAAAATAAAAAAGAAGACAACTACAGCTTAGTGCTAATCATTTCAACTAAAATATGACAATGCTGTATGTTTGTTGACAAAAATATTTATGACGATGACTAAAGTAAAACTATACATTTTTATGCACTAAAACTATGACTAAAAGTAGATATTTTTGTTGAGCAAAAGTGCTGATAGTAAATGCTCAACATGAATGAAAAGGACGAGTGGAGACTTGATCAAAATTCCACTTTATTATCCCAGAGCCAATACCAGACTTCATTAAAGTGACTAATAACACATTCATGAAGCACATTCAATAAATCATATTGAATAAACCTTTCGTTGAGCTATTAGGGATTTAGTTGATTAAATTAGCATAGATAATTACTGGACTAAAACTAGACTAAAACCCAAAATAATCATTTGTCTATATCTTGACTAAATACTACAAAAAAATTAAAAAAATCCTTGCTTATTTTAGTATCAAATCATGGACCATAGAGAGAATTCTGCACCTACAGAAGAGGCTAGGATGTCTGATCTGCAATGCCCTCTTGGCTCATGACCTTTGACCTCCACTACTGATGATATCAACCAATCTCTTACCACTTTAATCTGTTAGCCTCCTGCATTTGTTAGCCTTTAGCGTCTGTATCTCTCTGTATCTTCGACAAGTCCCGGCGTCCTTAAAGCCTCGTTAGCTTGGTCTGGACTGTTGAGTAGCAGTGGGATCTGCAGCCACGCTCCATATTTCTGGTGACCTTCAAGGGTCTGAATCAGGACTATGCTAGGTCTGAATCAAGAGTAAACCAAACCAGACCAGGGCTAACTCAAGGAAACATGACCATGCTGAACTAACCTGCATGCCGTTGCCTTAGGGTTCGGGTTGTTGTTTTCTATGACAATGGCCATAAATTAAATCTAGAATGATGACTTGATCCAGCAAAAAACCAAGGTGAATACAAATGACTAAAATGACTAAATAAGACTAATTAACTAAAACAGGTCTTTGCCAGAGATAATTAATTAAAAGGAGAAATATTGAGCGGTCAAAATCAACTAAATCAGATATGAAATTGTACTCCTAAATCAGTTGTAAACCAGGGCTAAAGATAAAAGGCTCAAACACACAACATGAACCAGAACTAGTGCTTTGTTTTTCGCCCTGGTTTCGATTTTTTTATTTTAGTCCAAATGTAGACTTGGTGTAACCCTTTTCAAATCCTGGTTTATTCCAAGTTTAATCCCCGCTAAGACCCAGTTTTGTGTGAATGTGTGCAGAGTTAGTTCCCTTTTCACCTCTCTGCAGATCTGACCTGTCACTTGAACTATTGGTGTCACTTGCTTCTAAGACTAAAGAAATTCCCTAAGCATCGATTAGTGGATTAAAAGGCGAGGCGCTGGCAAAAGGTCTCAAAACGAAACCAAAATGCTACTAGTGTGCCCTCAGGTACTTTGAGTTAATGGTTTCAAACATGGATTTAAGTGAGTAATAGGGATGTCACAAAATCAAATGTTAGTTTTATGTTTATTGTGAGAAGAAAGATCACAATATAAAGATTGTACAAAAGTGAAATACTTGCTTTGCTTTCATTCAATACATTGCTCTTCCAATAGCATTTGACCAGTGTTATTAAATCAAACTTTCTGAATGCAAATGTAAAGATTAGGTTTACTTTTTGGAGTACAGATTGAAATGACTTCATTTTGCTTCTAAAATTTGCATCTAAATTTGTTTTTACGATTATATTGTGACCTGAATAATTACAATTGTTGATCAACCAAATGATCCTAACCATAATTTAACATTTTGGAGTGTCCTGAACATGCTTCTTATCCAAAAAGAAAAAACAAACAAACAAACCAGACCAACCGTGATTGAAAAAAAGGTTGAAAAGCACAGTTGACCGATTAATCGACTAAACGACTATGGTTCTACAGCCCTATACTTGCTGGAAATAGATACATTTGATGCCATACTGTGGAAAATTCCAGGCAAAGCAATAGCTTAAAGACTAGCAGGTGGCAAACCCCCTACAGGAAAAGTTATATAGTGCACCTTATAACAGCAACCAATGTCTACAACCTCTATTTACCCAATGGAAAGAAAGGTAAAAGAAGTCAACTAGAAACCGCTCACATACGTGCAATAAATTATATCTCTTTAGTTTGTCTTATGCCAGTGTTTTGGAATTAGCAGCTCATTATTTGTATCCCAGCGCAGCATTCTAGTCCTCTCTCATCTGGAAAAAATGATCAGTCTGCTTTTCTCCTCCACAAGAACCGCTGACGTAGTACCAAAGTGAATATCCAGAAATGCCACCTTTTTACTGCGGGACTGAGCAATTTAGGAAAAACATTTAACTGCAGATTTTTCTGACTAGTGGCGCAATTGTGGTTGGATTTATGATGCTGTTTTTGGTTTTTGATGAGGATTCAAGTGCACATTGTAAATATATCCAGGAGCATTGACATTTGAGAAAAGACTGAAATATGAACTGCAGAACTAATACACCAACCAACTAACCAATAAGCTAACCAACCAACTAACCAATTAGCTAACCAACCAATAAACCAACCAACCAACTAACCAATTAGCTAACCAACCAATAAACCAACCAACCAACTAACCAATTAGCTAACCAACTAACAAAACAATAAGCTAACCAACCAATAAACCAACACCAACCAATAATCAACACCAACCAACCAACCAATTAGCTAACCAACCAACCAACCAACCAACCAACTAATCAATCCATAAACCTAACCAACCAACCAACCAACCAACCAACTAATCAACTAACCAACCAACCAACCAACAACCAACTAATACCGACTAACCAACCAACCAACAACCAACCAACAAAAACAACCAACTAAACAATATACCAACCACTAAACAATAAGCTAACCAACCAGCCAACCAACCAACCATCCAACCAACCATCCAACCAACTAACTAACCAATAAGATAACCAACCAACCAACCAACTAAATTATTACTACATTTCAAATGTTTTGTTGTTGCTGAAACATACCTTGAAAAGTATACTTTCTTTCTGTGAGTGGGGTCACCTCTCCACTGATCTGACCTGTAACTTACTAGAAAGGTTACATAGTGTACCTTTTATATGACGATGTGGTTGGATAAATATAGCTGAACAAGGGGCCTTGTCACTAATGAAATCAGGGAAAACAACAATATTTTGGATGTTTCTTACATAAAAACCAGAGAATATCTTGCTCTCCAAATACAAAAAAAACAAAACAATAAAACAACAACATAAACTATTGAAAATCCAAACATGCAGTGAGGTCCAGTAAAGAAGACATAACTTAAATAGAATCAGATGTATGTTCCTGTTATTTCTATAAAAAAGCCTTCTCAGATTTCATTTTGTCCTAAAACAAGTTCACAGTGGCGGCTACAAGACGTCTGGGGGAAAATAACTGTAACACAAAACATAAGAGGAAGCAAGAAATCTGAGGTTAGTGTAACATTATGAATCGTCCACAAATGTGTCCGAAATCATCTGGGTATCATTGAAAACGTGTTATTGTTGTCTAGGCACTTTGGAAAGGTTATACAGATGTTTTTCTGTTCTTCTAATATATAAAACTAAGACTGTGTTCACATTTTCCTGTTCTGATCCTGAATTCGGTGATGTTCTGGCCAAGTTTTTTTAGTTTCCATGTAAGAACAATGTTGGCTATATATTTGACCATGTTTTATGCAAATTAAATTAATAATAATAATAATAATAAAAATGTTCATCAATCACATCATATATTGAGGAATTATTAATGTGCTGTGACCTTGAAATAATGAATAAAGGGGAGGGAGTTTTATCATACATTCATTTTTTTGCATTCATTTTTTGATATCTGAACTTCAACCAAGACACTTTCATATAAGTTTGAAAATGTTTTGATGGATGGCCATAATAATTATATATAATTTGAGTATTGTCATCGAGATAATCCCGAAGAATTATCAAAATGTTATTTTTTGTCAATATTGCTCACCTGGGCTGTTCCAATGTAAACAGAATGCCTGCTTTCTAGAGGCTGGTATCAATCCATACATTAGCTCCAATGTATTTTAAACTATGTTAAAATCTCCAATGATTACAATATTTTCCCATCTTAACATTCATCTTAAAATAGTCGGTTAAAAACTCGGAGAGAAACCGGGAGATTGGTATTTTATTATGGGTAAAAATCCTTTTTTTTTGTTTCTCTAATTGGTCAAGTGAATGTGGGTTTCAAATGAGCGAAAAATGTCTTTAGATTTAGGACTGAAGACAAGAGTAAAGTAGAGTGTGAATTTTCAATGGGAGAGTTAGTATTAGCTTCCAAACATAACAAACTATTATTGCGACTGACAACCACATGACCACACGTGAGTAACGCCAAAGCCTCAGTAGAAAACATTTTGTTTAGCGTAGCTTATTGGCGTAAGCAATTAGCGCTAAAATTAGCATGAAAGCTAACGACCACATTTCTTAAATCTAACGTTGTGTAACTCAGAAAATTGTGTCTCAAAATAATATTGAACTCAGAATTCATGCTTTTGTCTCTTCACGTTTTGACTATTGTAATAGTTTGTTCATAGTCTCTCACTGGCTGTCGCTCTTCTACCGGATACAATTTTAAATTTTAGTGCTGATTTTCAGAGCCTCGCATGGTCAGGTCCCTTTGTATATCAGCGATCTGATCAAACCATACGCCTCCCCACGCTCACTGAGGTCTTTGGATCAAAAACTGCTGTTGGTTCCTCGCACTCGTTTTCTTCCAGGCTGTTGCGCCCAGACTTTGGAATGATCTTCCGCTCTCTCCCTGCGGTCACTGGATTCTGTTGTTGCTTTCAAGGGTCAGCTCAAAACCTTTTTATTCAGTCAGGCCTTTTAATTACAATTGTAATTAAAACAATAAATGTATTATAGTTAATACAACTATAAACAACTATAAACAATAACAAGTTGTATGCTCTGTTTACAAAAGTGAAAATTCCTGTTTTTAGTTTGCTGTTTCAACAAAATGACTTGGATAGAGTGTTTATATTAGCAACTATTCTAAACACGTCACTCCTGCAGGAGTATTCTCCTACATGAACATGTTTATTGACTCAAACCACAATGGTACACATACAGTATGATTATAAAGCCCAACCTCAGCAGTTATCTCCCCAGCGCAGGTGGCTTTAATGGACCTTTAACTCATTAAACATGTGTCTGTGGCCCGTGTGTATCCATCACCACACCGGTGTGCGTTATCGACTGACCCTCGCGCCGTACCAGCTTTAAACAGCAGCCTCGGGTCTATTAATACTGAGGGGTCGTGACCTGGCACTTACACCTTCCTCTACCTCCCCATCCCAATTGCACCCACGTTTTGTAAGAGCGCCTCCCGGTGGACTGCCCAACCCCCATCGCTATCACACCAGTACGACCTTTGGATGTGGAATGATCAAACCTGGGTCTATAAGAAATGATAAGATTGAAATTAATTTACTACAGATGTTTAGATATAATTTTTTCTAAGAAATGATGGAATCTTGCAGTGGTGGAAGAAGTACTCACTTTTGTTACTTAAAGTGCATATGACAGGCTCTTGTGGTTTTCTAATTTTGACTTTGTGGTAAATATTTATTATAATTTTACATCAGTCAAGTGGTCAAGTTTTTGAAGAAAATGCCCAAAATAAAGTTGAAAATGACCCAGGGCTGCTATTATGAAGTGGTCATGCTTTACTGTGGCCACCAAAGTGCTTTATGTGCCGCATCCAAACTGTGTTGTGCGGTATGAACGACGGGCGAGTTAAAAAAGTACCTGGTAACAAACCTCTTTTCCTATTTCTATAGGGATTAAATTCAGGTTTTTGTACACTACTAAACTGGGTACAGCTCCTTTAATTCCAAGTCACAATGTAATTTCTAATGACAAAAACAAAAAGCCAACGGTCGTTCGCTAAAGCCGTTTACATGACCATAATGTGAAAACCCTCCAAACCGCAGCCTGAAACATACAACGAATACAAACACAGAGAAACAGCAGCAGACCGGCTCCTCATGGGCCCTGGTCATAACGGGATTTCTAACGATCTGACCTTCGACCTCTCTGTGCTGATGTCTGCTGCTCCTCCGCCCCCTCCACAGCACCACCGCACTGACAGACAACTACCACCGGCTAGACACTCAGCTCAAATTAAGAGCAGAGCTTGGGAGAGTAGCCAAGAGTAAAGCTAGTGATATACCTGATTTTTACCGTCTATAAACAGAACTAGTTAATTTTAAACTCTTTGCAATAGTCCACATGTATTGCTCACTTACCTAGTGCCTTCCTAGCATTCCAAATATATGAGTTTCTCAATGATTTGGTTTGTCTAATTTTAGGGTCATTGACTAGCCTATACTTTTGGCCTCTGTTCCCCCTCAATACTCAATCATAGTAATGTGAGCACTGGTAATTGGTTACATTCCCCTGCTGAAATGTTACCGGTAACTTTGATGAAACACAGAAAATATTGTAACCCTTCTGGTAGAACTTTTCCTATATGCGGCAGCGCAGCGGTTAGCGCTCTCAATTCACAGCAAGAAGGTTTCGATTACTGGGTGGCGCGGGGCCTTTCTGTGTGGAGTTTGCATGCTCTACCTGTGCCTGCTTAGGTTTCCTCCAGATGCTCCGGTTTCCCTTACCGCATGTGCAATAGGCTCCTCCCCTCTGTGGGACTTAATAACATCGGCCTGCCTAGGGACGACCGGTGGAAGTTAGCACTTGAGCTACAACCTCCTAATAAGTTTAATGTGTATTGTGCACTTTCCCTGTTTCAATTAAACTAAACTAAACTAAACTAAACCTATATTGCCCACATTTCCACTTACTCCTACATGTATGAAGCCAACACGTACAAAGGCTTTTCAGTAACGTTTGAAAAGGTGACCGCTTTTCAATTCCACGGTTATAAGAGATGTTGTGGTAGAGAATGCAGTTACCTATTCATCCACACTCTGATGTTTTAACCCCATGCTGGCAACAAATGGAAGGACACAATTGAACACACAACGCTGTGGGGACAAAGAGAAAGTATTCCAGCTCCTTTGCTTTCAATGGCTTTGGGAGCTTTGAAAATGAACAATGTGGCGCTGTATTGTAAAACAGCACATCGGGAGTATGTGTACAGTAGAGGGGCGCCTGCTGGGAAATCAAACAGGAGTGCGGGAAAAAGAGCGCGAGAGGACGAAGGAGGAGAGAAAGAATAAAGCTAAAGGGAAGAGAGAGAGGGAGGGTGATAGAGAAGTAAAGAGAACGAGGGGGAAGAGAGAGAGGGAGGAATATATCTATGTTTAGGTCAAGAGTTCATTGTTTTTTTAAAGGATTTTTTGCCCCGCAGGCTTTATTAGACAGGACAGCTGAGCGCGGAATGGGGATGAGAGAGAAGGGAGGACATGCAGTAAATTGTTGGGAGTCCGGACACTGCGGCTGGCTGCACATGGAGTCTGGCATGTGTGCAGCTGCCTTAACCACTTGACCACCGAGCAGCACAGTCCAGTGTTTTCTTAAGCCATGAGCCAAGTATTCGTAAAGCCTCATGTGGTCTGACCTGTGTACATGACTATTGGGATGGAAAATAAACGCCTCCCCTTTAGTTTAGTTTATTTACTTATATGAGACAGTGCACAGTACACATTAACCTTATCAGGAGAGATGCATTTTTTTAGTGGTAGGAGAAACTGGAGTACCCGGAGGAAACCTACACAGACATAGGGAGAACATGCAGACTCCACACAGAAAGGCCCCATTGGGAATCAATCACAGGACGTTCTTGCTTTGAAGTGAGGGCGCTAACCACTGCGCTACCGTGCCGTCCGGGCACATATCATGCTAAATTTACATTTTGAGCTTTTAACCATGCTCTAACATTGTTCCTTCATCAAAAACATACCTGGACCAGCATTTAGCTTCATTTGCGGTAGTTTGAGGAGGTTAGAAAATCCTCTCCCCTCCGATAGTCAAAAACAGTCCTCTCTGCAGCTCTGAGATACCGACGTTTCGTCGATAACTGACATAGCTCTGAGAGGGCACTTTAAATGCCCAAAAATACTTATTTAACTATCACAGGGACTTACAAAGACATTTAATCACTTAGGTCCCCATTAATTGCGTTAAAATAAATTGACGCACACTGTGGTTACAACACTGTTTTATGTGTTTGAATACTTAGAATACACGTTACATTATATTAAAGTGTGAAAACTCGACATAGGATTAAAATGACTTATATAAGATCATTTTATCACAAATTAGAGAAGGAAAAATTGCACATGCACTCACTATAAGAGCTGCATTTTCTATTTTCCAAACTAAGTTTGAAGCCTAAATTGTGGAGGCTGAGGCTAATGCTTCTCCTGCGGTGGAGACAGGATGGAGGAGGTTAATGAGTAGAAAAGAGGACGGGAGTGACATAAAGTTCTCCCTAAACTTTATCTGCCATCTTTGCTCAATAGAGGCATTTTTAATGTGTTTCTGCTTTCACTGCTGCTTTCTTCAAATATACTTTTATGTTTTGTCTCATTAAATGCAGTCTGGAATAAATAACGCTTTTTTTTCTTCTTTTTTTTCTCAACTAACAAGCCATTTTGCACTTATTTTCAAGCCACTATGCATCTCTCTGAAGAAGTTGTTAAAAGCAAAATATCCTCACTCACTTCCTCTCAATGCCCTTGTTGTGTGCTCCTGAATTTTAATGCCCGCCGCCTCAAAGGCCCTTGTGTGTCTGAACATGGTGAGGTGAGCAAAGACCCCCAGGTACCAACTAACGGCGCTTAGATTGGCAGAGTGCAAGGCGACTGGACCACAAAGAGGCAGGAAGTACAGTATATTTAAAAATAGGAATCTGATCTTAGAAAATAATGATGTTTGTTTCTTCATGGGTTGTTCAGTGTACATAAAAATATTACTGCATTATACTGATATTAAATGATAGATATTTGGTATCGAGTCGGTTTTTGAAAAGATCTTGACACTGGGTTATGAGCATACTGTAGGGTTAAGAATATCGCTGAGCCATTTTTTTAAAGTAAAACATGAAAATCCAAGAATCAGTTTCACGGTTTTGAACAGCAAGTGAATGGACCTGTTTGTTATAATGACATATTATGTCAAATAGATTTTTCAAGAGCTTTAAACCATGTAATATATGTATTTTTTTCCTTCTCATGTATCCATTTAAAAATGTACTTGTCACATGGAGAAAGAATGATCCATAATGCAAAACTGCTAAAAAAAAATTTATAATTTAAAATGCACAAGCAAAGGCTTTTACAGGTAATAAATGACAATGGACCAACAAAGGACAAGGTAAAACATGGGGCTGAAATACACTAGGAGACACAACAGGGCAATCGAGAGATAAAACACCAAGGACAAGAACAGGGTAAAAACCAAAAAAACACATTAAGACACAGAAAACAAAAAAACAAAATGGGCTCCATGACAATTTAGAGTGATTCTTGCATACTTGTAATCTTTATTCTCCTTCATTCCAGGCGCCATTGCTGAAAATACCTGTCACAGATACATGGCCACTGCTTTTTACTTACTTTGTGCTCCATTTCTTAATATTACACAGTGATACATGGGGGATTCAGCAGCGTCATTTTTGGGAATAAAAAAAAATATATATATTTCAGAGAAGCTGTTCTCTGAAATATGTCGGTGTAATCCCTCATTCGTCCAGGAGTGTTCCATTGTCGAAAAAGATTCAGTTGTAGTCATCTGGACTCAGTTTTAGAAAAACTGGGTAAAAGAGGCTTTATTAGCAGAAAAGACATGCGAGTTTAGGACCCCAGAGCGCTGTGCATCTTCCTCTCAAAGCCACAAACCACTCTATTGAAGACAGTGAGGTGGAGATTCTGAGCAGGAGAAAAGATGGTTTGAAAGAGGAGTTAAGGAGAGGAGTTAAGGAGGCAATCTTTGTTAAAAAAGAGAATCCTTCCTTAAATTGTAATGGAGGTTTAAGATCCAACCTTCCCGTTGTTTATAATGGTTTATTGAAACCCTGGAGACGTCCGAGGCATTCTGATGCTAATCAGGTACACAGTGAGAAGGGAGCCAAAGTCAGTGTACAATAGGATGTAAATGGCCCATCTCAGGGCTGTTAGTTTCAAGTGAAACCAAAAACTCCCTTTATCAGGAGGTCCTGCCCTGTGGGCAGGGCTTACACAGGGGAGGATATAAAACCTGAGTTCCCAAACTTGTTTCACAGATTGAGAAGGACTCTTGGATGAGAGTCGAAATGTTTTGTTTTTCTAAAACAGAGTCCAGATGATACAACTGAATCTTTTTCTGCATCTCTGTTCTCTTGTGATCTGTGCTCTTCTCAGTCGAGCCATGAGCATGGTCCAGCAGAAGTGCTTTGTTGTGATGATATTTACTGTGATGTATTGGAGCAGGTGGAAGTCAGAAGCTCAGTTTTCAACCAGAAGCCAGCAGACTTTTTTCTTTTATTAAGTCATTTTAGATCAGTAACGCAGTTTACAATGAATAAAATAATAATATTAGTATATGATCACTAAATGCTAGAAAGTACTGACTGTCTTGTTCTTGAGTATATGCTCCTTGAGCCTTATGCATTAAGCTTTATGAAGACTTTTGGGTATTTGTTCTCAATTGAAAATGTTCTTCTGGAAGAAAAAAATCCAGTAAGGAGCACTCTTACGCACAGAAATTGCGCAATTTTAGAATATTATTACACTCATATTCCCTGACGACCGCATTCTCTCTCTCATACGGTACAAGTATGGATGGATAGCCCATTATTTCCAATTTGTAGCTGGATGTTGGTGAAGTAGGCTAGAACTCTCACTTAGAAGGAATTTGTCTGCCTGTCACGTTTTGAATTTGGTGCAGAGGTCTTTAACTGTCCCCTTTTCAAAAGACCCGCTTGGAAAGGAAATGATGCAAGTGGAAAAGTCTTCACTACAATCGAGTTGACCTTCATGTCTGTACATGCTGTTCGCTCTGTCAGAAATGTGAAATTCACTGCCGAAAATGTTATTTCCTGGCGAAGTAAAAGTGTTCAGTTTTATGGTCCAGTGTTTGTATTAGTGCTTGATAAATAACATGGCAGTTTGTCTTCTTCACTAAAACCCATCTTTAAACCCCGTGTCTAACTCTTGTGTCCTGTTGTGTTCCAGGGCCTTCTTCGGTGATCAGTAACGATGACGACTCGGCCTCACCGCTCCACCATGTGTCCAACGGCAGTAACACGCCCTCCTCCTCTGAGATGGGCCCAGACGCGGTCATCATCGGAATGACTAAGATCCCAGTGATCGAGAACCCGCAGTACTTCAGGAGCACCAACAGCCTGCTCAAGACCGACACATGTGAGTGCCACGCAAATGCACACGTGGAACAGCACTGTACACAGATCAGGATGGGAATGAGCAGAGATAAGCAACAGTGGTGCCTTCAAATCCTATTATTGATCTGGTACCTTAACAATTCTCTTATCGAGTCCTAATAAATAATCCTATTTTTATCAAAATGTAATTATTTTGACCAGATAATGATGACTAAAACTACAATATAAAGCATTTTAAATCATGAAAAACAGAATTTGAAGCTGTTTCAGAGGAGCAGGGTAGGTCTAACGACTTCTCTCTACACTCTTTCTCCCTCCGCTGTTACGGTTGTTCAAAATAGAACAGGTTCTCAAGAAGAACTGGTTCTCCCTAACTATACAGTTTTAGAATAAGTAAATATCTGTAAATAATCCTACATGTATCTGTCCGCGTCACCAATCTATGTTTTGGTTAGTTTGGGTACTTCACCTTTAACTAAACAAATGGCTAGACCCCTTTCCCATTAGTCCTCACTTGGCTCTACTCTACTAGGCTCTGCGCATATGGACCCGACTTGGCCCCACTCAGCCCTGAAAGCATTTCCATTGCAAGTAGTGCTCAGTGGTGCTACGCAGGACTGTATGTGAAAATGGCCCAAATAATTTGCGACTCAAACAGGGATCAGCTCAACACACACCAAAATACAGTGACACTGTGTTTGACTACTCACAGGAACATTTTCTAGATCAAGGCCCCGATTTGCAGCAGCAATCTAAAAAGCAGTGCGGCTGGGGCAGACGGAATTATGGACACACAGAGGAAGGATACGAACACCGGCAATTGCAAAAAGGACTAGCTAAAGTTCAACATCGTTCTCATTCATATCCTTATCTATGTCCCTGGCAACCATAAACTCACTTCCTGTGCAGTTTATCACCAGCTTTCTGTGCACTAAAAGCATTTATGTGCACAATTTCACCACATTTCAACAGTTTTGACTTGCTAATAAACTTGAAGTGCAATGCTCTGATGGTTTGGGGCACATGTCAAAGCGAGTTCACTTTCTCTGGACAAGAAACATCTGATGGTAGGTGCACTAGCTTTTATTTTCTATCGTAGTGAAATTTGTTGCCTTTTTTCTGCAGGATTGTTTGGTCTTTGCTCAAAGGTGATCTTAAGAATATTTTTAGATTCTACACAGAAAGTGAGAAATTGTTAAGGACTCTAAAAGGCAAACGCTTCCTTGTGATTGGTCCAATGGGTGATATTGCTTTGCCTAGAATGTATGCATTAAATGTACAGTATCTCGCATAGATTTCAGAGTGGGTGCTTTTATTGCTTGAAAGTGTTTATTTATTTAAAACCATGCGCTCTACTGTGAGCGGGCTTGCCTTTAGCACACGTTTAAACAAAAAAAGAAACCTTATCATTTGACATACAGCTTTAAGAAGATGGGGCAAGCCGAAGGTATCAGGCTCATCCTTGTTTGCCGTTCATATCATTGTGCTACAGTGGAGATATTACGCTTATGCTTTACACAGCACAGAGAAACGAAATGGAAGAGCAGAGCGCGCAGAGGCAGACAGAGCCGTATCGATCGGCTCCATCAGCGTGACATTATCATTATTGGCACGTCATAAAGCCTCGTCCAGCTCTGGCCTTGTGCAGTGAATTATAGAAGTCCATCAACGTTTGAGCGTGTGCATGTGAGCATGCACGTTTTCCCATCAGTCCACGTGCGTCCCGCTCTGAAAACGCATGCACCGGCCTCTTCAGATATAACCAAAACACTCAAGGGTTTACAGGCCAAAGACGGGGAGTAACGCGGTCGATGTCAGTCAATATGGGCGACTAATATATTACTCATTACAACTATGGTTTATGCCTGGGCCATATCTGACCCATTATCTGACCCATTATCAGGCCTTTCATGTGGGCATAATGGGGCTGATGAAGGTGGGATGATGGTTTGTTTTGGTAACGAAAAGGAGGTGTGGCTGGTGAATAGGGTTTAAAGAACACATTAGGCAATATTTGCATTGTTATTGACCTTCAAACTGGCTCTTTTACCTTTACTTTAACATATCATGTTCTATCAGTCAGGCGTTTCTCCACCAGGATTTGGTGTTAGTACTCATTTACTGGCAGCAGGGAGAATTACCATGGGGGGAATAAACTAAAGCTAGCTTGCACCCGACAAGCTAGGTAGGCGGCAAAAGGGAAGAGTGGCTAGCACTCTCGCAGCAAGAAGGTCACCGGTTCGACTCTCGGGCTAAATCTGTGCAAAGTTTGCATGTTTCTCGCCGTGTCTCATTTGGTTTCCTCCGGGTACTCCAGTTTCCCTGAGCAGCCCAAAACATACACACATCTACCTGCTACTGTCCCCACCGAGCTAGAACAAGATCTGGAGATAGGTCCCCGGGTGCGGCACTGTGGTGCCCACTGCTCCTGAGGAGACTCCCCAGCGGCATTGAAGGAATGCAATCTCCAGACTGATTCATGTGTAGAACTCAAGTCAGAGTGATGCACAGATCAAATATATAGTGACATTCAGACAATATATGACAATCCATTGAATTGTAAAATGTAAAAATTGTAAAACCACAGAAGTACAAAAATACCACATTGTAGCATTATTTGAAAGACTGCACTAAGTGTGGAGGAGAACAAGGTGGAGGAGGAAGAGATGAAGAAAGAAGGAGTAGGGAGGAGGAGAAGAAAAGAGTGTGAATGGGGTGGGCAGAAGAGAAGGGAAAAAGAAGGGTTAGGGGAGACGAACAGGAGGAGCAGAGAAAGAAGAGGCGGAGAGAGTAGCAGATGTGAAGAGGAGGAGCTTAAAGGAGAGGTAGCGAGTGGATGCGGCTCTGCAGGCAGCCA
Organism: Chaenogobius annularis; assembly: GCA_015082035.1. Lineage (NCBI taxonomy): Eukaryota > Metazoa > Chordata > Actinopteri > Gobiiformes > Gobiidae > Chaenogobius > Chaenogobius annularis. Next base: position 882,218 of record BJKM01000150.1, on the reverse strand, counting down.
GCTGTAATTACAGGAGTGATGCTGCGTCGCACCTGTCAGCGTCGTTGAGCTGTAAGTTTACAACGACAGGAGCAGCAGCAGGGACTGTGTTAACTGCTTTATTGATACAGACACAGCTGCTGAATGCATGTAAATACTACTCACGTTTGAATGTGTTTTTACTGACGGTAACACTCCAAACTAATGCAGTACACAAGCTAATATACGGGAAGAAGCCATGATTTTAGTTTTCATTTTTCTTCATAAATTAAAGGACACATCACAACACAGAGAGGGAACAAAACAAAAGTGTAGTAATGAATAATAATAATAATAATAATAATAATAATAATAATAATAATAATAATAATAATAATAATAATAATTTCAATTTAATCATCAAGAAATAAACAACTTTTCAAAATCGCTGAAATAATGTGTTCAATCTCTAAATCTGTTTTATCCTTCTTTCTCTCTGATGAATCTGACATTTGTTTTCAGCAGAGCCTGTTTATTTAAAATTCTTTATTGGATTAGTAAAAATGTGTTTTTGTCATCGCAACTTCATTATTAATATGTTAAAACATCATCCAAAATCCATAAAGCTTTGTGAAATTACTGCTGTCTACGTACGTATGATCACTAAAACCGCTCACTAAAAAGGGCTCAAGTATTTGACTTTGTAATAAAGTTTCGCACACATGCCCAGCTTAATTTAACTGTTTAAAAATGAATTGTTTTCACACCATCTGTCACCTTCGATGACTTGGGTTTAAATGAATCTCGTCAATACAATAAATACATAACACAGACCTAACAGCGCAGGTGTACTCGGCTGAGCATTCTGTACAAACAGCACCAGGTTTAACATAAGCCTACATTGATCCAAACAAAGCACAGTGTATCATCTTACAGATAAAGAAGAACTGAAGGAGCAGAGTTGCCCTCATATCCACCTGAAAACACAAAGTCTGTGTGCTGTGCGTAAATCCACGCCACAGTCTGTTGTCCACGTTATCCAAAACAGACATGAACAACACTGCTATAATCGTCTTCCTCCTCAGTCCAGGTAAATACGTATACTGCAAGTAAATGTGTTGTGTAGTAAACGTATAAGCACGTGCTGTGCATCGGTGAAAACTTAGTGAAACTTAGCACGAGCATTAGCTGTGAGCTTACGCCTGGCTGGTTTGTTTGCATTTAAAAAAATAAAATAATTTAAGATGCATTTTTTCATAATAATGGCCATTCATGTACACACACTTATTATCATTTATGTCTGCTATTATTATCTGCTTATTTTTTGTTGCTAAAAGTGAAGTATAACCTCAATTTACATGCGTTATTATGGGCCACAGCGCATATACTGCAAACCGCGGTGCTGAGGCACACAAAGTTACCGCCAGGGAAGCTGTTTAACCGCAACAACTCTTGTTTTTCGGAAAAGCAAATTCAATTCTGTGAAATGTGTGAAATGACATTTTTCTTGTTGAGTCCTGTCATTTAGAATTCCTTGACTGGGGCCCTAGATTGGATTATGTTTACATGCACATCAAAATCTGATGATTATCTAATTTCTGATTTCTAATCAATCAAGATTTTTTAATGCAATGCAAATTGCTAAATCTGATGTGAGCAATCAGCGAGAACATGATCAGAATTACTTGCATCTGATTTTGATGTTTCCGTGTCATTTTAATAATCTCCAAACGTCTGTTATTATCAGATCTTGAGTGTGCATATATGTTACCAGCTCGGATCGAGTTTTTAAAATGCATGCACAAACCCACATGAAATACATCTACATTTGAATTATTTTGTCTGGCTGTGGAGTAGGAAATGTATGCTTTGTAAATAATAACAATAATAAAAACAGTTATAGCATCTCATTTAGCTTGAATAAAGGAGAAACTATAGAGAGTGCCCTTTATTATCCTTGAAAAGGAGTAGTCTTGACTTAGAACGATGAGTGCGATGAGTGCGTACTTGAGATAAAAGATGTCTTTCTTCCACATGCTTCTCTGCTCTCATAGACATTACACAAGAGGTTTGACTGTCATGGGTTCATTATGCACTTATGGGATGTGACAGAAAGGCAACATAAACATTGGCCACTTCATCCCAGATACAATACTGCACGATTTGCACATTAAGATCACTCTCACAATTGAAATGGAAATTCAAATTGTTGTATTTAGCATTCATTATTATTTTTTATAACATATTGCCACACGGTTGTGTTTGTTGGAGGTAGGATATTGCAAAGGTTGTGGTCAATTAAGATTATTGAAATAAAACCGAACGTGGGAGCAATAAATAGGTGTGAATCAAAACAGAGTGACAAATATATACTATTTATTAAGTAAAAAATGGTATAGAGGTGCACTAAAGGAGGAAATCAGATAAAATGGATTAAAATTCACGGCGAAGTGGCCTGGTGGCGTCCATCACAAGTTCCTCCTGTCCAAGGCGACCGGACGGCGTGACTCCTGCACAGCAAAAACACAAGGCCAGCACATCCCCAAACCAACAAGGCCCCAAGGCCAAAGGCTTTTCCAAGTACTTACACAAGGTCATGCCGCAATCTCCCCACGCCTCCGGCCGCAGTCCCGCTCACCAGCTAATCGACTTATAAAAATGTTGGCTGCATATTTGAATAGTTCCCAAATCAAAAGACGTTATTATATGAAATGGAAAAATCATGCGTAATCATTCTGCAATAGTTGATGTGTGTCTACCTCGGCCTCCAAGACAAATCCTTCTTCAATAAATCCGGTCTTGTTGCTTTTTCAAATCACCACTTCTCAAGCCGCACATGCTGTTTTTATTTCCGCCGTCCGAGCCATGAAAGATTTCCTACGGAGCAGAAAAAGACACGAGCGAGAGGCAGATGGCAAACTGACAATTTAATGACCTGCACAGATATCCGATTCTTCAGCTGCGTAGAATCTGCTGATGAGAACGCAACTGTACGACTGACGATTTATGTTTTAATGACCTCATCGATAAAGTCAAGACGAGCATCCGGCTCCAGTTAGAGCTGTGATTTTTCTGTTAAGTATTGCAATTTTGACCATGAAATGAATAGTGTGAGTGCTGCTGCTAATGTGATCAACATTGCAAAAACAAATAATGAATAATAATAATAATAATCTGGATTCTGTTCGCATTGCACACTTTAAACACGTCCAAGAGCTTTAACATTTGAGAGGAATTGGAATCTGAACTGCTGAACCAATACCAGAAAAAGCATTTCAGAACATGTTTGTCGTGAATTATTGATCAATTTTGATATACAATTTGATTTGATGCAGTTTTGTTTGAATTTATGCTTTCAGTATTGGCTTCCTGAACACAAACAATACAGACAATTTAACACTCACAAAAAAATAGCCTAATTTCTTCCTCAAAAGTCGGATTTCATGCACCAAACCACATGTTGTTTTTTTTAATGACAGAAGACTGACTGTGGAGCTCTGCACTATTTGCAACTTGTGAAATTTAGTTTCTGATTTGATTGCCGTGAATCTTGTTACCCGAGCTCCAAATATCAATGCTGGCCGGATTAAGAGCTGCGGAGGGATACGGCATTAGAGGAGAAGAAACGAGCGAGCGGAGGTGGATAATGAGTGCGGATGGAGAGATGCTAAACGGCCTCGGATGAAGGAGTGTGATAAGCGCGGCGACTAATCAAGACAAACACGACAGAGTAAAGTTTGGGCCGGCGGGATTACGATTTCTGAAGCTCTTAATTAGGTGAAGGGAGCGAGGTGGACACAGCGTTTGAGTGAAGCTGTAGGAGGATTTCAGCAGCGCAAACTCATTACTCATCTAAATTTACACTACAATTGAGTTATAATGGTTTAGTCCCAGCTGTGTCTAAAGAGGATGGTGTTAGGTTAGTATATGGTATAGACCTTAACACTAATGCAGTTTTATTAGCCTCAGACTATGATAAACCAGGGCTGTTTTGACCACCCGTGAGTCACACCAGAGCCTCGTTAGTGTAGAGGGGTTTTGCTTATTGACACAGCGATCAGTGCCAAAATTAGCAAACACGCAAATAAACATTTCATAACTCCAACGCTATGCTGGACCATTTACGGCAAAAATAGCAAGCGACAACAATTTGACGAGGATTATTTTGTTTTTGTTTGACCAAGCGCCACAAACCCATTAAGCCTTCTGCCCATTAGAGGGTTGTTTAGGGTGATTTGCCTCTATACAAGTTCGGGGAGGCGATTCTCATAAGCGACTGTTCGGGGTGGCGCTCTTCATGTTTGTGGGGTCAGTGAGAAATCTGTTGCCAAAATGTGTAATGTCGCAGCTCGCAGACTTCAGAGACTGGCTCCAGACTGCTCTTAAACTGCAGAAATAGCGTGGACGACACCAACACGGAGTTTGCGCAAACGTTTTTCATTTATCAACCTTGCTACACTGTGTAAAGTGTAGCAAGCGAGTGTAAAAGGGTCTTTACCTCCAGTGAACACTGCGTAAAGACTAGACTGCTCCTGTGGCCTTCATAAAGAGGATTTGATTAGATTTTTTTGACTTTTTTGGTCTTTTTGCACTCCCCTGGTTTTCTCGTGTATAAAAAAAAAAAAGTAATTATACCATCACGGTCTCCAATGCTTGTAAGAAATCTTTCCAGGAATCGGCAAATGTGTGGTGTGGAATGTGAGTCAGACAAATAATCCTTGCGAAATGTCCTACTGTATGTCTGTGGACGATTGTGGACGATTTTAAAATCCTCTAGTCCAAGGCTATTCAACTTAAGGCCTGGGGGCCAGATCAGGCAAAATGAACGAAACGATCTGATCCGGCCCGCAGCCCATCTTACGAATATTAAAACATACTTTTTTCTTGTTTTCTGGTTTAATTCTGGGTTAGTAGAAGTTTAAACCTGGTTTGGCACTGGCTTGGTCCTTATTTAATTCTGCTTTACACCTGATTTGGACCTAGTTAAGACCTGGTTTGATTATGGGTTAGTCTTGGTTCCGAGCTGGTTAGTAGCCTATCCGGCCCAGAGGCCACGGCCCCCGAGAAATCTGGCCCTCAGGAAAATTAAGTTGAATAGCTCTAGTCCGTAGCTGGCTTTAGTGAACTTTAGAAAAATGGAGCTGGAAGTTAGATATTGACTTCTATTACTCGTGGCCTATTACTAACAAACAACAACAATTTGACTGCGCTGTCTACTGTACAAACTTCCAAATTCAAAAAGGAGCTGCTGTAAACACAAACGGTCCTGGAAGGGTTTTCAATGTTCCATAGAATTGTATTGGGCATCTATTTAACATTTGTTTCATTTTCATAGCTCTTTTCAATGTCAATGAAAAGAGCACCTTTAAATGAATTGACATTGGAACAAAATTTAGACGGGATTGTGTGTGCGTGTGATTTATAGTGCATATTGAGATCACAGAGAGGCCGTAGGTTCACCGCGGACACGTTTTAGCAGGACATGCTGTTTAAAATGTGCGCTTTAGACAGAAGCCGAGTCAAAAAACAAAAAACGCTAATCTAATCACAGAAACGTTGCGCCCCTAAAACGGTTCAGCTCTACTTTGTTGCCCTTTAAGCTAACATTGTGGAGCGTCAGCATTCCCATTAGCTTGCAAAGTATCTCATTCTTTCCTCCCTCTTCTCCAGTTTAAGTGAGAGCTCTTCTTCCTCCTCAGAGCTGTTTGCCTTTCTGGCTCATTAAGGAGAAGTGGTGCGTCCGTTCATATGGCTGAGTGCGCGTACTATCAGGCCGTACAGGAGCACATTGCGGGGGTAATTGGATGGTTCAGCCCCGGATACCGGGCTGTGTCATGGGACCGTTGGAGAGCTGCGCTGGGAATCGTGGGTGCGGCGACATTTGTGATCTGAAAAGACTACAGATCAACACCACACGGCTCGGATCTGGCTCCGCTCTGTCTTTAAAACGTGACATATGAATGAAGTGGATTGGATAAGAACGATTTTTTTTGTGGTGTAGCGAAAGATAGATTTTAGAAAATCTTAGAAAATACATATTAGGTTCTTAAAATTGTAGATTTGCTGAGCTATATAGAAGGTAATTAGTTTAATCAGACTTTGAATTTTGGATACTGGCTATTCAATTTCTAACACTGAATTTTAAACCCTGAAGAAAATAATTCAGAGTTTGAAATTCACAGGGAAATTTTCACAGCAAAGATTCAGAATGCCAAGATTCACTCACTTTGATCATTTGCTTCATCAGATTTTGAATTCAGATTTTTTTTTACCCAAATCCTGTTTGATTGATTTCATTCTAAATTTCAGCCGCTGAATTTGGTGTGTTTTTCTCAGTTTAAAAAAAAAAAAAAATCACCTTTAAAATATTAAATGCACAGAATTTAAACCCTAAATTCTAAATTTAGTCTAAAACTTGCAATAAATCATTACTCTGTAGATATTCAAAATGGCCAGATTCACTCTAAAGTCTTGAGCTACTAAATTCACTGCAAATTCTACGCTATGAATTTAAACAGTTGAATTTGGGGGCTTGAAAATCTATGACATTTTCAAGAAGAAGAAAAAAATCTTCTTTTTTCGGGGTCAAAAATTCAAAGTCAGACATTTTCGAGTATTTAAAATTATAAATCTGGTGAAACAAATTATGTGTGCATTTTGTCACTTCAATTTTTGACTGTATATTTTTTTAATAAAAAAATTAAATCATTTTTAACGTTTGAATTGAATTGAATTGAGAAAAAAGATCATAAAATGTAAGTTTAAAAAATTAGTGACATAAATTTAGAATACAAACAATTCAAACATGTTTTTTTGAAGTTAGATTTAGACATTTTCCAACATTTTAAATCTAATTAAATAAATGATCTTCTAGGGCAGGGGTGTCAAAACTATGGAGGCTCATCAACACTGTGGCCCTCCGCCCCGGATACGTTTCAAAATGCGGCCTCTCTGAAAAAAAGTTTGGACACCCCTGTTCTAGGGCATCTGCCAAACCTTTCAAACATTTGTTAATAGTTTGCTCTAAAAAGATGAACCAGTTAATTGTACCAGAATTCAAAAGAAATAGTTATAGTAGAATGTTCCTCTGTACAGTTGCAAAATGAGTTGAAAACACACTCACGTGGGCACAGAGTTGTGTAAGTACACACTGATTCTGAAGGAGATTTCAGAGGACAGTACATTTGTGTCCTCTGGTCTGTGCGAGAGGAGCTGATCGATAGCGAGCTGGAGTGGAGAGAGAGAGACGCTTTAATGTGATATTGTGAGAGGACAGCGCTTCTTCAGACGCAGCTCTTAATCACATCACATCACACATGCATCACATCTACAGCTCCCCAAAGCCCCCACATGTGAGGAGCCATGTCACAATATCACTGTTGTAGAGCTGCAACCATTAAAGGGAACATATTCTGCAAAATCTACATTAATGAGCTTTTAACCTTGTTACAAGTGTGTTTCCTCATCAATAGTTTACTCAAAGTTGTATTTTGATTGATTCATGCATGTTTGAGTTAATCCTGTATTGTCCTGCGAGTGCTCAGATAATTCCTGTTTTCATGTACCCCCTATACCCACCCACATCCCTGTACTTAGTTGGGATTGTTTGAAAAGTTTAAAGACATGGAGAGAACATGCAAACTCCACACAGAAAGGCCCCATGCGGGGATCGGGAATCGATCCCAGGACATTCATGCTGTGAAATATAATATATATCTTATGTTATATAAAATAATAAAGACAGTCAGAGGAGGGGACCACACGGTTCTCATGCCGGATTATATGCCAGTGAGTAAAAGTGCATTTTTAAAAGCATCAACTGTAGGTACAATCTTTATGTGGGGAGGAAGAGCAGGTCAAAGTTTGGGGCCGACTAACAGAAAAAGGCCTGGTCGCCCCCCTGGTCGGCTTTTGAGTCTCATCTTTGGGACAAGAAGTTGGAGCTGGCCCTCAGACCTCAGCGAGCACGCAGGAGTGTAGCGAACAATGAGGTCTGGGGCCAGAGCTTTGAAAAGAAACTGAAAATCAACTCTAAAATGAATTTATCTGCTTGTCAAACTTAAAATGATGATGCCAAGGTTGGTGACTGTAGACTTGATGTAGGGTTGGAGAGACCCCAAGTCCAAATTAAAATCAACTAGGCTTAAAAAACCTTGACGTCAGCCAAACATTTCGGAAAGGGTGCCAGGGAACTATTTTTTTTTTTAATTTAGTGGCAGCTAGACTTGGGAATCATCCACATAAAAGTGATACAATTCCCCATGTTTTCTAAGAAGTAGTAGAAAGAAAAAAGAATAGGTATCCTGCTCCTCAGTGTTAATTCATTGAATTAAAGTGATTTAATTCAATGAATTAACATTATGTAAAGAGACAGGTTTTATTGAATCTTCTTCAATTTGCAGCATGTTTGTACTTATCAATCTAATGAGCGTTGCTGGGATAGTCCCTGTGGTAAATATTTATCAGAGTCACGTGGCATTTTGTGAAGAAAAATAAAAAAATGACAGGAATTAGAGCTGAGTTCTAAAACATAATCATGTGACAATTCATTCGATGAACAAACGTTTTTCTGGCAGTTTAAACAATTATTGAACAAAATAAAGGTATCAGGTGTTTTTATTTGTCAAATCATAACTATTGCATAATTAAAATGGATTTCGGCCATTGTTTACAATATTGTTGCTAGGTTACAAAATCACCAAAATTGTCAAACTGGGAAAAAAATAGGCAAAATGTTTTGGTGAAATACCGTCTAATCTGTCAAATGCACTCCAATTGTGATCCCCCCTCCCCCGATAGACATAACCCAGACTATTTGGATTGGAGGGCTGCCCATTCAAATAACCAATATTCTATTACGTTATTAGGCTATAATAGTATTTGGTTTGTGATGTACGTCCTTGCGTGACCTCAGGGGGAATTGCACTAGCACCTCTGTCGTTAGTGCACATCTGTCCCCGGTCACACACACTGCACACAGAGCCTGATAGTAAGGCCACTACGCTGAGGCTAATCGCTCCACAATAAGCCTCTATTTTGTCTCTATGGTGACGCGCCAAAATCTCTAAAAATCTGCTGGCATGAAGTCTGCGGTCGCCTAGCAACAGGGAGCAGGTTTGCCGAGTCCGGGCCAAGAGCGGCAGAGCGGGGACGCGGGCACACACACACTTGCAGATATGTGTCTACAATGATTCACTACGATTAAACATGCAGTTATTGTAACAAAGGGTTAGCGCTGGGGATTAGCGCCATGACTCAGCCCTGCTCTGTTTAAAATGCTAATACATTCACCTGATTGGAATTAAGATGTAAATAAAAACTGGAATGGCTTTATTGGCAGAAGTGGTCTTTTCAAATCGTCATTAGGTAAATGTTTTACTTAATATTCTACTGCTACAACTACTGTTTAAAACAAAATGTGTATTATTTTCCCCATTGTGGTGCGAATAAAACTTTTTATATTTTCATTTCTGCTACTACTATTGACACCATAAATTAAGCCCTTTCTTCTCTTTCATTGACACTAATATGTCCCCATAACTATTTATTGTGATCAAGTGTATTATTTTCTTGTTAAATTAGCTTTTTTTCTGCTTGAATAATAATTGTTATTTTACATGTTTACATTTGTTTACAAAATTTTCATGTTTATTTTAGAGTGTACCCAAACCAGTTTGAATTTATTTTAATCTATTTATACAAGAAAAGATTAAAAATACAATAATCGGGCGCTCAAGAGAACAAGAGCAGGCAGTCAAAGGAAGCTGTGTTCAGATGAATGCTTCCACTGTATTGTCAAATTCTGTCAAAAAGTTCTGTTTTTTCAGTTCATTTCGGTTTGTTTATTTGAGCAACATCCAAGTATTGTACGTATGTTCAAAAAGAAGCAGTGAATCGGCATTATTTACGTCTTGATAGAATAATAAAATGTATCCAGGACTTATTCTGAAAGTAAAAAAGCAGGGGGGAGAGAGGGTGATGCAGAGTTTACATACTTACATACGAGTCGTTCTTCTGGAAATCATGCACATACTGGAGGCTTAGAGTTAAGATATAAACGTTTTTTTTAAAAGCTCCTTACCCTCAGTCTGAAACGATGGCATAAAATATGAAAACGTCATCGACACAATCAATGTTGTTTTTAAGGCGACACTAACGCCATTTAGAATCATAACACTTTTAGAATAGGACACGGAAATAAAAGACGACATAAATTGAAATCTTGATTGTGCTAGTGTGTAACATTCTCTGTATTTGTTTTCCAGTTGTGCAGCACATAAAGAGACACAACATCGTTCTGAAGAGAGAGCTGGGCGAGGGCGCGTTTGGGAAGGTGTTCCTCGCTGAGTGCTACAACCTGTCGCCCGACCAGGACAAGATACTGGTCGCTGTCAAGGTGAGGACAGACTTACTTCTCTTTTTGACATGGTAACGCTTTGTTGGGAACGCTGGTGGTGGTGAAGAGGAGGAGATGGAAAGGCTGAGGAAGCTGTCATGAAAATGGGGCAGAGAAGCAGCAGAGTGATGGAAGGAGAGAGTGAGAGAGAGAGATCATTTAAATAAATGGTTTAGAAGGTGATCTGAGAAGGTCTCTGATAGGCTGACAGGAACGGACAGGTGGCAAGAAGTACAGTAAACGGAATATGATAGCATTTAAGAACATTTGAATTATGGATTATTGTGTAATCTACCTTCTGTTTACAACATTATACTAAAACCGGGAGAGATCAAGTGAGTCAAAGGTCAATCCGGCACTTGGCAGCTGCGAGGTAGAAGCTAACAGAGAACAACAGAATGGAATAACTCAAGATTTAGCAGTTGAACATGAGCCAGAGTCGAATAGGTATGAACAACTCAAAACTGGGCAGTCAGGTAAACAAAAGTCAAAGATCTTATGTCTTATTATATCATAGTTTCTATTTTACTAATATTTTTCAGTGTTTTATGCAGCACCATATCGCCAAAGCAAGTTTGTGGTTGTGAATTTTGTTCACTGACATGGCAATAAACTTTCTAAGTCTGTATAGTTTCAGGCTATAACTTCTCCCTTAGGGCAGGATTAATTTGGCTCAGGGCATTGTAAATTTCCATCTCTTCACTACAGTACCAGAGTGTCTTTAGACCACTTCTTCATAGCGACTTTGGGCTTCTTTTTTTGTTTTTTAACCCTTTTGTCAGGTCTGTTTTGCAAGAATTGAGCCAATAATTACTCAAATACAGGCTGTTTAAGGTTCAATAACATTTTAAAGCCATTATTGATGTGAAATATGCGCATCTCACTCCTTCAGCTGGGACACACAACATTTAACCAGTTGCTTTTGTTTTGGGTTGCTTCTTTGGGCTTTTTCTTGTCAAAGGCTTGGTCGCTTGTTGCTCTCTGAAAAAGCGACAACCCTGTCCAGTACCTTCGGATTGAAAGTGAGTTCGTTGAAACAAATAGCTAACTTTGAAACTTTGTACCGTATACATTATACACAAAACATTTAAAATCATTGCTATTAAAACGCTTACTGGCTAGTAACTTTTGAAGAACACTATGGGTTTCAAAATGATGAGAGTGATGAGTACGTTGCCATTGTGATTGACTATTTAAAAATACTAGGAAGGAATACTATCTTGTTTAAATGTAAAAATTCCTCAAAATGTTGCATATAACTGGAAGGTGAAAGCCATGATTACCCTCAAAAGGAAAATATGCTTGTGTAATATGATTGATGGCTAAGTTATTGCCTCCTCTGCAGTATTGCACATTGAGATTTGATACCTTGAATACATTTTGAACTATCAGACACTTTGGAGCAGAGAATCTTCTTGAAATAGACACCAGCCTTGCTCTTTAGAAATCACATCCTGCTCCATATGTAGCGTCTGCACACGGCTTATATTTATATATATATATATATATATATATATCTTATATATATATATATATATATATATATATATATATATATATATATATATATATATATATATATATATATATATATATATATATGTATATGTATATATGTATGTATATGTATATATATATATATATATACACATACACACACACACACACACACACACATGCCAGTCTCTATCTTCTGCCCTCCTTTAAGTTTTTCTGCCTTGTCCGACTGAGCTGGGGTTACAGGGGAAGTGCTGATTTCCGGGGCCCGGATCGGTGTCACTTCCTCCCCGCGGCGTTTTCCCCCGTCAGTCCATCTCCATCAGAAAGGTTCACATGTGGTGAAAGTGGATCGCAGTGAGCAGGACAGTCTCATTAACTATACATGAGCCAGAGAAACCCCTGTCCCTTCTGCCCCGTCTCTACATGCACAAACTCAGCCAACATCATGGATAACTTCTTGTATCAAACTTGAAATGTTCTTTATTATGACGGAAATGGCTGTAGCGATTGGTCGACTTATTATGACTAGTTGACTATGAAAAATAGTTGTTGTATTTTGATAACTGGGTTTATTATCCGGATTCAGGGATGGGACCGTATGATACCGTCACGGTATTACATTATAAACGTGACCAAAAATACCACCATATGACGCTATACCAGGGCAATTCAACAAAAGGCCCGGGGGCCAAATTAGGCCCTCCAAGCTATTTAATTCGGCCCACAACTCATCTTCCAAACATAAAAAAAAATAAAATAATCTTGTTTACTGGTTTAATACTGGGTTAGCACTAGTTTAGACCTGGTTGGGTCTTCGTTCTGTCCTTGTTTGATTCTGTTTTAGACCTGTTTGATTCTGGGTTAGTCCTGGGTCAGACCTGGTTTGTACTAGTCTAGTCCTGGTTTGATTCTGGTTCAATTCTGGACAGGCAATTGTGCAAAGCTGTTGGTAAAGCATTTTGTTTGTTATTTCTCAAAAAACCCTAATCTATCTATTTTATTGTATTAACTAGTTTTACAGAAAAAGTGTTTATTGTGCGACCCTAAATGTTGTTTCGGTGGCGTGTTGTGCCCCTCCGGCCCAGAGGCCTTGGCCCACTGAAAAATTAGATTGCGCTATACTGTGCTGTTGTTCCGTTTATAATGCAAGTTGTACACAAGTCGTGTTAATGTGCTTCTTGATTGTACCACTTTACTGTGCAGAGATTTGTGAAAGCAAGATCTGTTATCAGGGCAAAACCTATACCCTAACATGCATGCCTGTACACTGGGACCGGCAAACATGGATTCAATTTATTTTGGTCTATTCTTTGGTTATTTAAATAATTTGTGCAATAATGAATATCATAATAATACAATAATATGTACAATTTAAGGTTGTGAGGAGTGCCTGCGTTTACCTCTGACCCAGTGAAATGAATAAGCTCTGTCGATGTCAAAACCTTAATACCAGTTATTGTCCAATCCCTATCTGGACTATACAAACTCTAAAAAACAAAGACACTGATATTAACATCAATAATACACTTTTGTAAATATTCTCTTTCTAGAAGCCATCGGTCATCATGCCTATTGTCTATGGACTACTAAAATGATACCACCACAGTCCGAGTCTGGTGGTTAAGTTTGGGATCAAAAAGAGCATCCTTATATTCAGCTCATCCATCAGTCACATAAGCTTTATTTACATCCTGAGGGAGCAAATAGAAGTGTTCTGCTAGCCAAAAATCATCAAGTACAACATTGAGATCTCCGTTTAATACATTTAGGGAAGGTGAAATTAATTTAGTTAACGTACAGAAGGGGTTGGAGTTCAGAATCACTGTGCATAGTTCTTTTGACTTACTTACCATTTTTGGCGTCATCATTTAATCAAAAACTGCCTGACCTTTTCCCGCTGCAGCAAAACCTTTTCAATAATTTATCTTCCTTTTGAATTGCTAAATAACATTCTGATTATCAATTTGACTTTAGCCAGTAAGTTTTTTTCCCCCTCAATTATCATAAAAACATTATACGCCAAGCATTTTCTTTTCTTAACAATGATTTAAATCCATCCAAAACAGCAGATTCAACACATTATTTCTTTATTTCCTCTTTCAACCTGGACACTATCGTTAGTATTCAATCTCCATCCACCTATTTCTAATTCCAGCTTCTACAGAATAGTATAAATGCTTGGTGTTCCTCTGCTGACATGTTCTTCCTCCTCCTCCTCACGGTTCTTCTCTTACTCACAGCTGCAGCTTTAGCCTTTAGCTCCGAGCAATTTCCTCAAATCTGTCTCCAAATCCGCCCCACACACGCCGGCGTTTATGCGACGCTCACTGAAAAAAGGAATATCTACGAGTTTATATGTGTAATATATTGTTGGGCTTGTCGGTGGTGCAGTGGTTTAGGGTGTTGCACATGTATTGATAAATGAAATGTATAGTATTTATAGAGTTTTGAAGCGATTAAGACTTAAACCGTACATCATCTTTTTAAATATAACATTGAATTTTTATTTTCAATGTTATTCCAAGAACAAAACTTTTTTTTTTTTTAATTGTTGAGTAATACAATTGCACATAATACATTAATTTAATAAAGGAGAGACATGTTTTCATAATTTAGCTCGAAAGAAAAATATATTGAAAATGTTGTTCCATAGTATATATTTTTTTTATATATGAAACATAAAAACAACAAAAGCAAGAAGAGTGAGGCGTACCTTAAAGAGGGGGTATCACTTCTATGGGGTACTGATCGTGAACACAGTATATATAGATCAGCATGTTACCTTTCGTTGATTTTAAAATGTTATATTAGTTCCCCCCTGCGCTACGTTTATGAAGTTAAAAACATTAATAAAAACAAAGAGAACATTCTAAAAGTCATCATTTGTATGTGGGAGCTAACCATCGGTGATAGTAAATCTGTTATCCAAAAACAAGTGGCAGACTTACTCGCCGGGCTTCGCTTTATTAAGGGAATCCTTCTTTAAAGTCCACGTTTTAAATAGTCCACTATCCAACAAGCGCTCGTTTAAGAAACAGTCATCGGGAAAATGGTGTCAACAAACAAAGCACACTTTCTCAGATGGTGGACTGGCACCATATCTGTGCTAGCCCTCATTCGTGTTCCATCGTAGAAAAAGAGTCAAGCGTAGTCATCTGGACACGGTTTTGAACAAGCATGCGACGTGCCCTCCTCCAGAGAAAGTACACTGTGCACTTTCAAACGTAAATATTCGTCAAATGAAACAGCTTTTTGATTGTATACCCAAGCTGTTTGCCTTGTGAGCTCCTCCTCCAAACTCTTTATCGCTAAATTCATATCACAGTATTCATAGCTCATATTTGATTAGGCTGTCGTTTAAATTGGCGGCAGTGTACGCAGACTGCATGTTCGACTGATCCATCATTTCTTCATTAGAGTCACTTCATTGATTGAGCTCACAAATCCATGCTTTTAATTAGTTAAAGTAGCGCACGCCTCCGGTCCCGGCCCCGCTCCCTCGTCCTTTTTCTCAACTGCCCGAGACGGAATAAGGCTGAGCAAAGCAGGCGGCAGATGTACAGGAGACAGCTAGGTGACAGGCCTAAACAGCTTACTCCTCAGCTATCGACCACCACGGGCTTCATGAAGACGTAAAAGAGGATTCAGTTATATTGTAATCACTGGCAATTTAACAATCTGTCTTTGTCCTCACTTATGTAGGGAGAAAATCAAGACTTTTTAATACATTTCAAAATAAAACAACTTTAAGTAATAACCAAACTGAACATTTAACACAATAAATGAGTGATTGGAAGCTAAATTACAATCTAAAGCATGTAAATATTTCCGATACTGTCATATTGAAGACAGTAAAACATGAATGAAACAATGTAGATTTTCTAAATGGGTCTTCATATTTTACATTAAGGAATTGTGTCTATTTGTCGACTGAAGAATTGATTAGGCTTATCCCTTCATCTTAGCATCGTAATAATGACAACCCAAAGAGCAAATCTGCAGCCAAATGAATATGCATGAGAAGTTTCACGCCTCGTTCGCGCCGCTTTCACCTGTTTATCATGGCACATGCAAAGACGAACGAACAGAACGCTGCCATTTTAAAGTCCACTCAAAACCTCCGTCTAATAATGCCGTAATGTGTTTGTTCTGCACTGTAACAAAGCGTGGCAAACTCACCACGTCTCCCTGCGTCTCCGGACAACATGTTATTATAACCCGCATGGTTCAGTCCAGTTTCTGTTGTGTTGTGTCGGTTGAGTGTAAATTTTCTCTGTGTTTTCAATGGCACGTCGCACATTGATGACATCACAGAGAGATTCTGATTTAGAACTCGGGACTACATCCTGTAATTTCAAACATTTATTTTTCAAAAACTGCCTCTTAACGGAAGTAAAACGATGAGGAACATTTACCACAGGTTCTATCCACCAAACTAAGTCATAGTTAGAAAAACAAGAGAACATTCATATAGACAATTAGGTTCAGCAATACAATTACAGGTTTTGTGCTCATTACTTAACACAGAGCTGATTAGCCTCGAGTCAACTTTCAAAAATTTAACAAAAACATTATTTATCTTTCTTTATTCTATTTCTTTCTAATCCTTACTAGAGAAATGAATGTGAAATTTACTTCTGGAACCAAGTGGTGTGTCGTCACTGCTCCATTTATGTGTGCACATTATAGAAAATAGTTTAAAGGTCTGACAAGAACTTCTGACAAACCCCCAGAAAAATGACGACCCAAGACATTTTAATATTTACGCACCAACTTTTAATACTTTTTAGACCCCGTGGATACAGTGTACTTAGACCACTCTTAGGTTGTGTCTCACCTCAGTCCTCTCTCAACTCCATAAACACTCCCAGCTCTTCTTCAAATGTGACACCAGCATCAGTTTCCAGCAGGTCGATGGCGGTTTGGATCGGCTTCCCCTTCTTTCTGTTCCCATGTGAGGGTCCCCATAGATGGAGGGAGGCTCGGTGTGTTGTGATCGCTGTGGATGTCGATGGCACTGAGTTGCGACTTCCATTCTTCGATCAGCGATGTTGTTGCTGACTGCTGGAAGATATTTGTGTTTAGTTTACTCAAAGTTGTATTTTGAGTGATTCATGCATGTTTGAGGAACAGTGTTCTATTCTGCAACTCAGGCTCGAGGGCTCAGAAAAGTCCTGTTTTCATCCACCCTCTATCCCCGCCCACATCCCTGTACAAACTTTGTAATGAATAAATAAATACATAAATAAATAGACTCCGGGTCATACACACAAGGTCATTTTTAATTTTTCAATTTTATAACATATCACAAAAAACATAGAACAGAACACAACCGGAGAGAGACCAAGAGACAAAAATAAAAAAATAAAAAACATCCTAAAAAATTATAAAAATAAGTCCCAAAGTCTTTCAAATATCTCAACTTTCAAATGAAGTCTGAATTATTTTTTCTATTTCGTGTCTGTCATTTATAAGTTCAGTCGAGTCCTTTATTGTAGGTGAAGTTTGTGCCATACATTTTTTTGTCATGGCCTTTTCCCCTGCTGCCAGGATAATGCTCCAAAGGTATCCATTTACTGTGTCCATGGCAGGAGTTTTAAGGCCCAATTACGTAGTTCTGAAATTGAGTGTTGGTGATGTCAAAAATAGACTGGAGTGCCTTGTTAATCTCAGGACAGTCCCAGAACATGTGATAGAGGTTTGCCTCTTGGTAAGCACAGTTTCTTCAGCAGCTAGCATTTCCTTGTGAATAGTGAGCACTTTGGCTCCCGTTACCCGCGACCCCCTAAAGGGAACAAGTGGTAGAAAATGAATGAATGAATGATATATTTTCCCAATTTTCACCTGTCAAAAAAACACTTTATTTTTCCCATTTCCTTTTTATATATTTGGTAGAATGGTAGATTATTATATTATTATGTTACAATGGTCATTATTTTGTTTTCATTTCTTGGTTATTACAGGCCAAAGGATTCTTTCTTTTACAATCTGATTTAAAAACAAATACATTTAAAAAATCCAGACCTTAAATCTTAGGCCAGTGCTGTTATGTGCAGCAACTTTTCAACAATGAAACTTCACTGCTTGTTATGGTGAAATGCAACTATAAAAAGGCGAACTTTATTATGTATGCATTTTTTAACAAGAAGTCAGAGGTCCAATTTGTATTACAAAACGGTTTTGGCTCAATATAGCAGATTACAATGAAGAAAATGTACAATTAGTATCTAAGATTGTTATAGTTTATTACTAAGTTCTAGAAACAAAGCACAGTATATATATATATGTCCAACTCTCCAAACCATAAAATAAGACTCTCCACTTTTTTTTGGACCTGTAGGCTTTATTAGACTGGACAGTGCATCCTGAAATGGATATGAGAGAGGGAAGGGACAGTCAGTAAATTGTCGGAGCTGGAATCGAAGTCACAATGCTGCGCTTCTGGCTGCACATGGAGCCTGGCATGTGTGCTCAGCCACTGAGTACCACGGAACGGTTGAATTTTTCATGCCAGATTTGATTTCCTTATGTTAGACATTTTGTTGAGTTAAGCTAGAGGCTAGAGCTTTTCTAATTTTGATGTGTTGATCTGATTTTAATGCCGCTGTCAATCTGACGCTATAGTGACGATCTTAGTATAAATATAATGGTGTAACAGTTATATTTGGTTACTTTTCATCTGTTTGAACTGACACCGATTTTATGTATAGACAAAAGTGACTAATAACTGATGCGCCCATTATTGATTTTAAAGTTTAAATGGAAGTTCATTACACTTTACATTATACTACATAATTTGACAGATCAAAAAATCTGAAAAAAAATATTCTTAAAAAAATACATATATTCATTTATTTAAATTTTTTTGAAATATATAAAAACACAAAACAAGTAACACCCAGGGAGCAAGATACAACAACAATAATAATAATAATAATAATAATAATAATAATAATAATAATAATAATAATAATAATAATAACAATAATAATAAATGATTATGGCACAATATGACAAAACATAAATAAAATTACAGCATAACAAGTCCTACATTACAATTGCATTTCGTCCAGAATTGATCAAATATGTCCATTTTCAAATTAAGCCTGAATGTCATTTTGAGGCCCGAGTACATAGTTCTAAAATTGAGAGGGATGTCAATGTCAAAAACGCATGATAGTGGTTTGCCTCCTGGCTGTCACAGTTCCTCCAACAGTTAGCATTTGCTTGTGAATAAAGGGCACTTTGACATGGTGTTACGAAAACACTTTTTGCTATGTGATTTTGCGATTTTACTCATATTTTCCTACTCCTCGTCCTTCAAAACAAGGCTACCTTCTTTTAAAAAAATATATAAATTATTGTTATGGTAACTGAACTCTTCAACTGTGTGATATGAACTAACCTGTAACGTGACCAATTCAAAAAGACAAATATCATTATTCAAGGTACTAGATTTTGTCCCATCCTTGAAAATTCAATACATTATTTGCGCAAAGATTTTACACAATTTCTGTAACAGACACATGGCTTAAAGACAATGAAATAAACATAACTCTGTAAAGTAAACTGGCATTGCTCAAAGTGCCGAGTGGAGCGTAAAAACACAATGTGCTCCTCCTGCAGCTGTACTGCTGTGATAGTAAAGCCCAGTAGTGAGCGAGACAGCAGCATAATTACCAGATACGAGGTTATCCATGGCTTTCAGACGTATGAATAATTAGGACTGTTGCCGTAGCGATGGAAAATATCATATTTTTTGAAAGGTGAAAAGTCCCCAAAATGTTGTATAAAACAGGAAGCTGAAACCTAGACCGTTCAAAACAAAATTTAACTTTTAATTGTTTACTGTTTTGGCATTTATCCTAATTTTAAATGTATTGAAAACCATACAGTCACGAATTGCATGCATTTCATCCAGAACATGTTTGTAAACAGACCTGTGCCTGTGGTTTAGGCAGTATAGGCAGTATAGGCAGTATAGGCAGTATAGGCAGTATAGGCAGTATAGGCAGTATAGGCAGTATAAGCGATGGGAGGGGCCAGTGTAATCTGCACTGCAATGGTCTGCAGCCCACAAAGTTTTAGTCTGACTTTTTTTGTCATTCTTTTTTCTTATTCACAGAATTACAAGCACAAACATTAGATGATCCTGTCTTTAGATTTAATATCATATTTCTCAATGTGTGACACATTTCTCTCTGTTTCTCTTCTGTTGAAATCTTTTAGAAGCAATTTAAAACAGTCTTAATTCTCCGGACAAAATGGTCAGGCTTCAGTTTTTCTGCCCACAGTGCAGTGTCCAGTGTAGCTCAGACTCAGCTCCACTCAGAACCACTGATTCAGGGTTTGGACTCAAGTGTTTTTATATTAAATAATGGCCCCATTCTAATCATTATAATGTATGATTAAATACAGAACTATACTACTGTAAAACATGTGATTTGCGCTTCAAGGGAACTGCTGTCATTTTAGGCATTACAAAAATACATTTAATTGAAATAGAATTGAATGAATCTACGATACCCCAAATTACAGTGGGTTGTCTGTTTTGTTAAAAAGAAGTAATGCCCACAGTTTGCCTACTTGGCAAAAGTACTCAATATTCTATATGTGTTCATGCAGATGGGGGCAGGGGGCACCATCAGAAAATAGGCCAAGGGCACCAAAAGAGCTGTTTGAGTTTTTCCAAGACTTAGGCATTGAACCCATCTGAATCAACTGCTTTACATTGTACCAAGAACAGGGACATTTAAAAACCTGAAAGCTGCATCATTACGGCGAGTTATGAAGAGAATGATAATCTATGATTTGCATTTGGGATTAGGGTACAGGCCAAATATATGAAAAGAGATGGATCCAGTTTGGCGCTTATTGTCCAGTGATAGAGTGACATGAATTGGCAAAAAAGAAAAAAATATATTTATTAATTGCATTGGACAAATTGCAGCCTTTGTAACCATTCAATATTCTATTTTGAGATGACTCTTGCAGCCCTATTTACTTCACCTCATTACTGCCTATTATTTCTCCACAGTTATTGCCAGGCCTCTAATTGTTATCATTAGCCACGCGGCTTTGCCTGTTTAACCTATAATGACGTGTATGAAAGTATTGTAGTCTTTCCAGCTTATAGGCTTTTAACCGCCTCGCCCGCCCTGTTCCCATTCGCATTATGATGCACTCTGTCATGCATTCTACATTACAAACATGTTCTTTCCTGCACTCATAGTCCTTAATGGAGAGGCTTTAAGAGTGGCCTATCAATCAGAGCAGCCATGGCAGCCACCTCCACCGTGGACTGTACACAGGCTGCGGGGACATCCATCATCATGCATTTTCACACACGAAATATGCAGACGTACTTCCTCTCCACGGCCCCATCCATCACGGAGCGAGTGGGTGTCAGTTACTCTGCCCCCTGCTCACATATGTAGATGAAGGTAGAGTGCGATCACAATAAACTACAGGCTGGTGATTGCATTTATTTGTCATGGGGGCTCGGCGGAAACACTACGGAGGACGAATGGTGTTGTTACGATACTTACAGTACCAAGGAATAGGTTCAAGGCATGTATTTTTTACAATAGAATGTAAATGTCACACAGTATTACAGTACTTTCTACAGTACCACTCTCCGTATCTTTGAGGTCCAAGTTTTGACCTCCCAGCACAAATGGAATGACATATTGTGCAACTTATTTTTAAGATTTAAGACAAAATCATTCAAAAGCCAGAATAGAGCACCTGAACTTCTTTCATGCTTATTACTACAAACATGTCTATTTCCATATTAGGCTAACCGACAAACTAATCGATTAGTACCAACAGAATGTTGCCATGGTGACAGTAATTAGGCAGCTGTCAACTACAGCGGCAACCTGCTGAGTATAGATCAGAGAACATGGGGTGAAGATAGTTTCAGTCGTGTAAAATCTGAACTAATGAGCACAAAAATCAAAACATTTTTGGCTAATTATGTAAATTAAAGGGCAGCTGTTCTGAAGCCCTTTGTTGCCATGGAAACTGCATCTAAAATGTAACAGTATGAAAAAGGAAACATCTTTCACTGCAAAATTGAGCACTGATTTGATAAGTGAGAAGCCTCAGAACCTTGATGACTGAGGCGAATCGTTTTTGTGTTAGCGTTTATTTTCTGTGGTAATATTCTATTCATACAGATTGCAGGCTGTAATACCAGTGTAATAACTAATACTAGAGACATTTTGCTCACAATATTGAGTCTCTTAAAATAATCTCATCGTTCTGTGAGGGGGTGAAGTTAACTGAGAGCACTGCGGTGTCTGGGGTTGTGACTCAAATTACACTTTAATCTGAGCTTTGTTTTGACACAATCTGACCATAAAGAGTTGATTTAGTTGAAACAGGTGATCTGATTTGTGCGGTTAACACGTCTTCTCATCCTTTGTTCAGCTTATTATATTTGGGTCTAAAGGCACGTTCACACCGCGGCGACCAAATTCGCGCTGGCCGCAGAAATTGCCCGCCTGTACATTTGAAGGCAGCAGCACTGGCCCAAACGGGCGGCTAAAAAATAAACTCTCCGCAGCCGAGGCGCGGCCGAGGCGCGGCCGAGGCGCGGCCGAGGTGCGGCCGAGGCGGCGAACGCACTTGCGCAGTGGAGAAGTTGTGTCCTATGGCAGTTCAGGTTAAGAGAGTGGCTTCGGTGTATTTACTTTACAAAGTCCAAATCGGAGGCGATCGGCTCGGGGGCTTGTCTGGGTCCCGCAGATACTTCAGAGATGAGCAGAGTTTACTGAATATCATTATTTGCTCCAACAGCTGCGTCTGGCTGATTTTTTTATCGGTCCGAGGTTTGCTTTGGTCCTTCTTCCGGGTAGTGCGTACGTACGTCACTGGAGCATAATCTCTGATTGGTTGCTGCGCCGCGTCTGCTGCAAAAAAGTTCAACTTTGTCCAACTTTTCTGCAGCGGCCGCTCTGGCCGCTCTGGCCGCTCAAACGGCCAAATCGCGTCGCGTCCGCCGCTCAAAACGCAGGAGTCGCGCTGCAAAAATGAAAGATTTGCAGGTTGCGGGTCCACATAGACTTTGAATGTAAACTGGCCGCTTTGCCGCAGAGGTGGGAACTCGACTTTACAGTAGATTCAGAGTAACGGGACTATAGGCCTTTGTCAGCAGTCGTACAGTCACTCTACTGATTGAGCAAGGATAATGAAGGCTTTTTAATGCATGGATAACTTATCGTGCTCATTTTCAGGCACTTAGTATTGAATTAGCTGTTTCAAGAACGGGACCACGGCGTGAGTTTGCAAAATGGAAAAATTATGTTGGGACTTGATTTGAAAATAGAGCTATTTGACAGATGGTTGAACCTTGGGAGTAAGAGTTGTCCTTCACCGTGCTTCTCCCCAAGGTTTTAACTCTTTCCCACAGGGTTTTTTGTAGATTTTCCTTGCTTGGATTGAGGGTCTAAGGACAGGGGATGCTGGGACAGTTATCCATTTGCTAAATTCCTCTGAACATTGTTTAATCTGCTTCTCTATTTCATTGTCGCCCATTGGGGTATACTGCTGCTGTGATTTTGGCCGTTACAAAATACTGTAAATTTAAATTAATTGACTTTGGACTAAGTGGGACTTTTTTGTTGGAATAGATGTGCTGTCATTTTATTTAATTTAATGTTCTATTCTACTTGTTTTTAATTTTGTTTTGTTTTTTTGCTCCCTGGTTTTGTTCTATGTTCTGGGTTTTGAAAATTAAAATTAAAATTAAAATTTAAAAATACCTAAAACATTAACATGCATCCAGTATAACCCCAAAATCTGGCTTTAATTTTCATCAAATTATTAAAAAAGTAATAATTGCCTATTAAATAAACAATGCAAACTACAACAGTTAAAAAAAAATACTTTAAAAAATATAAAATAAACTATTGAACAGCTGGGTGAAAAATGGAATACTGTGATTGCAGATTAAATTTGCAGTAACGAAAATCAAGACTCACAGTTTGTTCACAGTTTGAGAGCGCTAAACTAATAAAAGAATCCTCAGACCGTGTTTGTTGAGGTCCAAACTCCGGAATAAAGACCTCATGGAGACACGCTCTGCAGAAAACGTTATATTACATACAGAAGTGCAGCCATTGCCATTTCCGAGCTTCCTCCGGCCACCACAGCCCTTCTTATTTCACATATAAAACTGCATCTTAAAGCAAACCTAACCTCTAATGGATGTACTTTTTTTTTTTCTGCTGAATAATAAATAGTCTTTTGTCAGCCTGTAAACGTACATGTACACGGAGCTCACTTCCCACACATGTCCATTCTCACGTTTCACGCCTAAAGCTTTGCACACTGTACCAGACTGCGACATCTGCCGTATCATCGTTTTTAAAAGATCAGATTACATCCCATAATGTACATGGAAGGAGACTGTATTGGTCCAGATTGATTGCAAACGTATGGAGTTTTTGTGATGAAGTCAGCTTTCGGTTTTAGAGGTTCAATGGGGTCAAACTAATTCATCGGCATTAAAATGATGTCAATTCGCAAATCTTGTTTTGCCTTCGCACAACCACACATCTGGCATACAAATTGGGACTATACCTCTAACTATACCTGAAATAAACCTTGACAAAACCAGGATTGGGACAGGATCAAACCAGGACCATTTCATTTTTGGACCATCCAATTTGACTAAAAAGGAGTTGTGTTTTAGTCCCAATTTAGTAGACGAAAAGATCACAATGATTTAGTCGACACTCAAACCGAAAAGAATGATTTGATTTGAGTTTTCTCCCTTGGACGTAGAGTTTGTTTCTGCTCTGGTTTGAGGCTCTGGGGCTGAAGACTATAGGGCTGAGCAATTTGACCAAAAAAACCCAGACACTTATCAACATTTCCCCCCATTAATATTTACCAATCACATGAACGTATAAAATTGGCTTTCAAAATGAATTTCACCGTGTCAACACCGAGTCAGGAAGAAAAGCCTTCAGCTACTTGGCTCCCTGTCTGGGGAACAAAACACACAGACTATTTAAATGAAACGATTTTATGCCTTTTAATGCATTCAAAGCACTGCTTAAAGATTACCCACAATGCCAGTGCTCTTGTTTGCATGATTTTTATTCCATATTTTGTGTGCTTTTATACATTTGTTTGATTTAGTTTTATTGATTGTTTCATTGACCTTTTAGCTGGATATTTTGTTACTGTTTTACGTGTTTTCTCTCATTGTTTTCTCTCTGTATAAATATATAAAAAGAAATACATTTGCTGAAAACAAAATGCATTCTTTGGTTTTCGCTTCCTGTTATAGGCAACATTTTGAGGGCTTTATTTTCCTTTTGAACAATATCATATTTTTGTTTTCAACTGTTTGTCGCTATGGCAAGGGTCCTAATCTGGTATCATTCTTAAACCCATTTATCAGAAAGTTTGTTTTTTCCCCCTAAACTGCTCCAAACCGCATGTTTTTACTGACAGATTATTGGCTGTAAACTGGAACATGATACAGCCTCATTTAGTGAAGTCAATATGCAAATTGCAGTGTATTTAACTATAGAAATGGCCTCCAAACTTGTGCTTGTTCTAAGGACTTTTTGCACTCTTGGAACCTTTCTCAGCTACAGGTACTTTTCTTTTTTCTTTTTCTTTTTCCAGTCCATTTACGCCATTTATTTTCCGACTTTGACAAACGTTGTTGATCCACAAGATAAATAACTTGTGTACAGTAGCTCCAAAAATTCCAAAAAGTCTGAATAACTGTGAGTAATTTTGTGTTTTATTGTTCATTTCATTGAGCTATTTGTGCTTTGCCGTTTTGTGCAGGTTTACAGTGCTCAAAAGAAAGTGGATGAACTTCACTTTTTTCAAAACTGCCTATTGAAGTTAATTTATAGCCAGTTACACCCACTTTCAGCCACTGTTGCCGTGGTGAATGCGCGCAAAAAGGTCTGGGAGGTTCCTCTTACTAAATAGGGACTTAGTTCTTGGAAAATGCCTTCAATTGCGAACCTCTTAACTCGCCACGCTTTGTTGTCGAAAATAAAACGACAAAAAATCAAATAAAGAGCTCAAAAAGTACTTTCACCACACTTTACAGACATATAAATATACAACTAGTTTTACAAAGACAATGCAGAAGAATGCAGACTCTGATTGAAGCAGCATAGTTCAGTCAAACACAGTGATCAGGCGTTTTCTAGTTCAAATGCCGATTGAAGATTTGACAAAAATGTATTGACTGCACAAACAAAGACGACGCAATAACAGCTCCATATTCCTTGTTTTTGCTGCGTAATCTCCTCTGCCCTTTAGGTCATATGTGTAACCGGAGCCTGCATGTCTGAGACCACACACATAACCGTGTGTATATCCGTGTCATATACTGTAGGAGGAGCATTTAATTATTCATGTAGGACACTGGGCTTTTCTATATTTCTGCTTTAGGTGAAATGAATCCAGCGCCGTGATGGCTTTGGTTTCCGGACAGTCTGGGACCCACGAGCAGAATGTACAGCTGACTTCCTGATCCATGGCTCTGCGGCTCAGACTAGGGATTAGTTTCAAAGGGAAAATATTAAAACATTTAATTAATATGCAAGCCATTACGCTGTCGTTTCTATAGAAAAGACTTTGTGGATGCGCATATTGCCGTTTTAATATTGTACATTTTTGGATTCAGGGAAAGAAATGTCAAAAACGCAATGTCAGTCGTGTTATGGTGAGAGGTAAAGTGTGTAAGATGGTTATTTAAAGAAGATGTGTTGTGCTTTTATTGTCTGAAAAACTAAATGTCGACCATAGTTTTACATGGCGTTCACTGTAAATCTCAACATTGGTCTAAAACGGCTCAAAGGGGACATTTGATGTGTTTTTCAGTTACTTACTATTGAACTATTGCATAATTAGATCTTCATTTTACATTTTGTTCAATGTAAACCGCAATTTTGATCTAAAACATTTTAGTAATTTCATCTGTAACAAGCTGCAGATTTTAATTTCCATGTTTTTATTGTTGAAAAATGGCCACGAGATATTTAAGAGCCCTGCGTGAATAAATTCAAATCAGATTTATTTTTATTTGGTGCACGGTGGCAGAGCGGTTAGAGCTCTCGCCTCCCAAGAAGGAAATCATGGGTTCGATTCCTGGGCGAACATTACATCACATGATTTCTCTGGGTGGAGTCTGCATGTCCTCCCCCCGTGTTACCGTGGGTTCTCTCCGGGTTCTCCGGCTTCCTCCCACCGTCCAAAGACATGCATGTGTTAGGTAAATTGGCAACTGTAAATTGGCCTAGTGAATGAGAGTGAGAGTGAATGATTGTCTGTGTGTCTATGTCTCTGTGTTAGCCTGCGGCAAGTTGGCCACTGTCCAGGGTGTACCCCGCCTAAGGCCCAAAGGCACTGGGATAGGCTCCAGTCACCCGCGACCCCTAACGGGAACAAGCGGTAGAAAATGGATGGATGGATGGATGGTAAAGTAAGTACAGAGCAATGGGCGGAGACAGGGAGTACATTTTGTTAAAAGAAATAAAAGCCTGGAAAAACGTTACTGCAATATACAGTTTGGGTCTTGCTATAAAATCTTGATATTGGTGTGGCTCACAAAATCTATTCCGGACTTATTTTTAGGTTTGGTGAGGTTGTCATTACATCATTGCTAGGATTCAACTCTCTCTTTAAACATTTGACAGTGTTTTGAAAGCCAAGTCTACCACTATATAACATAAAAGGACAGTTAATCCTATCTTAAATCTATGGCAGGGTGGATTAAGGTCAATGCCAGAAGTTACCATGGCCACTCTTTCTTTGTGATCTCTTTCCCTCTCTCAGAATAAGTGTAACGTTATGAAATGTTTGTGTGCAGACCCTGAAGGAGGCCAGCGAGAACGCCCGAAAGGACTTCCACCGCGAGGCCGAGCTGCTCACCAACCTGCAGCACGAGCACATAGTCACCTTCTACGGAGTGTGTGTGGAGAGCGACCCCCTCATCATGGTGTTCGAGTACATGAAGCACGGAGACCTCAACAAGTTCCTCAGGTCAGAAGACGCACTCACAAGATACTAAGCCTGTAATATATATTTTATGGCACCAGAGATCAGGCGCCCAGTTCCGTTTTTCCAAGTGGGCGATGAGGACGTTGCGCGCGAAGTTCCGCCGTTCCATTTCAGTCATGCTCCAAAACAGACCTCTGCCTGTATCCCACCTGAGGCACGGGGGTTTCACTGACAACGGATCTCATTTAATGTAGTTTTACAGCGGTAAAAACAAGGAGCTCTGAAGTTATTGCCTTTCGTACCTCTCAACCCCCGATTTCCCACACGAAAGGCAAATGCCCTTTCTTACTGAGCTAAACTAACTTACCTGTTTTACCTACTGGATGGATTGAATAGCCAATCAATTCATTACAAAAACTAGCTCTCTATGTTATTAAAATACTGCCTGTAGTTCTAACTAATATCTAGTCATTGGAAACATGAACAGAGCCTGAGCTACAAACACAGACTTGTCTCTAAAAGATAGTTTTTAAGTCTGTTTGTTGAAACTTGGAGCTGCTGTTGCTCCGCTTCTCCTCTGCACATGCTCAGTTAGGGCAAAATCTGCAAAGACTCCCACACAGGTTTATTCAGCGTGGTCTGAGCACAGATCCATGGGTTTGAGGCTGTGTGGTCCTCAGAGCGCATGTGCAGACCTCCGTTCTGGTTCTTGAAAGCTTGAACGGGCCTCTGAACACGGCCACAGAATGCACAGGGGTGGGGGAAGAAGAACCAAGCTTCCTGCAGTACTACAAGCTTCCTGCAGTACTACCTGTAATGTCATCGATATGACACCAAGTTAAACCACTGAAGAAGGACCAGGACCACAGGGAACGTTTTGTTGCGTTTTAATTTCCCTCTCCAGATGGTGAAAACTGCAGAACATATACAACATGCTCTGAGCATAAAATATCACAAAATAAAGTGCTTCATCTACTAAATAAACTTAACATAATACAAAAATACAGAAGACTAGACATATATCAACATATTCATGAACTTACGACATTGCCTTGTAAGAGCTTCAACGTGGATGGCGACAGATAGTGATTCAGATTGCTGGCTTTTCCATGTGTCTTTATACCATCAGAAACCGGAACCGGAAGTCGCGCAGTAAACCGGAAGTAGAATTATACGGTAATAATTTCTAACCAAAATTACAAATAATAATGAAATGCTCATATGAATAAACTTTAAATACATTTTTAGCGTTTTGAACACATGTATACAATTAATAAAAAAAACAATTTGCCATAAAGGCAACACACTCCCCGCCTGACCTCAATGAGGTCACTACAAATAACAACCTTGTCGGAATTAGTCCTTGGGAAGAACTATGGGGCTCTTTTCCAAGTTCTCGGACTCTAAAATGTTTGAGCCGGCCTCCAACTGAAATGATGCCGTTGTCTAAGACCGGACTGAGTTTCAACAGGGGGCTCTGTTTGGTGATTGGTTTGTCAAATTTGAGGGCAAACAGTTTCTTTTTTTAAAGCTGGCCTCTTGAGTCCTTTGGAGAATGACATGTTTTGCTTCAATCATTTCATCTGGTATGCGAGGCAAGTGACATCTGTGCCACCCTTTGCATTTGCTGTTTGAATTGCCCTTGAAAGATTTTGCAATGTGGATGAGGAACGCTACTGCTCTGACTAAGGACTTGAAGGTGAGAAGCGTTCAAAGCGTTTGCAGATGAGCTCTTGGAGGTGAGTGGCACAGGCATTTACTTGTGGCCTGATTTCACTGTCTTTGTCCGGCTCAACTAACTCAAACTTTTCGCTTCCTTGTTTTATATCTGCAGGTGGACAATGAATGAAGGAAGGTCCCGTGAACCAAGTTGTTTTGATTAGTTGAGATAGTGTCAACGAGCGCAATGCATGATCTGCTGGGTTTTCCTCGGTGCGCACATAGTGCCACTGATCTGGCCTCGAGGACTGGCGAATACGCTGAACTCTGTGAACATAAGTGTAGAATCTCTTCGATTCATTGCAAATGTAGCCCAAGACTACCTTACTATCTGTGTAAAGGTGAACTGCGTCAAACTGCATATCTAATTCATCCTGAATAAGATCAGCCATCTCTACAGCCAAGACGGCGGCACACAGTTCAAGTCTTGGTATAGTGGGTTCTGACTGGGGGGAAAGTTTTGCTTTGCCCATGACGAATCCTACCTCGATTTTATCATTTGGATGAATTGCTTTTATTTTTAAGTAGGCTACAGCACCTATGGCTTTTGTCGAAGCATCTGAAAATAGACACAGTTCTTTGTGTTTAGCCTTACTGAGAGAAGTCTTTGTGTAGGTTCTTGGTATACGGAGTTCTTTTTAAGTCTTTGAGAGAATCTCTCTCTCCAAACTTCCCATTTATTTTGTTTGTCTTCTGGAAGTGGCGTGTCCCAATCTGAGCTTTCAGAAATGAGTTCCCGGAGTAGAGCCCTTCCTTGGATTGTGACAGGTGCTAATAGACCTAGCGGATCAAAAACGCTATTAACTGAAGACAGGACACCTCGCCGAGTAAATGGCTTGTTTCTGGGGGCCATTGAGAAAGTGAAAGTCTCAGTCATTGTTTCCCAAATGAGACCTAGACTTCTCTGTGATTGAATTTCTTCACTACCAAGATCTAGGTCTTTAACGACTACAGCACAATCTTCAGGGCAAAAGGCTTGCATAACTGCTTTCGAGTTAGAAGCAAACTTGTGTAGACGCAAATTAGACTCTGCTAGTGAGTTGGGCTTTTGAGGGTGATAAACCCCAAATGTTGGAAGATACCAGGACTCTTCTCCTTGCTTTAGGGCGGTTGCTACTTCAGCGTGGCCCCCTGGAGAAAATACCTCCCATAAACTCCACATATTGTTGCTGCATGTGGGGTTTCCTTTGTAAATTTCGTTTGAGGGAATAAAACCGGCTAACTGACAGCTCTCTATTTTTTGGCATTTGCTGGCGAGGTTCTTTAAAGGGCAGAGGGGCGACCCAACTATTGTTGTCGTCTCTGTACATGCCTTTGTCCATAATCTCTAAGAAGAGTGTGTCCTCAATGGAGGGAGCCATCTTATTGTCATTTTCAGTACAGTTGAAAACTGCCTGTCCCAGAGCTTGTTCAGGTGTTTTACTGGGCCTGTTTGTGTATGGCATTTCTTTGTGGTGCCGAAAGTTTTCACATTGTCCAAAAACTGTGGGGCGGCCATTTGTAAGAATTACTGTTTTAAATGTGTTGACTATTGGCTTGTGGATGTTACCTACACATACCTCCCCAACTACGACCCACCCTAGATCTAGACGTTGGGCAAGGGGGCATGATGAGGGCCATTGACTTGTTCCCTGACTTTGTGTGCACGTAAAACATCTCGCCCTAGTAGTAGGAGTATCTCTGCCATAGGGTCTAGTTCTGGCATGTACTTTGCAATGGACTCCAAGTGTGGTTGGTGCCTTACAGCGCTAGGAGTTGGGATTTCACTCCTATTGTTCGGAATTTTCCAGACATTCAATGAGACTGGGAAGCTGGATTACTACCGACCCATCTAAAGACTCAATCTGAAAGCCTTCAGCCATTTTGCCCCGAGTTTCAACAAGGCCAGAGCATGTTCTTAGACTGTAGCAGACAGGCTCATTCTTAATGTTGAAAAGTTCAAAGAACTCAGGCCTAGCTAAGGAACGGTTGCTCTGGTCATCCAGTATAAACATAAGCTTTAACAGCATTATCTTTGCAACCTTTAGGGTACACCCGTGCAAGACATATTTTTGAACATGAACGACCCCACTGACCTGGACCGCACACTTCAGTGCAACTTGTAGTTTACAGCAGGGTTCTCGGAGTGATTTTCCCCCTCCCCGCCATCTTCTTGAGCAGGGCAGGGGCCTTGTAGGTCTGCGGTGGAGGACCAGGATGCATGACCGTGTCGTGTCTTGTACTTTCACATTCAGAGCACTTTACTGTAAATTTACAGTCCTTAGCGAGATGAGTGTCTGAAGAGCAGCACTTGAAACAGATTCCTTTCTCTTTGAGGAAGGCCTTTCTCTCGTCGAGGAGTTGTTCCTGAATGTCCTGCATTTCTTGAGGGGGTGTGGTTTTATCGTGTAGTGGACAGTTCTTGTTAATGTCCTTGTTAGGAGGTGTAAGGTTCGTTTTATGTACAGAGATGGGTTTAACAAAGTTTAAGTACTTTATGTTGGTTCGTGCTGGTATTAAGTGTGTTTGGTTGAAACTTGGATCATTACGTTTCTTAGCCTCTTTGCATATAAACCTACAAAAAGAAATCGAAAGGTGGAAAAAATCCTTGATTATCCTCTTTATACTGCGAGCCTTGAGACATCCATTTCTCCTGGAGTCCGTATGGAAGTTTATCAACTATTGCCCAATTCCACGAGAAGTGTCCAGATAGAGCAAACCGGGTAGATAGCCATCCTCCTTTGCGCCTTGGATCTCTTGTAACAGATCCCCTAGTTCCCGCAGTTTTTACATTATCTTTTTGTTGTAAGTTTGGGAAAAATGTCCAATCTCTGAAATAGTGATTTTTCAATTATTTCAGGAGCAGCATAAACACTCATGGAGACGTTCCCATGCCTTCTGCAGAGCTATGGTGGGGTTATTGACATACACTGAACGAATACGTTTCACCTGATTGCTTGACTCTATTCCTAACCATTTTGTCAATAGATCAAGCTCTTGAGTTGTGAGAGGTGAACCTCTGCAGTAGCGCCAGTGAATGAAGAGCACCATGCTCTGAAGTTCTCTGGTCTGTCATCATACTGGTAGAGACCTGAAGTGATTAGGTCACGACGAGCCATGTATTGTCCGAACGGCTCTGCTGAATGTGACGTGCTTGCAGGAGTGTTTGTAACGAGGTGTGAATGGTTTGGAGAATGGACTGAGGGCATACTTTCTTTGTTCAATCTCCTGTTTAGTCTCAACTTTACGAGGGCCAGAAGCATTTGAATAGGCAAAGCTGTAAGGTGGTTATTCTGCTCTGGCCTACTGCTTATGCACAGTCGATCTTTAACTGAAACTTCATCTTCAGCCAAGTTCCAAGTTATGAATGTGCCATCTGAGAACCTGTTTTGGTGACAGGTCTCTGACGCTGGTGGGGAACCTTGAGGTTTGCTTAAGTTCAATTGCGACTGTACATAATAATTAGTTCTTTCTTTTTTCACACTGTTAGATAAAGATTTTCTGCTCTCTAATCCATCTTGCATTGCCTCTGCTTCCTCTAGCACTTCTGCTTCGGCTACTGCAGCATCTGCTTCTCTTTGTAATGTTAGCACTTGTAGCTCTGCATCAATTTTTCTTGTTTTCAAGTTCGCTCAATGCTTTTTCCACTTTTAGCTGTGCCTCTTTACTTGCATATGATGCCCTCACCTTCGCTGCTTCTGCTTTAGCTCGAGCGCGGGCGGCACTGTTTGTAGATGAAGACGAGATACTTGATGTGCTTTTTCCGGATCTGTTGCTGGCTGCCATTTTGACCACGATGAAAGCGTTAAATGCTGTCTTTTCACTGTAATGTCATCGATATGACACCAAGTTAAACCACTGAAGAAGGACCAGGACCACAGAGAACGTTTTGTTGCTTTTAATTTCCCTCTCCAGATGGTGAAAACTGCAGAACATATACAACATGCTCTGAGCATAAAATATCACAAATAAAGTGCTTCATCTACTAAATAACTTAACATAATTACAAAATACAGAAGACTAGACATATATCAACATATTCATGAACTTACGACATTGCCTTGTAAGAGCTTCAACGTGGATGGCGACAGATAGTGATTCAGATTGCTGGCTTTTCCATGTGTCTTATACCATCAGAAACCGGAACCGGAAGTCGCGCAGTAAACCGGAAGTAGAATTATACGGTAATAATTTCTAACCAAAATTACAAATAATAATGAAATGCTCATATGAATAAACTTTAAATACATTTTTAGCGTTTTGAACACATGTATACAATTAATAAAAAAACAATTTGCCATAAAGGCAACACACTACCCATGGGAAAACAGGCTTATTTGGATATATTTCGGAACAATTTTAATATCATTGTGACACACGGTCATTTTAGATTGTTTTGGTCAATCACTGGTTGCCTTGATTGCCCTGACCACACGTCACTGTTGCAGAGTAGGAACACGCTGATTTTGCCCGCTCTGGGAATCACAGAGGCTCTATGAATAGGTTATTGAATCTCATGAAAAACACTTGCCTTGCCTTCTCTCTCTGCAGGTCTCACGGGCCAGATGCCATGCTAATGGCAGAGGGACAGACCACCAGGGCCGTGGAGCTCACACAGTCCCAGATGCTGCACATTGCTCAGCAGATCGCCTCAGGGATGGTGTACTTGGCCTCACAGCACTTTGTGCACCGCGACCTGGCCACCAGGTGAGGCGCTGTGGAGCAGCTTACATTCATGTTGTGATATAGACACAACATGAATGTAAAAAGTAATTAGTTATAATTTCTCTTAATATCTTCCCAACAGTGTTAGAAACTGTGATGTAAGTAACTAATTACCAGATAAAGTAACTATTAGATTACAAAACAATCTCCAGAAACACACTCACTGCTGCTTGTTCAAGTGAAAAATAGCTTTGCTCTGCCTCATATTGCCACACTCCAAACGCCGAACGCATGCGGCACTGCAGCTATAATATGTTTTTGCTTCATCACAGAGAGCCACCAAAAACAATATATATCCTTAAGATCTACTTGTTTAGGCATACTTCCTTGTGTGTTTTGAAATGAGATAGCACAAGGCTTCATGTCGCGCTGTAATGAAATGTCAAGAAAACAACATTTTGCAGCTCCACTGAATGTAATGAGAGAACAGGGTCTGTCTGTTCTTACATCGCTGCCACTCATGGTAAATGACACTTAGTAACTGTAACGGCCTTATCACTGAGGAAAACATTGTTCACTCGATGAATGATAAAGATACTTAAAGTGCACATGACATAGATGCGTGACGTAGATAGAGGGATTTCGTTTTAGAACTTAGCTCTACTTACTGTAATCTGCAACTTTTTTTTGTATCACATTTTCTTCCAAACCTCCCACTAGACTGTTGTAGGACTATGATAAATATTCACCACAGGGACTATCTCGCCAAACAACATCTGTGCATTATTTAACAACGTTATATGTTCTCAGGAACTGCCTGGTGGGCGAGAACCTGCTGGTGAAGATCGGAGACTTTGGCATGTCCAGAGACGTGTACAGCACTGACTACTACAGGGTAGGTGTATGTGTCCAACTCTTTATTCTATCGCCCCTCCCCCTCTGCATGGGACTAGAGCTCCGCCCACTGCTGCCTGCATGAGCATGGACCCCACCGGACCCACGGGAACTAATAATGTACGCAAGTAAGAGGGCAGTTACTGTGGAAATATGAAGACTCGATGGACTAGGCCTGTCACGATTATTACGATCAACTTATTCAATACATAATAGATGGAACAATATTTAAACTTTTCTTTTTTCTAGTATACAATCACATTTTAGCTGTAGATGGTCAAAAAATGTATTCATTACGACAACTGAAGCGTTTCATTCTGACATGTATTTAGTTTGATGTTCCTTTTTTCTTTTTTTACATTTATTTTTACACCAAAAGGGTTTGCTGGGGTTATCCTTCTTAAAGGAGACAGACATATGATGCTTTGTTCAGGTGCTTAATAATGAACAATAATTTAAAGAGATCATCATTTTACATTTTGTTCATTGTAATTCGCAATATTGATCTAAAACGCCTTCATAATAGAAACAGGTCCATCGACTTCCTGTTCAAAAGTGCGGAACTGATAAGCCCCGCCTCTTCATAGCGACATGCCACCGGAACAAGCTTCTACGTGTCATTTACGTGGCATACATTTTTGAAAAGGGGCTACAAGACGCTTTGGAACCCTACATGCATCACTTTCAAATAATCACCACCAAGTACAGGGATATGGGCGGGGATAGGGGGCAGGGGGTGAAGACAGGACTTTTCGGAGCACTCGAGCCTCAGCCACAGGACAAAACAGGATTAAATCAACTAAACCCTTAACTAAACATGCAGGAATCAATCAGTATACAACTCTGAGTGAACTAATGATGAGGAAACTAACTGAACGCTCTCTAAAGTAGATTTTGTATAATATGTGCTTAAGGCTTCTTGTAGCATAGACATGATGTCGTTTCAAAATAGTAATTCTCCGTTGCAATAAATCACACTTCAAAATACTTTCTCGTGACAGGCCTAGTAATCACCCAAATAGCGTTATAAAGCAAGAGTTTGTCAAGTAGATGAAACAGAAAACGACACACTCAGTATTCAATCTTCAATGTAATACACAATCTCTGTATCATTCAAAATAATGTTTTACTTAAACCGTGAGCCAAAGACTGTTCAGATTGATCTTTTTTTATTGATAATTTTTTATGAATGCAGATTTGTAATTGATTTTTTTCGTGGGTTTGTCGAACGGTCTAACTAACCACTTCTATATTTTCTCATTCTGTTATTTTTACATGACAAACATCTTGAGCCATCGTCGGTCTTTGCTGCGTTGTTACCGCAGCAAAGACAAACGCCAAACTTTTGTGAAGCAGTTTCTCTATCGTGCGCTTGTTTGAACGCGACCCCGCGTGTTCTCGGGTGGCGGCGGCGACGACGATGATGATGGCGATTCTTTGCGAATGACGAAGCACGTGCAGAGTTG
The DNA here is from genome assembly GCA_015082035.1 of Chaenogobius annularis. Lineage (NCBI taxonomy): Eukaryota > Metazoa > Chordata > Actinopteri > Gobiiformes > Gobiidae > Chaenogobius > Chaenogobius annularis. Next base: position 845,654 of record BJKM01000150.1, on the reverse strand, counting down.
TGGAGTGTAGTGTCACAAACATGAGTCTCAATTATGTTCCCCGCCTCTTCTCTGACCCTCATATTAGTTTGCTATGAAACGTGTAATACTGATGGGTTTCAAAGAGGACCCGATGAGGAGAAGAGGAGGCTCTGTGCAGTTCAGGGTCATCACATCATGCAGCGACAGAAAATAATCTATTTCAACCCAGCGCAAGAGGGAAAGAGGGAGAGACACATGGAAAGTAAGAGAGGAAGGGAAGGAAAGAGGTGGAAAACAGGTGTTAGAAGAACAAACAAAAAAATTGAAATAAATGCTGGTTAGGAAAAGGGGTGAATTTTTTTTTTTTTTGTCATCATTTTGTCTGTTTTATTTATTTATTTTTATTGTTTTCTCTTTTATTTGTCAACCATGTTATTTATCTTTCTAGGCTGTTATGGAGGTATTTTATTTATTTTTTTACTTGAACTCAAACTAACACACATTCATACACTGACACAGTGTGTACACTAATCCATAAGCAAGGAAACTGTTAAGACTGTCAACAGTTCTATGCATGCGGATCTCCTTTTTTGTTCTTTTGTTTTATTTGTCTTGCATCAATAAAGAAAAAAAAGTAAAAGAAAAAAAAGATAAAAGAAAAAAAGCCATATGGACAAAATGTTTTATTTCAATAGGTTTTTGCATAGATGATTTGGTGTTGCATGATAGCGATTAGGACATTAATCATATTGGATTCATAACAATATGAGCTAAAATTCTGGCGGTAAATGTCTCGGTTGAAGGTTCGAGTATTTTGCACAAATTAGACTTGTCTTGATCATAAAAAATGTGTAATGGCCAAAAGAGGCATATCACTTTTCTTTGTACATCTTTGTTTTGAAGATTGCCGGAAAACACAAGTTCCTGTTCAGATTATTTTTGGATTTTTTTTTTCAAATAAACACTTGCAGTTATTCAGGTAGAAGTTTCGGATATCCTGATGGAGTTTGAATGTTAGGCTTAAATGGGCCGTGGTTGAACCTGCTACCTTCTAAATTAGGAATCATTTTCATCTTATCTGTTTTGAATTGATCGGCATTTGTGGACCACTGCGCAGTATTTTGTACACGCCCACTGACCAGTCTGCTGGTAACCACTAGGCCACACTCATGAATCTCCACTGGGCACTGTTCCGTTCATGTAATGCAGATTTAGAAATAGGATAAGGGCTCGATAAGAGTCTGGAGAAACGAGAAACAATAGTCGCTCTGACTGAACAGAGGCGTGGAACAAAGAGCAATCTGTACAAAACGCTGTGAATGAGATGAACTACGAGATCATTGTATTTTCCAAATTCCTCCATTCCTTCGTGAATTCGTGAAGGATATTCAGTATCTGTTACTCGGATAAAGCATCGATTTCGGAATCTACAGTCGAATAGGAATTCAGAATATGTTTTGTCTGTTCAACTGGAGTTCACGTGCGATGATCTCGATATCAATCTGGAGAGGCGACGGTAGAAATGACTTAATTTACACTTTCAAAAGGCAGATCATTTTTGGACCTACTCTTAGTTGGTCCTTGGTACTGGCGCGCCTTATGCGTAATCACTTTTAGTTAAATGTAATTTACTTGTCGACATTTGTTTGTCAAGCATAAATGGGTGGCAATCACTGGTGGATCCTGTAGTGTGTGTCGAAGCTAGCAAGACTGTCCTATGCGGCGGAGCATAGTTTTTTTCGCAGTGGTCACTAGTGTTGGAAGCGCGCGCGCAATCAACATAGAATTTCAATCCTTTTTTTTCTCGCATTTATATTTTTATGCTTATTTTTTGAATCATTTCCGGACCCCCACAGCTCGCCAGAGCAGCGGAGGTGTATAATAGCATAGGAGAAGGAAATGGCTACGGCCTCGCTTCGAATTAGTTTTAATGTATTTAGCGCGGCTTTCACATTATTATACTGCTGGACACACACTTACGCATCTGGTCACTAGGACTGTTAAGATGGTGTGTGTGGGCGTGCGTGTTTCGTGTGTGCGGGGGGCTGTGTCTTGTTATTGTGGCGATACAATGCAAGCGCAATTACAGTGGTCACATTCACGGGTCCACATGCAGACGCAAGGGCAGAGCGGGCACTTCAGATATTGAAAAAATTGCCCATCGCGTCCACGAGCTTACTCTACAACCCTCTTGGTTTGTGTCAAAGTTTACATCTTCCACACATGCTGTATTACTATAATATACTTACTGTCATACTTCTCATACAAAGCGTAGCACAAATGGTCCCATAAACTATATCCTTACAGTTTATCTCGCAAGGCATTAAAGTCGCAAAGAAAGAACACGTGATCTAGTTTTTTGCAGTAGTTTGAAAGTCAACATTTTATTTCTCCTGGATCAGGCATTTTGGGACGCAAAACTGCCAATCCTTGTCGCAATCCACCCGATTAAGCAGGAATTCATTCCAGCAAATAACACTTTTTGTCATAATTTGCGTGTATGTTTTTTCCCTAACAGATATGTGTGTTTTTTCCGCACAAATCATAACAGATTTGGTGTGTGTTATTTTTCGGGTCACAAATTTGGCTAATTTTTTCTTTCGCAAATTGGCATATTTAAAAACCTTTTCTTGCGTATTCAAACTTCAAAATATGCATATTTGTCCGTAATATTTTGTCCTAATACGCCTTCGTGATTTTCAGCTTCCTGTTGCTGTTGTTCCTTTCACAGAGCTGAGCGGTGATTTGTCTGTTTGACTTTGATGACGGATTAGACTAGTTGATAGTTATGCAGCTTCACTAAAACATACGTACAGCAGTTAAGGTCTCTTATGCCAAGGCATTTTACACATGAGCCCTGTTGGCAAATTTTGACTTGTGGGTGTCGGGAAGGACCGTTGAACGTCGGCAAGGGGGTCGAATCGGTCAACGGTTTGTCTGACCCCAAAGCCTGTATCTTGTTATTTTAAAAACGTGAATTTAGCCTGTAGTGTTCTGTTATTTACGTGGTTTTCTAAGAGTCTTTTTTTCTAAGAGTTCTGGAGTTAGGGCAGCGGATTTAGGGTAAGGAACTGTTGATCCAGTAGAGGGGGAAGTTAGGGGGGCTTTTGGGACAAGGAAACTCCAATTGACGACATCAGAACGGCCCGGTTCCCTACTGGTATATTTAGGGAATCCCATTACATTAGGTAAAAAAAAAAAAAACAGAATAATCTTCTTGTTTGTTTAAGTTCGGTTTCTATTTTAACGATTGGGCGATTAGATTTTGGGCGATATATGTAAGTTCCGCTTGAGAGGCGATAGGGGCTTGACTTTGAACTTTTCCACTGTCAATCAAACTTTTTTTCCGGGAAAGTTTTTTTCCAGGACAAAGAAGAAGCTATTGAACCCAACGCAGCAGACCCAGGGTACGTATTGTATTCTTTGGAGTCAAGGCTGCTTGCTTCCTTTTGCTAATTGTGCAGACTGCCCGTTGGTGTATGACGCTCTGCTCACCCTCTACTTTCCTTTTCACTATTCATAAAAGCCAAGCCAGCCGAGCTTGTCCCCATAGCAACGCAGCAGCAAAAAGCCAAATGTTAGCGCCTGTTAGCAGCCTCAAAGTTTTTTCCTGTTTTTTTTGAGTTTTTTCTGCTTTCGTTCAGGGGAAAAACTTAAATTAATGAAACTGGTGGGTTTATGCCGCGTGTTCAGTTGTGGGCTTGAAGTCATGGGGTTAGGTGAGCAGTAGGAGTAGAAGAAGGAGAACGCTAGAAAGCAAATTGTGGTGAGGAGTTTTAAGAGAAAGAGGAAAAGAAGAGGAAGGAAGTAATCCAACAAAGGATATTGGCAGGCGGGGAAGTAGCGTGCACAGGACTGTAGGTGGATAAGGGTGGGCTTTACACTGTGCAATTTTCGGACCGATTTCTGACAATTTAGAACGATTTGAAATTAGGTCAAACTTTGGCCTCGACCTCTGAACTGGGACAAGAAGCGCCCCTGACGCCGGCTTCTGAACAAATCACTCTCCGGAACGTTCTAGAATCCTACTCAATAAAAAGACATTTTAAAAAACAGATAACAAAACGGTATACAATCTTAAATAAAAGCTGCAGCAGGTGGACAGCTACAGGATGGTGGGTGGCAGCAGTAACATGTGGTGAAATCCAGTCATGCTTCTGCGTCATTTATGACTCACACAGGATCCATCCAGCCTCCTCCCCCTCCTCACCTCCTTTACTCTCCCCTTGCCCTCCCTAACTGCTTCCGTCTCCCACGCTCTCTCTCTGTTCTCTCCCCTCTCTCCTCCATCTCTCCGAACTGTCTTCTCCCGCTCTCTTCCCTTCCCCACTCTCTTCCCTTCCCCACTCTCTTCTCTTCCCTCTCTCTTCTCCCCCATCCTCTCCAAGCTCTCTTCTCCCCTCCCTCTCCTTCCCCCTCTCTTCCCACCCACTCACTCCTCCCTCTCTCCACCGCCTTCTTTTACTCTCATCCTTCTCTCCTCCCTTCCATCATCCCTTTCTCCTCTCATCTTCCCTCCCCTCTCCCCCGTTCCTCTTGTCTCACATCTCCTTTCTTCCTCCACCTTTATTTATTTATTCCGCCGCCTCACACTCCTTTGCCTCGCTCTCTCCTCCCCCATCTCGCCAAACTCTCTTCTCCCCTCCCTCTCCTTCTCCCTCTCCCTTATCATCCCGCCACTCCTCCTCTGCACCTCTCTGCACCTCTCCTTCTCTCGTCTCTCCTTTCCTTCTTCTACATCTCCCCTTGTCTCCCATCTCTTCTTTTCCTCTCTCTGGCTTTCCTCTTTTCTCTCTCCTCTCCCTCTTCCCTCCCTCACCTCATCATCCTTCTTTTTCTCTTATAACTCTTTCTTTCTCCTACTCTCTCATTCCCTCACTCCTCACCTCGTTCTCCTTCATATCCTCTCTCTTCTACTCTCCCTCCCCAAATTTCTTCTCCTCAGGCTCTCCTCTTTTGCCATCTCTGTTTCTCCCTTATTCCCCTTCTCCCTTCTTTCTCCTTCTCCACCGCCTTCTTTTACTCTCATCCTTCTTTTCTCCCTTCTCTCCTCCTTTCCCATCATCCCTTTCTCCGCTCACCTTTCTCTTCCCTCTTTCTCTCCCCCGTTCCTCTTGCCTTCCTTGTCTCACATCTCCTTTCTTCCTTCATCTTTATTATTAATTTCTTCTCCTCCTCTCTCTTTCTCCCTCTTTTCTCACATCTCCTTTGTCTCTCTGTCCTCTCTCCATCCCCTCCCTCTACCATCTCTCTATACTTCTCTCTCTACCCTCTCCTCGCTCGTCTCTCTTTCCCTCTCATCTCTCGTTCCTCTCCTCGTTCTCCTCCTCCCCCTCCTCCCCCCCTCTCTCTCCCCTCTCCTCTTTCTCCTCCCTTGCTGCTTATATTCGCGTCTGCGGAGGGAGAAAATAGAAAGCGTGGGACCGACCGGAGCGGTGACGTCATCAGGAGCTTATACAATCGTGCGTTGATGGGAGACGGGGTTGTTTTTAGAGCGAGCGTGGGCGGGGCTACGCTACATTTAGACCAATGACCGAATCACTCAGCGGAGCAGCGATTAAACCGACCAATTAGAGCCCAGCAGATTGAGTTAAACAGTGGGTAATGTGGTGGACTGTTAAGGAGGCGAGAGGAGAGCAGGTGGCACCTTGATCAATTTACTGATGCGTACGGATTTAGGGAGGTGAATGTGGGTGAATATGTTTGGCAACAGAAGACTGGAGAGAGTTTGGGGTCTAATTTGGTCAATTTTGTCCCTAAATGACATTTCAAGTGAGAGTTGCTTTAGGTTCATGAATGTCATTTCATTTTCAGTGCTTCATTTGAGAGGATCAAAATGGAACATGCCCCTCCCTCTCCATTTGGGACCAGGATATTCAATACAAATTCAATTGGACTTGAGACTTGACTTGGACTTGAGGCCCATGACTTGAGACGTACTTGAGACTTGCAAAGGAGGACTTAGTTCCAACATTTGTATTGGGTTGTATAGTTAAATTATTATATCATTATGAAGCTGCTAAAAGCTGCTAAAAATAAATATGATGATGTGTTAACACTTGTTTAGCCCAGTTTAGGATATTTGCTCCTGTAGTGGCCTTGGTTTAGTTCTGGTTTAGTTTAGTATACTGTTCATTAATATTCCGTGCAAACCTTTAACATAAACATTTCTGATGGTTTGTAACAGTAAAATATGATCGAAAAATCATTCATTTTTGTCAACATCACACAGCCTTTGTGGTGTGACAATGGTGCCAGCACCTTTTGTTCTGTCCTTATCAAGTCAATATTTACTGTAGCTTGAACAGAGCTACTTGATTAGCTTCTGTATTTAGTCCCTGAACACGGCTCTGTAGACCTCGGAGCAGTAGCACACTCCTTCTTTGTGGAGAGAGCCACATAAAGCGCCCATGTGGGAAAGAGTCAAGCGTTTCCATGGCAACAGTGAGGGCAATTAAGGTACAGTCTGACAAGGGGGCGGGGTCAGTCACACAGGCCCCACCCACCACCAACACGGCTCATAAGGCCGGTCCTTTAAAGCGGTGCAGTTGCCACAGAAACCGTAGCCTCCCGGAGGTCACTACGCCGGTGCCTTTCCTCTTTTTCATCTCACAGAGCTGACTTACTGCAGCCTTGGATATTATAAGTTTATTGATACAAGCACAAGTACAAGCCATCATCCACATAATAAGGACTCTATTTCAAATAGCGGACAGGGCAGGGGCTTATATCACTCTAAGGGAGAGGCCCAGAAACAACAACAACACACAATTCAAGTATCATTTAAAGATTGGCATTCATTTGTATATTAATCATGTAGTGCTGGGTTATATCAGTCATTTTTGTTTTGAGCCGATCCCAAGTATTTCTACGGCAAGTATTGCGATATTGATCAGATATCGATGCCACTAAACAAGTAAAACAAAAATATAAACAATGTATTAAAAATAATTATATTAAAAAGCATATATACATTTTATCTAAAAATATATATACATTTTATTTAAAAGTATATGCACATTTATTTATCTATTTTAGGTTTAAGCATTATTTTCTTGAGAGTTGATACTTTTTATATAGCTCAGTATATCAATATTTTACATTAATCCACTCATCACTAAAAGTCCTGGATGTTTACACTGGATAAAGACACCATTTTGTGCCTAGACTGTTAAAAATAATGTAAAATAATAATGTTTCCCCTTCTCCTACTGTCTCATTGTTGATTTTCTTACCCATTGGTTTTCAAACTTTGCGGCGGGACACAAACAAGTTTTCAAGTTAATGAGTGTTTTACCGCTGCTCCTTTGCAGTGCAGCGCAGGGAAGGGCTCCTGCTGCCAAAGTCCAGTTCCTCCACATACACATAAACACCTACTTCTTCTCAAAACTGTTAATCCTGAAAGTCTTTTTTGAGTGATGAGACGAGCCGCAGCTCCATGAACACGCACTTGCTCTTTTTTCCCTTCTCTCTCCCCCCCTCTCTCTTTTGCGCATGTCGCCGTGAGTTACAGGTGAGGTTTGTGCATTAGTGAAAGATTGGGGATCTGACCAATATTAACCTGTGTGCACCTGCACTTGTTTCTTCTCTCCCTTTCCGAGGCTAAAATTTGCAAATTTAGTAAATTAGTAAATTTTGTAAGTAAAGAGCATTACCTATAGTCCGATAGCGTAATTATTTGCATAATAATTTGCATTATCATTTGCATTGTAAATATAAATGGCAGTCATCATAATTTTCAAGTCATCAACCTTTAGTGTACAATTCGAATGTTATTGAACAAACCTCCCAATGCAGCAAATGACCGAAAACTGGCTGAGCAACTTAACGCCTTCTACTCTAGGTTTGATGTGACCATACCCTCCCCCACGGTGGCTACATCTGCCAACCCAACCCCGGTCCCCCCCACCTCCCCCACCACTCTCTCAGTTCAGGAACAGGATGTAAGCAGACTAATTTGGAAATCCAACCCCCGAAAACCTGCTGGACCAGACGGTGTTTCTACCGCCACCTTAAGACACTGCGCAGGAGTTCTGTCCCCCGTCTTCACAGACATTTTTAACACCTTCCTGGAGTCATGCCACGTCCCAGGCTGCTTCAAGTCGTCCATCAGTGTTCCTGTCCCCAAGAAGCCCTGGATCACTGGATTTAATGACTACAGGCCAGTGGCACTGACGTCGGTAGTCATGAAGTCATTTGAACGCCTCGTCTTGCAACACCTCAAGTCCTTCACCTCCTCCCTGCTGGACCCCCTGCAGTTCTCCTACAGAGCCAACAGGTCTGTAGACGACGCCATCAACCTGCCACTTCACTTCATCTTGCAGCATCTGGACTCCCCGGGAACCTACTTCAGGATCCTGTTTTGGACTTCAGCTCTGCATTCAACATTATCCTCCCTGCTCTGCTCCAGGACGAGCTCTCCCAGCTCAACGTGCCTGACTCCACCTGCAGGTGGATCACTGACTGACGGATCGGAGGCAGTGTGTGCGGCTGGGGAAGAATGTCTCAGACACTCAGACTATCAGCACTTTCTCCTCTGCTCTTCTGCCTGTACACAAACTGCTGCACCTCCAGCCACGACTCTGTAAAACTGATCAAGTTTACGGACGACACCACCCTCATCGGGCTCATCTCTGACAGGGACGAGTCTGTCTACATGAGGGAGGTGGACCGGCTGGTGTCCTGATGCAGCGCTAACAACCTGGAGTTCAACGCCCAGAAGACAGTGGAGATGATCTTAGACTTCAGGAAAGTCACAGCCCCCCAGCCCCCCCTCATCATGACAGACTCCCCCATCACCACCGTGGACTCCTTCCGCTTCCTCTGCAACCACCATCACCCAGGACCTCAAATGGGAGCCCTCCATCAGCTCCCTCAAGCAAGAAGGCCCATGCAGAGGAAGTACTTCCTGCCGCAGCTGAGGAAAGCCATGCTGCCAGTGCAGATGATGGATGCAGTTTTACACGGACATCACTTGAGTCCATCCTCACCTCCTCCATCACCGTGTGGTACGCTGGAGCCACAGCCAGGGGCAAACAGAGACTACAGCGCATTGTGCGTTCTGCTGCAGAAGGTGATCTGGTTGCAGACTTCCATCTCTGGACCTGTACGTCTCCAGGGCTCTGGGCACGAGCAGGTCGGATCACAGCTGATCCTTCTTCACCCTGGGCATGAACTATTTGAGCCACTCCCCTCAGGCAGGAGGCTACGGTCCATTTGGACCAGAACCTCCCACTTCAAGAAATAGTTTCTTTCGCCTCTGCCTTTGGACTCATGAACACTTTTAAACACCTGTCACTACAATTTAATCAAATCACTCACTGCACTCACTGTCTCCTTTCTGCACTACATCTGTAAATTTAAATTTGTGTTTTATGTTGCTGACCTTAATGCCGAAATGTTCCTATGTTTGTGAATTTTGTTCATTGACAATGGCAATAACACTTTTTTCTGATTCTGATTCAATGATAACAGTATTTCTTTCTAAAATTAAAGCTTAAAATTCACTGTTCCAAATTATTTACTGAAAAGCTATTTCAAGCAAAGCATCCTGAACAGGTCAAGTTACATTTGAATATAGGACCCTCAATTGATGACAGGAGCTTCACAATTCTTGCATCCATTGAACTTGTGAGTTTGTGGAGAGTTTCTGACTTGAATTTGCAAGATGTCAGAATAGCCTCCGTAGAGCTGCTGTTTGGATGTGAACTGCCCTGCCGCCCTCATAGATCTTTCATTTGAAGATGCTGCAAAAGTTCTCCATAGGGTTGAGGTCAGGAGAGGAGGGGGCCATACCATCCAGTTTCTCTTCTTTAATGCCCTTTGCTGCCAATGATGCAGAGGTATTCCTTCTTGCATGAGATGGTTCATTGTCATGCATGAAGATGATTTTGTTACAGAAAGCACGGTTCTTCTTTTTACCATGGAAGAAAGTGATCAGTCAGAAACTCCACATACTTTACAGAAGTTAATTTTCACATCTTGAGGGACCCATAAAGGGGCCGTCAAGCTCTCTCCCCATGATTCAGGCCCAAAACATGTTTCCGCCTCCTCCTTGCTGACATAGCAGCCTTGTTGGGACATGGTGGCCGTCCACCAACCATCCCCCACTCCATCCATCTGGACCATCCAGGGTTGCATGGGCTCTCATCAGTTATCAAGACTGTTTGAAAACTAAGTCTTCATGTATTTCCTGGCCCACTGGAGCCGTTTCTGCTTCTGAGCATTGGGTTAAGGGCAGCTGAAGAGAAGGTTTATGTATAACTGCGAGCTTCTGGATCCAGAACCTTGATGTTCGCCGGATTCTAGAGGCACCAGCAGCTCCAAATAAACCTATTTGCACCTCATTGTGCCTTTGTCTTTACATAACCGTGTGTGCTCTCGAATGAGCTACAAATCTCTTAATAGTTACGATGATCACTCTTAAGTTTTCGTGAAATATCTGAGGTTTTCATACCTTGTCCAAGGCATTCAAACTCATTTCACGCTTTCCCGGCACTAGAAAGATCCTTTTTCTTTCCCATATTGCTGGAAAATGGTGCTGTCCTTCTTAAGTAGTTTCCCTTTAACTGAAACCTACCTGGCAAACTAAAATGGCACAGGTGTCTTGAGATTGATTTCACTGATCCAAAGAGCCCCTTAGACACAATACCATGCATGAGTTCCACTGGAAAACAAACAATAATTACCTTCATAATACTTTAATACAATTTGCATAATCATTTGGAACGCGGTATAATATAGCCTAATGTTGCAACATAAAATAAGAATGCTTTCTCCTGAGACTTCTGCAAAGTTTGTCAGGACACAGACTGACCCTCACAGAGAAAACAGACTGACCCGCACAGAGAGAGCAGGCTGTGGACACAGACCGACCCGCACACAGAGGACACAGAAGACCCGCACAGAGAGCAGGGCTGTGGACACAGACTGACCCGCACACAGAGGACACACGACTGACCCGCACACAGAGAGCAGGGCTGTGGACACAGACTGACCCGCACACAGAGGACACAGACTGACCCGCACACAGAGACAACTGACACGCTCAACACAGAGGACAGACTGACCCGCACACAGAGACACAGACTGACCCGCACACAGAGACATGACACAGACTGACCCGCACACAGAGGACAACAGAATGACCCGCACACAGAGAGCAGGGCTGTGACACAGACTGACCCGCACACAGAGAGCAGGGCTGTGGACACAGACTGACCCGCACACAGAGGACACAGACTGACCCGCACACAGAGGACACAGACTGGACCCGCACACAGAGGACACAGACTGACCCGCACACAGAGGACACAGACTAGACCGCACACAGCAGAGCAGGGCTGTGGACACAGACTGACCCCGCACACAGAGGACATAGACTGACCCGCACACAGAGGACAGACTGACCCGCACACAGAGACACAGACTGACCCGCACACAGCGAGCGGCTGTGGACACAGACTGACCCGCACACAGAGGACACAGACTGACCCGCACACAGAGACAGGGCTGTGGAACAGACTGACCCGCACACAGAGGGCACAGACTGACTCGTACCGTACAGAAGACCCAGACTGACCCGCACAGAGAAACAACGGAGCCGCACACAGAGGACATAGACTGACCCGCACACAGAGGACAGACTGACCCGCACACAGAGGACACAGACTGACCCGCACACAGAGAGCAGGGCTGTGGACACAGACTGACCCGCACCACAGAGGACACAGACTGACCCGCCACACAGAAGAGCAGGGCTGTGGAACAGACTGACCCGCCACACAGAGGGCACACAGACCAAGAGACACCCAGACTGCACCCGCAACAGAGGCACAGAGACTGACTCGAGACACAGAGATACAGCAAGACCCAGACCGCACACAGAAGAGCAGGGCTGTGGACACAGACTGAACCCGCACACAGAGGACACAGACTGACCCGGCACACAGAGAGCAGGGCTGTGAGACAGACTGACCCGCACACAGAGGGCACAGACTGACTCGTACAGACACCCAGACTGACCAGAGGAAACGCACAGAGGAGACTGACAGCACAGACGGAAACAGAGCCGCACAGAGGACACAGACTGACCCGCACAGAGAAACAGACGGAGCCGCACACAGAGAGCAGCGGCTGTGGACACAGACTGACCCGCACACAGAGGACAGTTCAAGCACTGGACCTCCGCACACAGAGAGCTGGGTTGTGGACACAGACTGACCCGCACACAGAGGACACAGACTGACCCGCACACAGAAAGCTGGGTTGTGGACACAGACTGACCTGCACAGAGGACACAGACTGACCCTCACACAGAGGAAACAGACTGACCCTCACACAGAGAGCAGCGCTGTCGACCCGGACTGACCCGTACGCTGTTCGCAGCAGAGAGAAAAGTTGTGACCGTCAGATGCTTGCACGTGAGCCAGGCCAGGCTCTGACTTATGCCTGCCCTTCGAGTTCCTTGTTCTGTCACGCGTGTGCATGTGACACTGTGCAGATAATGGAATATTTGGCCAAATACAATAGTCAAAAGCTTGCCTGTCACCAACAACAGTTGGCTTTTATGTACAGATAACAAGCCTGTTTCTCAAGATTTCATTCATAGCCTATACAAGTCTGTACTCAATATAAAAAAAGTTTTTACCTGACATCTAAAAAAACACAATCAAGTAAACAGTAGAAAACCAGAAAGAAAAACAACAGGAACACTGCAGCTACGTTCAGATGGATCCCTGATACAGACTTTGGGCTCAAACACAGTTGAACTGATTACCTTAAGTGTCTTTTATCTCCCCCTATAGAATTCTGATCTGTCATTCACTTCAATTTCAAAACATAGGTGTTTAGAACATTATGTAATCATGTAAACCCAGCCTATTGACTTAAGATGATTGAAGACGTGAGACGGGGTGAAAAGTGCACGCTGCATTAGTTTGTAATCAGTTCTGTCTCTGCATCTCTGACAGCATTTATCCTCGGACGTGCTGGTATCCATTAGTCACTTTGTTTTATTCATCACGCTCACTCATTCCTCTGATGGATTGAAATATTAATACGCCTGTCCTGATGTTTGTTAACCGTCTGCGTTCATGTACACTTCACACACTGCAAATTAACATCTGGGTCTTAATTTGTCTTTTATCTGGGCCTTGGTCTTTTGATTTAATCTAGACAGGGATTATTTGGCTTGTTGGTTCCATGAATTTGTGACTTTGATTTATTGCTTCTTCTTTAGCTGATTTACCTGCCAATTGGGTTAGAAACTGCAATTTAAGATAGATTTTTATCATCCCATTGGCTTTTAAAAAAAATATATTAATTTATTCAAACTAAATTATATTGTGACTAGTCAGAACAGTCATAGTGTAGGTATTATTGGTAAATGGGGTTTATATTTTTTATATTTTCAATCATCTCAAAACAACATCCAAATTGGAAAGACTTCATCAGGACTAAACTGGGCTCAAAGCAGAACCAAACCAGGACTAACATGAACAGTGCTTCAAATTCAAACTCATAAATGATGTTTTTTGCAGTTTGTGTGGAGAGAAAAAGAGCTTGTTGTCAGAGCTCTAAGAACGCCCCAGCCACAAAAGAAGACAAACAATAGGAAATAGATTCTGCAAATGGTTTTGCAGCGAGAGTGAATAAAATATTAAGGACGTGGCCTTTACAGCAGAGTGAAGCTGTGCCTTTGTCTTTGGACTTGTTATATGGTTCGTCTGTGCTCTGTCTGCAGTCTGCTCCACTGCGACGTTTTTTTTTTTTTGCACTGTTGCAGTTAACAATGGTCAATTTAAATGGCTACTTACATACAGCACTTTTCTACCTCTGTGGGCCACTCTAAGCGCTTTACATCAAGGCAACACTCACCCATTCACACAAACGTTCCTACACCAGTGTACGCAAACACTGGAAGAAAGGCGGTTTAAGTGGATCACAGTGGATCAGCTGTAGTGTTGTTGACTGTGGTGGGACATGGGGGGCTGCGGAAATGTAAGCCCATACACAAGCCTGAAAGACAGTGCACCCAAAAATCTTGATTTATTTGCGAGAAAAAATAATATTAACAATTTTTCTATGTTAATCTCACTTTATACTTTTCAAATTCTATCAATCAAAAAGTGGGACATAAGCGTATCCCAATAGAGAAGCACAAAATCTTGGAGAGAATTCTGTTGGAAAAATGAATTGCAGTGGTTTGTAACACCATGTCGAAGTGCACATTATTCACAGGAAATACTAATTGTCAAGAGGCTCATCACTTTGTCATGTGTTTTGGGACTATCCTATTATCCATTGGATTGGACAGTCTTCAACACCGACATTCCATTTGACTTTAAAACGATGTATCTCGGATGCAAAACTCCAGCAATGGAAACAGTAGACGGATACCTGTGAAATGTAACAGTGTGGTAACAAGGAGATGGATGACAGCGACGGAGCCGACTGTCAGGGACTGGGTTGAACTAACTTTTGCCAGACATAGCTCTCTTGCTCTCTGTGTCGGCTGTTTTTTTTAATTTAATTTAATATTTTAGAAAAACTGTAAAAAGAAAATAAATACATGATGGACATTCTCTAAATACAGAAAGTGGGATGAGGCACAGGCGCCTAAATGTGAGACCAAAAGAGGGACAAACTGACGACTGCACAACGATGTGAACAATAGTCAAAATTCACCACACCAGTGTTAATTTTGGACAAACATTTTTTTAATTTAGTTTAGTCCTAATCCTAAATGTACAAATGTATTTGGGGCTCCTGTCGATGAGGGCTGTAGGCTCCTGGGCCTAAATTAGAATAATTAGAATAGTTAAAAGAGGGTGGGACGAAGGGGCGCGAAGTCACGAACACAGGTGTGTGTTAACTGTAGGCTTAAATAGTGTAGCTGCAGAAAGGGGCGGTAAAGGGGTGTGGTCCTGCTCCCGAACTTAAGATAACAGACTTATCTTCATAAAATGCCATGTTATTTTAGTCAGTCTGAAAACATTGCTTCATGTGCATGTTTCGTGGATGTTGAGTTTGTTTCTGCTCTGGTTTGAGGCTCTGGGACTGAAAATGTGAAATTGTATCTAGTCTCACTTGTCTCTTTTATATTTTTTTATTTGCACTTTAGTGGACAAAAATATCTACTTTTAGTCATAGTGTTACGTAACAAAAATGCATTTAATTTTAGTCATAATTTTAGACTTTTATGATCACTTTTTATATACTTTTAGTCAGCAAAAATATGACACTGACTAAAACCATGACGAAAATATTTCAGTCGATGAAATTAACACTGCACTGCACGACTGAATGAAAAAAGTACATCAATCCACTGGTGTGTGACCTCCCGAAGCGCCCCTATGTTAAAGAAGAGCCACTACCCTGGGACACCTCCTGCTCTGCTGATGCTGTATTCATTATGGTCACCCGCTGAAGGCTAAATTGAGTTTGAGTGAGTCAGTGGAGATGGGAAAAGGACCAGATTAGGAGGAGGCGGGCGGAGGAGGAAGGGTCCATGCAAAGACCCCTGTGGGCCTGTGGTCGTACCTTTACCCTGGACGTATATATAACTGCACCTGATGGTTATCTACGAGACACTCTGCGTTTTATGACTCCATTAAATAAAGTCTAACATAAGAACAGGGCCAGCGTGAGTCCCGGGTCGTTAATAACAGGTGTAAAGCTTCAGGATGGATATCAGCAGAGGAGTCGCTGCTGGGGGAACACTTCTGCCACTGCACACTACCGCCAGTCACTAAAACTCACCGTGAAGAGCGGTGAAGAGAGTAGTGAATATTAAAGATCACGCACTGACACAACTGGTAAACCAAGCGTAGAAACGTAGGTCGCTTACCAGGCTATACTTCTTCCGGAATGGAGGCAGCTAGAGGTAAAATGAAGCGGACCATTATACGCTTTCAATGATTCAAATCAAAATCCTGAGGAGCCTTTATAGCAAAAAAAAAATACCAACACTTTGGAATTTCCAGGGTAGAAACGTCAGTTGATTAGCTTTTCTGCAACAAAAGATGGAAAAAAACACAATTTTCTAGCTTCATAACCGTATTTGAGCTTCACAATAAGTACAAGTTGTGGTAAAAGATGTAATATATCCGTGAGAAGTGCAGCGTCAGCGTGCAGCATTGATCCTACAAATCTGGATTTTGCCTTCCTCAAAAATTCCAAGTGTTCATCATTATCTCCAATTACATAAACAAACCATACAAAATACAACAGTAAATGTCTTTAAACCACTTTTATGTGCCAGAAACCGTCTCGATTCTGAGGTTAATCCCAGTTTCTCTATTGAAATCACATTATGCTCCACTTCACTTAAACCTCTATTGTGGAATCTAGAAGTTTAAAAGCTAAATGTTCCCTGATGTAGTGTAGTCTACTTGAACAGCACTGTGTCATGTATGAATGTTTATAGTTATTATAAATGTAATGGTTTTATTGTAAAATGTAGGTCCACTTAGATCTCAGGACGAACGAGAAGTTAGCATAAACTTATGGACAAATTTATGGACGAATACATAATGGACTTTGAAGGCCATGGTTCTTTATGTTGGAGTATTTCTGACCCCAGCTCTAACTAACTTGAGCAGTTCTCCAGTAGTAGTTCACAAGGATAGTCAGGATAATTGGGACTCAGGATCCAATAATTAAATAAACATGTGGAGAAACATGTATAATATGTATATTTTAATTTAAATATGAGCTCAGCTTTTGTGAAAACACAACATTTAACTGCTGAACAAACAGAACAGAGAAACCTTGAGGCCAACTAACTTTAGTGTAATATTAATATGTATAAAGTTGACGATGGTATGTGTCTTTATCCATGCAAATGTTACAGATGCTTCATATTAGGAGACGACCCCTCCTATGTTCTTTCCTTTTTTCTTTTAGTAACAGTAACTGCAGTAAAACAAGTAAATAAATCATGTAGTGATCAAATGATCCAAGGTCTGGCTGATGTCATTTGGTACATGTCTCATTTATACCAGTGATTGGTAAATATGTCCCATTGGTAATTGCCAGCAAAGGAGATTTTCTCTATTTTATAAATACCCATCATTATTTGAGACATATCCCAGATAGTTTTTTTTATTTATTTTTGCTGCTGACAAAAGTACATTCCAATAAAGGGTTGTCAGCCTTTAGTCTTTGAACTGTACAATGATTGATACAAATGTATATTTGTCATCATTTCATTTTAAAGATTACAAGGAGAACACATGGAGTCAGTTAGATGAAGCGTTTGGCAGTGAATACAAGTGAATTGTGCCTTATTACACTGTAAATACACTGTTTCTTTGTGCTTTTCTGTTGTTGTTGTTGTTGTTGTTGTTGTTGTTGTTGTTGTTGTTGTTGTTGTTGTAATCTTGTGAGTGCAGTTTGGGTAGATACAGATACATGATCAGATCATAGAGCAGTTTTGAGAGTGTTGGACAGTTTCACACCCCTGTACCCTTTTATACGACCAATACAAGTCAACTCTAAAAGTATCAATCTCTTGTTCCCAATGCAGATGTTTTATATACATTTTTTCAGTTCGAATGCAGGAGGATCTGGGACCTGGTTCAATTCCCAAACCGGCCCAGGCCTAGCACGTTTTCAGAGCTCTTTTTTTGGCTGGTCCAGGTACAGAGTGGACCTTAGTCTGTATTTTGCTCATGGTCCTGTTGTTTTTGTTCTGAAAGTTTGTCCCAAACTCTCTGATCTTCCTGAACCTGAAACTAATCTCTTCTTTAACACCACTGCTGCTCGGTAAAACTTCATTTCTCTCTCGAACAAAGTTTGTCCCAGACCTAATATTGACATAGACTGAATGTGCAAGAACCACTTCAGGAATGTGTGGTCTTGCTGTGTAAAGACGTGCTGTGCTTTTCCTTATACCTCAGAAATGTGTCATGAAACTCAAATCTCAAACTCAAATTACGATAGAAAAAAGCTTGATATTTGTTGTGTAGTCCCATCTCCATTGGCTTCAATACAAAATAATAGGTTGTCATTTCAGATGGAGGTGCAGATTTACTGTTTTTACAAGGACTATCCAAAAATATGATCCACAAATGTTGAATCTGTAACACAATTATTTACTAATCATGAACACAAATGAACTGATCATCAACTACAAGGCATATTTACAAAGCATTTATAAATGTTTGGTAATAATTAACTTATCAAAATAAATAAAGTTTCAATGGGCCATTAGCAGGAGGTCCCGCCCTGTGGGCAGGGCTCTCACAGAGTAGGATATAAACAGGAGTTCTCAGACTTGTTTCTCTGATTGAGAAGGACTCTTGGATGAGAGTCGAAACGTTTCGTTATTTCTAAAACAGTCCAGATGAAACAACTGAATCTTTTTCAACAATGGAACACTCCTGGACGAATGAGGGATTACACCGACACTCACAAATTAATAACCTTAACTAGCCCTAATACTAACACTAACCCTAATCCTAATCCTAATCCTAATAAACAATTATTAAATGATTAGTTTGTTTGTCAATGATTAATACATATTTACAAATGCTTTTTCTTTTTTTAATCTATGCCTTATTCTAAAGTGAGACCGTTGAATCTTATGAATATTTCTTTTGGGATTGGCGCCACACATTTTCCATATTCATCTATAAACTGACAACAATCACGTCTTTTGGTTGAATAACGGCAACACCTCCTGAAGCTATTGTGAAAAAATGATTTCACTTTTGTCCATTCATACTGACAGAGAATGGGTTGAGAATGCTTTGTGCCAATTTTTGTTAATGTGGATAGGCCCAGAAATGACCATCATTCACAATAAACCAGGTCAACAAATCTACAATAGTCCAGGCTGACACTTTTGTCCTGAGAGCTGTTCCTCTCAAAGAAGCTACACCTGATTAGTTTTTTTGTTGCGCTGCACTGAAAGCTTTGATTGAGCTTTTCTATTATCGTTGTTTTTACCAGCTCAATGCGCCTGAAGTGCCTCTCAGGAACCAATATTGATTTATTGATTGACCGATATTGATTTATTGATTAACTGACAGTTAAACAGCAAATTTACAATAGAATTCGGAACTGTTCTACTGCTCAGTGTTAAAATGTAAAAAGGAAACTGGTATTTTTAAACTTACATAGAACACACAGTGGTTTAGTGGGTGACACGCTAACAGCTTACCTCACACCGAGAGGGTCTTGCGTTCATTTCTCAGTAACAGGAACAGTCTATTCTGCAAGTTGAAATACAAATCAAAAGTTCTATTAAAAATAAATACATAAATAAAACAAATTAAAAACAATATAAAATATACAAAATAATAAGACGGTCAGAGGGTCGCACAATGCTCATGCCGGGTTAAATGCCAGTGAACAAAAGTGCGTTTTTTTTTTTTTTAAACCAAGACTTAAAAGCGTCAACTGATGGTGCAGTCTTTATGTGGGGAGGAAGAGCGTTCCAAAGTTTGGGGCCGACCACAGAAAAGACCCGGTCTCCCCGAGTACATATATATTACTTTATCATCATAAGCACCATATTTAGCTATAGAAGGGCTTGACATGGCACTACTTCCTGCCAGACTTTGAAAAAATTTCAATTTAATTGACTTAAGACCAAATTATATCACACAAGATGATATGTTTCGGACTATTTAAATTATGTATATGCTGCCTCTCTATGTCTTATTCTGTGTTCCTTTTGTGTTGTTGTTTTTTTGTATTATTAAAAAAAATATATATATATATATATATATATATATGTATGTATATATGTATGTATATAAAACTGTTCTATTCAAAGCCACATACACACTCATGTAGACCAGTGAGTCTTGCTTTAACTTAGAACCAAAACCTCAATCCAGTTCTTTAAAACAATACAATACTCATCCTCCTAATGTATATATTATTGAATGGATACAATATAGAACAATGTATATATCTTTTTTGGCTTTTACTTATTGTCGCACAGAAAAGCCTTGGAATTTTGGCTGTATCTATCACAATGAAAACCTCATTTTTGTAATATGATGTTTCTGCTTCTCAAATGTTTATAATATTCACCTTCACTGGTTGAGAAAATTGCCTGTGGCTTGACTATTAGATTTTTTTGAGGCCCTGGTCCCCGCTGTAACATTACTGTATCAAATTCAATCATATTGCACCGCAGATGTTGTGTTTTTGGAGAATAGCAGTGTGTAAATCTGCCGCAGAGAGATTGTCCACTGACGGGAGGTTTCGGGGAATGATGAAATCTGTGGCTCTTTCTCACCGAAGGGTCCGGAGGCTGAGGAGAAAACTGTAAAAAAGATTCACGCATCTAGCTACAGTACTACTCTACTACTATTTTAACTAGATGCAGTATTCGGTGATGATGAAAGGATGAGAGCGAGCAGAAGTCGAGTTAGACCCTTCGGAGCTTCAAAGGACACCGGGAGGAAGAGTATTCGGTCAGCACATGTACAGGTTACGAGCAGATAGACTACAATACACTTAAGGACAAATGCTTTGAAGTGTTGGAGACTTTCCAATTCCAGTCAGTTCTCCAGGAGGACTCCAGCAATGGTTCATGATGATGTCCAAATCCATTTTTCAAGTTGATTCTTCTTGTTCACTATGGGTCAAAATGCCTCCTGATAGTGTAAAATTAAAATCATTGTAAAGAATCTTTTTTGTTCATCAGAATCAGAATCAAAATCAGAAAGAGTTTACTGCCATTGTCAATGAACAAAAATTCACAAACATAGGAACGGCCTTAAGGTGCAACTTAAAACACTGATCAATAATAAAAATAACCTATATTCAATCAAAAAGGGCGTGCATTAAGAAACGATTTAAAAATTACTATAAAATAAAAATAAAAATAGGCATTACTATGTACACAAGAGTTACAGTTAGATGTACAGTTGTGAGTGCAGAAAGTGACAGTGCAGTGAGTGATGAATTGTTGTAGTTAAAGTGGCAGGTGTTTAGAAGTGTTCATGAGTCCAACGGCAGAGGGAAAGAAACTATTCTTGTTGCGGGAGGTTCTGGTCCGGATGGACCGTAGTCTCCTGCCTGAGGGGAGTGGTTCAAATAGACCATGACCAGAGTGAGAAGGGTCAGCTGTGATCCGACCTGCTCGTCCCAGAGCCCTGGAGACGTACAGGTCCTGCAGAGATGGAAGTCTGCAGCAGATCACCTTCTCAGCAGAACGCACATTGCGCTGTAGTCTCTGTTTGTCCCTGGCTGTGGCTCCAGCGTACCACACGATGATGGAGGAGGTGAGGATGGACTCAATGATGGCCGTGTAAAACTGCACCATCATCTGCACTGGCAGCTTGGCTTTCCTCAGCTGCCGCAGGAAGTACTTCCTCTGCTGGGCCTTCTTGATGAGGGAGCTGATGGTGGGCTCCCACTTGAGGTCCTGGGTGATGGTGGTGCCCAGGAAGCGGAAGGAGTCCACGGTGGTGATGGGGGAGTCTGTCATGACATGAGGGGGGGCTGGGGGGCTGTGACTTTCCTGAAGTCCACGATATCATCTCCACTGTCTTCTCAGGGCGTTGAACTCCAGGTTGTTAGCGCTGCATCAGGACACCAGCCGGTCCACCTCCCTCCTGTAGACAGACTCATCCCCAGTCCGAGATGAGCCCGATGAGGGTGGTGTCGTCCGCAAACTTGATCAGTTTTACGGAGTCGTGGCTGGAGGTGCAGCAGTTTGTGTACAGGGAGAAGAGCAGAGGAGAAAGTACACAGCCCTGTGGAGATCCTGTGCTGATAGTCCGAGTGTCTGAGACATTCTTCCCCAGCCGCACGCACTGCCTCCGATCCGTCAGGAAGTCAGTGATCCACCTGCAGGTGGAGTCAGGCACGTTGAATGTTTCCCACCATCAGTAGTTTCCCACCTCCAAGATCCCCCTACCACTTGATAAGACATGCGTTTCAGCAAGAATGATTCCATGTATCTTTTCGAACTAAGAAGTCCAACCGCAACATACTACTCCACTGCCAGGTGATTCGGGCACGTTGAGCTGGGAGAGCTTGTCCTGGAGCAGAGCAGGGAGGATGGTGTTGAATGCAGAGCTGAAGTCCACAAACAGGATCCTGGCGTAGGTTCCCGAGGAAATTCATGTAAATTTGAACTGAAAATCCAGTACCTGTGATTTATTTATAGTTTGAAATATTTATTTTGTGTGTATGTTATTGTATTTTGTGTGTGTTTGTTTTTTAATCCTTCATCCATGACCTTGTGAGGGGAATCAGCATTCAAAAAAACAAATACATTCAAATGATAGATGGTGTCACATCATTTAATTGCAAAATGTACTTTTTGGAGCATTTATCCATGTTATAACATTGTTCCCAAAACATACCTGAAGTTGTATGTAGGTTCATTCATGCTTTATTTTGTTTTGCAAGGTCCTCTGAGCCTCAAAAAAAAACAATTGAATGTGGAAGTCTCTGGAAGTCGCTGTTTTTAAGTCCATAAATCATCTTCAGACCGAGCATTTCTGCCATCAAATTATGTTCATTACAACTCCTTGCTTGTATTAGCATGTTGGGGGCAAGATAGCTTTCTGTTTATTTCCCTATGGTAATTCCCTCTGCTGCTAATGATGGGTGCTAACACAAACCCTGATGAGGGAACGCCTGAAGTAGAAAGTCGAGTGGTTTCCAATTCCTACATTATTTTAAGTTCTACAACACAAAATGCAAAAGTAAATGTAGTACATGTTTTAAGTTCAATGAGAATACAAGTAAAATGTGTCTTTAAACAATGTACTTCAGTCTGACTATACTGTATGCCAGTTCCATTCAATAAGTATCCAAGACTTGTGCATGCACCTTTGCATGTACCTTTTAGTGTTAAATCTTTAGGGATCAGCTTTTATGTTCAGTGGCCTATTGGATTCTTAAAATGTGCTTCCGGGAAGACACTGCAGACATTTTATTCATCTAAATTCAGTTGTGGCTCAGTTGAAAAAACAAACAAATGACAACAACTTATATTATGGTAACTAAATTCAAACTGATACCTAAAGTATTTTTCCCTCCCTGCAGTGTCTTACCTTTTTACTGTGAATGTCAACGCTAATACTAATACTGCCTTGTCCCTCCGTCTCCCTCTCCCCCCTCCCCCTCTGCACTGTGGGCGTGGTCCCTGTCTGCAACCGTGTCGGTGGTGCAGGTGGGCGGGCACACCATGCTGCCGATCCGCTGGATGCCCCCGGAGAGCATTATGTACAGGAAGTTCACCACAGAGAGCGACGTGTGGAGCTTAGGCGTGGTCCTGTGGGAGATCTTCACCTACGGCAAACAGCCCTGGTACCAGCTCTCCAACAACGAGGTGAGGCCGGCTGTAGACCTGCTTCAGATCTGGTCTTGACCTGGTTTAGACCTGGTTTAGACCTGGTTTAGACCCTGTTTAGACCTGGTTTAGGCTTCTTGGTCAGGTCTTCATTGTCTGTCGAGGTACCAACACATAAAAAACTGTACAAAAAGAACATCATAAACATCATGCATAATTCATTGCTAGACTAAATTGTGAAAAATAACAATTATAATACATTTATATTATGATATAAAAGTGAATATTTTAAAAAAGATGAACAAATGAATACCTCTTTGCAGCACTTTTCTGCACATCAAAGTTATAGCGGTTGTACAAAATTGTTAAAATTGCTTAAGAGAACCTTTATTTGTCTGGGGAAATTCACAAGGCACAGTTTGAGAACATCAGGAGAATAGAAACTTGCAGTTAAAGGACACATATTATGCAAAAATAACTTTTTGGAGCTTTTTAACCACGTTTCATGAACCTTGTTCCCTCATCAAAAACATACCTGGAGTTGTATTTAGCCCAGTAGTTTGATGGATCCTGTTCTGAAAGTAATCTCTCCTCAGAGCGTCAAATACATTGAATTTCCCTGATGTGTGATGTCCTAAACTGCGTTTCCACCCTCACAAAATGCACATATTCTCTAAATTTACATTAGAAAAGCAAATAACAAATGTGAAATTTAGATCCGTTTCAATCCAAGCATTGAAGCCCATATTTGGGTGTTGTTTGCCCTGGTTACGAGTTTCTCCTCTAATGAAGATTAGTATGTTTATAGTGTTTTGTTTAGCGTGAGCTTCTTCAGGCCTTGTGCGGTGCGGCGATGTTTGTTTAGCTCTGCTTTTCTGGAGGATTTGGAGCAAACAACCTTATGAATTATGTGGATTATTTTGTCTTGTTCATCACCTGTGTCCGCTCCGGTGCGCCTGGTGCAGGTCTGGAGTCTGGTGTTGCGCGAGTTTTAATATTTGTTTCATGAGATTATGTGACCGAAAGCATTTCCACCTTTCACTTTAACTGTTATGTGCATGAAACAAAATGCCCCTCAACCGAGCGTATAAACTTTTATGCAAAAAAAAGTTTCTAAATGCAATATTTGGCATTTCCACCTCCAGTTACATATGCGATACAACACGTGCATTAATCAGAATCAGAAAAAGGATTATTGCCATTGTCAATGAACAGAATTCACAAACATAGGAACTTGTTCCGGCGTTAAGGTGCAACATAAAACACAGAGTAATAATAAAAACAACATATCTGAAATCAAAAGAGCATGCATTAGATTTAAAATTACTATCTTATAGAATAAAAATAGGCTTACTATGTACACAAGAATGCACATTTAAATTTACAGTTGTGAGTGCAGAAAGTGACAGTGCAGTGAGTGATGAATAGTTGCAGTTAAAGTGGCAGGTGCTAAGAAGTGTTCATGAGTCCAACGGCAGAGGGAAAGAAACTCTTCTTATGGCGGGAGGTTCTGGTCCGGATGGACCGTAGCCTCCTGTCTGAGGGGAGTGGCTCAAATAGTCCATGTCCAGGGTGAGAAGGGTCAGCTGTGATCCGACTTGCTCATCCCAGAGCCCTGGAGATGTACAGGTCCTGTAGAGATGGAAGTCTGCAGCCGATCACCTTCTCAGCAGAACGCACAATGCGCTGTAGTCTCTGTCCGTGGCTGTGGCTCCAGCGTACCACACGGTGATGGAGGAGGTTAGGATGGACTCACTGATGGCCGTGTAGAACTGCACCATCATCTGCACTGGCAGCTTGGCTTTCCTCAGCTGCCGCAGGAAGTACATCCTCTGCTGGGCCTTCTTGATGAGGGAGCTGATGGTGGGCTCCCACTTTAGGTCCTGGGTGATGGTGGTGCAGAGGGAAGCGGAAGAAGGAGTCCACGGTGGTAATGGAGGAGTCTGTCATGATGAGGGGGGGCTGGGGGGCTGACTTTCCTGAAGTCTACGATCATCTCCACTGTCTTCTGGGCGTTGAACTCCAGATTGTTACCGCTGCACCAGGACACCAGCCGGCCCGCCTCCCTCCTGTGGACAGCCTCATCCCCGTCTGAGATGAGGGTGGTGTCGTCCGCAAACTTGATCAGTTTTACAGAGTCGTGGCTGGAGGTGCAGCAGTGGCAGAGGTGGCCACCGTGGGGGAGGGGGTGGTCACCTCAAACCTGGAGTAGAAGGCGTTAAATTGCTCAGCCAGTTTTCGGTCATTTGCCGCATGGGGGGCTCGGGGCTCATGACTGGTGAGAAGCCGGAACCCCCTCCACACGGAGGCGGGGTTGTTGTCAGAGAACTGCTGCTTCAGACGCGTATTGTACTGTGATCTAGCTCTCGAAACCTCTTTGCTAAATCCATACTTCGCATCTTTGTAGCTCCCTCTGTCTCCAGCCCTGTGCGCTGCCTCCTTCTGCTGCCTTAACTGCCTCAGTTTAGGTGTGAACCAGGGTTTGTCATTGTTGAAAGTGACTTTGGTTTGTGTTGGTATAACGCTGTCCTCACAGAATCGAATGTATGATGTCAAAGTGTCCGTGTACTCATCCAAACTGTCTGTGGCAGCTCTAAAAACCTCCCAGTCTGTAATGTCCAAACACGCACGTAGCTCCTCGTATGATCAAATAAGTTTATGGAAACACAGTTATAGTCTACCTGTGAGATCTTGTGTGCTGTTTTTAGGTTCATAAATCATCACCAGACTCGTTCTGAGCATTTCTGCCTCAAATCACAATCATTACATCTGTGTGGCTGTCTCACCTATGTAATTCCCTCTGCAGCCAGTAGATGGAGCCCAAAGTTAATTTCCGATGTGGGAAACGCCAAAGTGACTTGAAGTAATTATTATTATTATAATCTTTTTTTTTTAAACAAAGTAAAGGTACTCAGGAGAATGTTTGAGGGACAATAAGAATACAAATGGTACATACTGTTTGTCCTTTAAAATAAACATTAAAAGCAAGTTTGTGTATGTATAGCGTAGCATATGGACAGTAGCATATTATACCATGACCACTATTATACCAATGACCACTATGTCATTATTGCTAAGCTTGTAAACATGTATTTCATATTGAATAGTTTGGGACTCTGTGATTTCCAGCCGTGAGTGCACAGCTCCACTGGCAATGGTTCTGCTCAAGTACAAGACATTTATGTCCGGCTATTACTGCTTGCAGCCTGTAATATTCAAAGTGGCTTATATTAAATGCACTTCACAGCTGCTGCATGAGCCAGTGAGGTCAGACAGAATAGTGAACGCTTTTGGCAGTAAATCCGGCGCCCAGGATCACGGCTCCGGTGCAAGGCGTTTGGATATGACATGCATTAGATGCAGAACCCGGAGCCAGTGTCCAAAGTGCACATGTGTCTCTGTGTGTGAGCTTAAAGTGTATGTGTCAAGTTTTCATATTTTTCTAGCTTAAACTTTGTTTGGTTGGATAGAACCTGTGGTAAATATTCAGCCTAGTTTTACTTCAGTCAAGTTGCAGTTTGTGAAGAAAAACTGAAAAATAAAAGTTGAAAATGACTGGAAGTAGAGCTGAGTTCTAAAATGGAATCCCTTCTGTCTTTGTCATCAGTACGTGACAGTTCCATCAAAAACACAATTTCCTGACGGTTTAAATAAACCATCCTTTAACATAAACTGGTGGTGTATCATATTATTTGTCAAATTATAACTATTGTGTAATTTAAACTGATTTTGGCCCTTGCTTACAATATGGTAGCTAGGTGACTTCAAACTCAACTAACTTTAAATATACTAACTTAAAACTCAACTAACTTTAAATATACTAACTTAAAACTCAACTAACTTTAAATGTACTGACTTTAAACTCAACTAACTTTAAATATACTCACTTCAAACTCAACTAACTTTAAATATACTAACTTAAAACTCAACTAACTTTAAATGTACTCACTTCAAACTCAACTAACTTTAAATATACTAACTTAAAACTCAACTAACTTTAAAATTACTGCCTTTAAACTCAACTAACTTTAAATATACTGACTTCAAACTCAATTAACTTTAAATATACTGACTTTAAACTCAACTAACTTTAAATATACTGACTTCAAACTCAACTAACTTTAAATGTACTGACTTTAAACTCAACTAACTTTAAATATACTGACTTCAAACTCAACTAACTTTAAATATACTGACTTCAAACTCAACTAACTTTAAATATACTGACTTTAAACTCAACTAACTTTAAATATACTGACTTTAAATTCAACTACCGATAACTTTAAATGTACTGACTTTAAACTTAAATCACATTAAATGTACTAACTTTAAACCTAACTAACTCTAAATGTACCGACTTTAAACTGAACTAACCTTAAATGTACTGCACTACACTACAACTACACTTTAAAAGCACAGAACAAAGATCTCAAAGTCACAAATGTCAAACTAATTTCAAACAATGAAATGATTCCACTGGAAAATGTGATCCAGAATCAGGAAATGTGTGGAAACAGCCACTTTGTGAAAGGAATACGCTGAAGAAGAATGCATTTGATTATGTATTTTTGTATTGCAATATTAGGCTGCATTATTATTCAAATCGAAGTTTGGATGATTGCAATTAGAAACGAAGCGGAAACCATTGACGCTAACATTTCCAGACTGATATGTTAATAATCAAAAGCTCAAATTGAACGCTCCTTTGAGACAATGAGGATGCCTTTTCAGACACAGTAACCATAGCAACCACTGCTCAGACGCATGCCATACGTGTCCAGATGGCCATTACCACAAGGGTCTGAAAGTGGACTCCCATTTTGGACCAGATTTGGCAGAATTGGTCCAGTGTGTCCAGGCCTGGTGGAGTGAGCGTGGAGCTCTTCAGATAAAAGAAAATTGCCCGCGGTTTAGACACTGTCGGCGGTGAAGAAGATGGCGGAAAGATGGTTAAGATACTGAGTAACTGCTTGAAATTCCCGTCAAGTCTCTCTTCAGCGTCAGTTCTAAAGGGTATCATTTAAAATCACAAAAAGGTATATCATTTGCATGCATTTATTTTTTTCTTTAATGTTCATAAAGTTGAATTTCCACTCTAATGATTACTTTATTTCAAAAGTAATAAGTATTATTTTAATTACTTGGACAAAGTTGAAGCAGACAATTTATACCACCTTAAACTCACAGTCCTCCCTAAATGCAGTTGTGCAGTCTGTGACCTATTTTACTTTTTCACCGTTTTTTATGGCATTTAAATACAGTTTTATGTTCAGAAAAAAGCAACACATTGTGATGTTACTGCTCAACACTCTCTACAGCGCACATTCCAAACACATCCAGGCGCGTCAGTTTATTCATTTTAGCTCATTTCACTTGTTAAGATAATATGTTCTATGTTACCTGTTACGCCATGTGCAAAAAATATAAAAAATGACCTATGAAAGTAGATCATCGTGAGGAAATTCCATTATAACGTTTTTTAATGAAATGTTTTAAGCTAGTGGCTTTCATTATTCTTCAACTGGAGCTAGATAGATAGATAACTAGATACGCACATAAATAGATCGATAATCATAATCATAATAAAGAGTTTCAGTTGAGTTTTGAGGAGAAGTGTCGCCTTAAACCTGTTACTGCACATGCAAAAAATAATAATTGACTCTTCATCCGACCTCGTTTCCGGGATGCGCGACCTCTTCCGCCCTTCACCCTTCACCTCGTCCCCTCAGACCTCTCCTGTTACCTCTGCTCCTAACCTCCGGACTCTCTGCCCTCTCTCTGCTCCTTCTCATGGATCCAATCTTCCTCCACCCTCTCTACTCGCTGACCTTCTGACCCAAAAACCAGCCAAGCCCACGCACTGGAACCAGGAAATCACATGTCCAGTCACACACACACACAAACAACGGGTCCTAACCTTTATAGTGACCTAGACCCGGTGTACGAAAAACTCCTTTTAGCTTGAAATCGGATGACTTTACCTCACGTGACCCTGCAATTTTAGAACAAAGCCTCAAACATGGATCTCGCCAGTGTAACCAAATATGGATCAGCCAATACGCCAGCTTTTAAAAGTGATGCATGAAAAGTGTGCCATGGAATCCGATAATGGCACATTGCATTACATTTACACCCTTTTGCAAAGTAAATTTTTGTGCAACCGTTCTGTCTTCACAGAGGAATGTTGCACCGGAGCAAGCCGACGAGCTGTTTGGAATGAATGAAGTGTTTTGTTATCCAAAATGCTGTGATTTTGGAGAGTTGGCAGATAATATCTTGGACAAATATTCCTAAATGTTGGCAGCTTAAAAAAATACTCTGAGAGGGCACATACTCGTTTAGGAAAAGTAAAGCTGACGTTCAACTGGCTGACATCAATCACTGTCAGTTTCAAGGAAATTATTTTAGTTTGTGATAATAAAAAGTAGATTTTAAATGGCTTTAATTATGCTTTAATAGGACTAAAACGTGTCTAAATGTACTTGTTCTACCCGCAACGCTCATAGTTAAGATAATCAAGATTGAGCCTAAAAGCAGAAAGGACAGGACATTCACTTTGCTCTTCATCAATTCATTTTATTTCTATAGCACTTTTTTTTTTAATGAAAACCAACTAGTCAACACAGTAAATAAACATAAAATAAAAATAGTTAAACAGAGCAAAATAATAAAATAAAATGAAATGAAATGAAATAAATAAATACATACATACATAACATAACAAAACATAACATAAAATGTCATCTACATGCACTGCACCGTAAATGTAAATCACTTTTATCACGGCAGAAATAGAGTTATCAAAAATAAATATCTGTATCAACGCAAGAATAGAATAAAAATAAATCAGCCTTTTCATCAGCTAAACCCCCAGTATAAACAGAAGTACATTTGCATTTTAACATATTTAACATATTTACATGTTCCTTTACAGTTTCACAAGTGAACAGAATATTGCACAATAGTGAGTTCAGTTTGATGGCGGCAGACAAGTCACATGTGCATTAGAAGGCGTCACGTTGGAGGGAATGTGTACATAACTGCAGCCGCTTTCCCAGACAGTGGTTTCTCTGTGGTTCACATCAGAGAGAGAAAAGAGACAAAGACTTCAAACTGAACCGCCACTTTACTTTAAAAAATAATGATAATAGGAATTAGTCGGTGTTCAGAAATCCCTCATTCGTCCAGGAGTGCCTCGATTTCAAAAACATTGTCCAGATGAGAACATTTCAAACGTTTTCCACCACTGATAAGAGGAAATATTATGCATTTGAATTTTATCTTGCTTTTCTGGGCACTCAAATGAGCTTTACATTCATTATTCACTCTCCACACACACATCGCTGTCAGACTTTCTTTAATTTAGTCTTTACTTGAAGGGACAACGTACAGCGACATTGCTCATAAAAACAGAGATGTTCTTCCTCAGGTTATATTAAATAGCTCGTTTCCATTTGCTGTCCCTCATTTACAGGAATGGAGGTGACTATACAGGAACACATTTTCTATGATTAACTAAAAGATCTATGCTGATAGTTTTCAGCTTTTAGAACAAAAAGTTACAATTTCGTTTTTCCCGGGTGTAGATGTCAGTCACTTTGCTTTTCTATTACAAGCAATAACAAAAAAGGATCATTTGTGGTAAAGTAAGTAATATATCTGTAATTAAAATTAAAAACTATTGTAGGGTCGGTGTGTATTTCTCCAGTAAAACCCAAAAACCAAGATTTCGCCTACATTAGAAGTGTCTATTAAACGCCTAATAAATATACAAATAATGTGAAATGTAACGGCAAATGTCTTTTGTGTGCTTTTGCTTTGACAAAACCATATTTTGTGATTCTGAAGTTAGTCTCCCCGTTGAATTTCACTTCATTTTTTACTCCGTTCTGCAACAAACTTTTAAATTGCAGCAATCCATTCTAAAGCAGCAAATACACAATAAGACACAGATAAAAACACATTTTCACAGTCTGCATCATAAAACAAACAAGAAGATGCAACACTGTGCTTATCACAGCCGTGCAGGTCGCATATACAGAGTCGATGCTTGCAACTTTATTATTATTATTAATCCACAGCCACTTTTTCACTGCCTGGCTTCGTGCAAATGAAAACTTAGGAAAGGTCGGTCAAGTGTTTTGCCCAACTTGTCTCCATCTCAATGGTTCTTCCAGTTTTTTTTTACAGCTAAATCCTTCTGATTTCCCCCCTTTCCTCTTTGCCTCTCTACGAGTTCGAAATTCCCATGATTCTCGTGATTATTTGTGGTGGTTCTCCTCATGTCTGCGGGTTCAATGTGTTTCTGTTGCCGCCATTCGTCCAGTCGCAGCTCCAAAACCTCAAATTGTGAGCTTCACCTCAGCCAATCAGAGCAGCCAGACAGTGCCAGGCTCCGTTGCTTAGTGACGACTCTTAAACTTTAGAAATAGCACGAACAAAACCAACACAGAGTTTGTGCAAATCTTTTCATTCTTCAACAGACTCCTTTCCTCTAACGAATACAGCGCTCTCCTGTGTCCTTTGCAAACAGCTTTAATCCACACACCTTTCTTCTTCTTGTTTTATTTTTATTTCCCTCTAAATCAGAGAGCGTGGAACGGCAGCTCACGCTACCCTATATCCTCCACGTGACACCTCGCTCCCCTGCGCTTGTCATAAATCTGCAAGTGCGCGGATTGTGTGGCTGTGCTCCATGCAAGTGTGTCCGTGCTCTGCAAACTTTGTGTCGTGACTTAAAAAATCCCGGACAATTTCTAAAGTCCTCTCGTGTGCAGGGGCCAAAACCAAGCCTGGTTCGTCAGCAGAGCACTGTGATACACTCCTTTAAGAACGACCAGACGGGACTATTGGAACGCACTTTCGCTGGTGACAAATGCCAAAAATGCACTCTTGCAGCGTGTCCAGAACTCTGACGCTCGACTCTTAACTTGAACCCGAAAATATGAAGCGCGTCTCGCCAATTTTCGCTTCACCCCATTGGCTTCTAGTGGGTTTTAGCGTTGATTTTTTAATGAGTTCCCTTCTCCCTCCTATGCACGTTCATCACTGACTTTTAACTCTGGGCGAAATTGATTTTTAGATTTCTTGTTGCTTTTGATACGGATTTATTGCATTGTCATTGCTCTTTGTCTGTTTTGTTTTGAGTGCAGCACTGCGGACAGCTGCAGAGTTTCAAAGCGCTTAATAAATAAAGTTTGTACGGTAAGGGCGCCACAACACTTGAGCTGGATTGAACCGGTAACTCCGCTTTTCGTCCCCTGCACTACAGCTCGAAACGCGAACGCAAACGACGAGATGAAGCACGTGACATACGACCTGGTGAAATACTTTGCGTAGTGTATTTCAAACGTTTAGTAAAATCAGCTCTTTTTTAATGGTTCGAACAAATGTATTTTAATGGTTGATGTGGATTTGCTGAATAGAGGCTTCCAGGTAAAAGTGTCTCCCCAGCACTTTAGCTCAGACATCTGCTGTAGTGATATTTGTTCATTCATATTCATAACACGGCCCCAGTAGAAGGCATTTAATCCTACAGGAAATATTAAATAGCCTAATTATATTATGCAGTAATATAAAACAACAGCATATCGTCTCAGCTGTCAGACAGTGATGCATGTGTCCTGTACTCAAAGGAGAGACTATTATTAATGTTTGAGGAGGTGCTTTTTATTATTCAGCAGCAGCCGAGTGCGTTTTAAAGCTTTTACTGATAAAGGCACAAACAAAGGCACAATATTTTTGGGGCATTATCTCGATAACTATATTAAAAAAGATGATATTCTATCGAGGCATCACGAATGTGCTAAAGTGTGGCTCTAAATGTCCTGGTTCAGGAAGTTCAAGTATCGCCATGAATGAGCCTTGTAATTATTACCACTTTATAAGAAATATTACTTTAGAGATTAATCTAGATGTTTCTGTCTCGTTTTACGGTTGTTTTAATCATAGACAAGTGTTTTTAATTGCAATATTATGTATATATTTAATAAAATAACTGTAAAACCATAAAACTGTTGTTAAGTAAAGGTTACATGAGTATTGTGTAATGGACATCATGGTGGGCTGGTAGATTCACTGTACAAATCATGTAAATAAGTGAGGTGTGAAGAATATGACTTGATTTCTGCCAAGGTCTTATGGGGCTGTTGTAGACTGTGGGGAGGTTGTGTCTCTGACCACAGATCCTATTTAAAGAAGTCTTTACTTAACAGTTGTCTCAAACCAGTCAAATGAGGTGCCTGGCAGCTCTGAGGAGGAGGTTGCCGGACCTCAATAGATGCAGCTGTTCAAACTATTCCCATTAGATTGAAAGTAACTTTCGAATTCGAAGTCTAAACTATCTTGATTTCTATAACAGTGTACAGATCACTACCTTTAAAACCTTGTCTACTATTAACCTCTCCTTTAGGGATTATATTGGTGTGAAGTGTCACCATGGAGATGTTCCACAGTATGGTACTACATTTAAAATTTAAAGTATTTAAGTAAGAGCTGTGAGCAGGGTTGTCTCTCCACAGATCAGACCTTGGCTTGGTGGTGTAACTTGCTTGTCCCCATGGATATAGATTTGTTTAATGCACTACTCTGCAGCATTCGAGGCAAAGCTATAACATCTACATGAAGACGATGGATTAACTCTGGCTGCTACAAATCCCAGCTGGTAGAGAGGGCCGTGATTTGATGAAGGATAGTGGATTTGGCAGGAAAAATAATCCACTTTGGGGCTTGGACACTGGTTGTGGTGAAGAGGAGGTGATGAGGAGGCTGAGGAGGCTGAGCAGGCTGAATAGGCTGATGGTTTTGCTGCAGAGGAGAGGCTGGAGCAATGCAGGGTGAGAGTTAGTGCAAACGGCCTGAGAGGACAGCTAGAGATGCAAGGATGGAACAAGTAAATACTGTCTTTTTAGTTTCATTCACAGGTTAATCTTCAGGTAAAAGCCCTCACTGAGTTGGAGAGTTGGTCCATTGGGAGTTGCAGTGGCAGTGGTGCGGCCTACGGGTGCTGGCAATAAACCGGACACAGACGTTTAAGAGAATAAAGAGACTTGCAAGAGAATAAACAAAAAACAACTGCCCAGGCATATGCATTTAGTTCATTATTTAGTTACTTTATTGTCCACACAGAGAAATGTGTCTTTCACAGAAAACCGTTTCACAAGGGAACGCCATTTCACAGAAAAAGACACACATCGAACATCACTCACATTTACATGACATGCCAGCATTCATAAACAGAATCAGAAAAAGGCGTGATATGGCTTCCGTATTGTATTGTTTGATTGGGAGTATGCATGCCACTGCTTTCTGTTGCCATACTGGTTATTATTGTAAAAATGTCCCAATTAGTTCCAGAAAACAGGATGAGCAGTACAAAAGCACAGGCTGGATGACACTGGTGTGTAACTTAAGCTCAGGCACAACATTACAGTTTTAATCTAACGCAGATTTGGTTTGGGGCTGCGAGTGGAATTCATATGTTTTTATTGCACTCCATGAAATGCAATAAAAACAGATGCAGGTTTGTATTTTATTTATTATCAGTCCGTTTTTTCATCACTAAGACTTGGTCGCACAATGTTTCCTTCAGTTCATAACCTCTGCTTTTTGCATCTAACTTTATCTATAGACTTAACTGAAGTATGATTTGAAAAAAACTTTTTGTAAGGTCATTTTTCTGGTTGGGGGGTCCGTTACTGTTTGTCTCTAAGGAGCTGTTGAAATGTCCCACAGTATGGCATTATGTAACTTTTTTTTTTTTAAATACACATTTTTATTACTGTCTATTACTTTTCCTTGAGAAACATGCTTTCTTACTCCGCATATCTGACCTGTATCTTGGCCTCCTGGTGTCACCTGCATGTCTCCATAGAAGTAGACGTGTTTAATGCCATACCGTGGAATGAGGAAGAAAAGGTTTCAAACACTGTGTTTGAAATCAAGACGGCAGAAGTCATTTTCTTTATTCTTTATTCATTTTTCTTCGAATTTTATTTCTTTTTCTTTTTTTTTTAAGTTATTGTTGCGCGTAGGCTTTATTAGAAGGGAAAGGAGTGTGAAATGGGGGATGAGAGAGAAGGGAGGACATGCAGAATCAATTGTCCAAGTCAGGACTCAAACTCACGACACTGCGGCCAGCTGCACTTGGAGCCTGGCATATGTGTGCTGTGCCTTAACCACTCACAACCACCGGGCAGCACAGAAGTTAGTTTCATTCTGATAGAGCTGACTTGACAAACTAGAATGTATACTGCACTGAGCTAGAGTAGTCCTGAGCTATACGGAGGAGTTATAACCTGAAGTGACCTTTGTTTATGGCTCGTTCTAATCTTCTCGTAATCTGCCCAACTTTCTTTCACAGCTGTTTAAATTCCTTATTCGCATTTGATTAACTTGATCTCTCACTTGACTGAGGGTTGAGGATACAGTTGTAAACACAAGGTAGATTATACCCTAACCCGCCATTTCTGTTCAAAGATGGGTTCTCTTTTCCACAAAAATTGCCTCCTTCACAACTCGTTCAAAAGCAGCCATTCTCCCTGCTTAAAATCTGCACCTCGCTGTCTTGAAATGAGTGGTTTGAGGTGAAAGTCAACAGCTGACTGTAAACCCTACCTTTGTCACCTTGAGGGATTCATGCTGTGGACCATTCCAAGCAAAGCATAAGCATCTCCATGGAGACAAGCAGGTGGCTTATGGGATGCAATTTGTTATCTTCTACGGTATATGTGTCCAAACTAAATGCTTTTACCGACTGGATGTACTGTAGACCGTAGACCGTAGACCAACAGACGTAAGAACCGTAGACGTAGACCTCAGACGATAGACTCAGAACGTAGACCAGACGTACGAGCTGCACAGACATACGTAGACCAGACGTAGACCGCAGACGTAGACCGGCAGACGGTAGACACGAGACGTAGACCGCAGATCTGCAGACGTAGACCGTAGACCGTAGACCAGCAGTATCAGATCCCGTTGACCTAGACCGTAGATCGTAGATCGTAGATCGTAGACGTGAGACGTAGACCGTAGACACGCTAGACGATCGATAGAGTAGACCGTAGACGTAGCCATCAGACCGCAGACGAAGACCGAGACGTAGACGCAGACATCGAGACGTTAGACGTCAGACCGCAGAATGTAGACCTGCAGACGGAAGACCGCAGACGTAGACCATAAGACTGCAGACCGTAGACCGTGGACATAGACCGTAGACCATAGACCGTAGACATAGACCGCAGACGAAGACCCGTAGACGTAGACCTGCAGACGTGAGACCGTAGACCACAGACGTAGGACCGTAGACGTAGACCGGCAGAAAATTAGACCACAGACGTAGACTGAAGAGCAACGCTAGGACGTAGACGGTAGAAAGCCGTGAGATCGCTTAAGAACCAGTAGAATAGTAGTGATCGGTAAGACCGATAAATAGATCGTAGACCGTAAGATCGTAAGATCGTAGATCGTATGACCGTGACCAGTAGAGCTCCGTAGAATGTAGACCGTAGACATAGACCGCAGAACAGAAGACTGAAGTAACCGTAGACGGTAGACGCCAGTAACAGTAACGAAGACCGCAGACGTAGACCGTAGACCGTAGACGTAGACCGTAGATGTGAGCGTAGACCTTGACTATTTGAATGTGTTGATTTGAGTCACTCCGCAGCCCCAACATATGGTCAAAACTAACACTCTTGTTTCTGTCCTCTCGTAGGTGATCGAGTGCATTACGCAGGGCCGTGTGCTACAGCGCCCCCGTACCTGCCCCAAGGAAGTGTACGACCTGATGCTGGGCTGCTGGCAGAGGGAACCGCATATGAGACTCAACATCAAGGAGATACACGGCCTCCTGCTCAACCTGGCCAAAGCCTCTCCGGTTTACCTGGACATCCTGGGCTGAACCCCGAACCCAAACCCCCAAACCCCAAATCCCCGGCCGAACCCCCCCCAAACGTGCGAGTGTGTGCTGGCATGTGTGCGTGGAGCCGTACAAGATGTGAAGCTATCATTGGACACTTTAAGGCAATCTTCAAAATTGTATCCGCATCTACGGTCCCTCATCCCCATCCTCTTCACTTCTTCCTCCTGTCCTTCTTCGTTCTGGAATATTTTAACGTCGGAAAAACACCACAAAAAAGATATCTTCTCTTTGTTCTAATGCTTTAAAATCAAACCAGTCGAAGGATTTGGCGGCTCCTTTTTTCCCCCCTTCGGATCTTCACCAAACCAAAGGGGAGACTTTCTGGATCCTTGTAAATACGAAACACATGGGAATTCTTTTTGTTTTGTTTTGTTTTGTTTTTTGGGGGATGAATTTTGTGCGACTCGGAGCCTTGAAGACACTGTGTTTCCTTCTTCTCGCCTTTGGGTTTTACTGCGCCTGTTGATAGACGCACCGCGGGCTACCAGAGGAGGAGAGGTTTAACATTCGGATTTCTGATTGGCCCTTTGGCTGAAACAAACAATACAAGTGTGTGTATTAGAATTGTACAAATAGTTTGAAGATACAATATCTTTATATACCAATATCTCAAGCAACTCTTCAATACTGTAAGCCCCCGTGTCTCCAATTACATACTTGTATTTTGTAAGCGATGCACAATGACATACTCAAAGGGCACCATATGGATTGGTAGATCATATTTTTTTATTAGAAAGTCCAATTCGGCAGGCGATGTCGGAGAACAGAAGTGGTTAAAGTGCATATGACAGCTTTTATTACTTCCTTTAATGAGATAGAACCTGTGGTAAATGGTACATCAGTCAAGTGGCAGTTGGAGAAATAAAAGTCGGAGAAAAAAAAGTAAATGAAAATGACAGGAAATAGAGACATGACCAATATATAAAATTCCTTCCAAAATGTCAGTGTAATCCCTCATTCGTCCAGAAGTGTTCTATTGTAGAAGAAGATTCAGGACCTCCTGATAAAGGGAGCTGTTGGTTTCACTTGAGACTACTCTCTTTGAATCCAAACAGCCCTGAGATGGGCCATCTACATCCTATTGTAAACTGACTTTTGCTCCTTCCTCACTGAGTACCTGATTAGAATCAGAATGCCTCGGGCGTCTCCAGGGTTGCAGCAGACCATTATAAACAACAGGAAGGTTGAATCTTAAACCTCCATTACGATTTAATGAAGGATTCTCTTTTTTAACAAACATTGCTTCCTTAACTTCTCTTTCAAACCATCTTTTCTCCTGCTCAGAATCTCCACCTCACTGTCTTCAATAGAGTGGTTTGTGGCTTTGAGATGAAGATGCACGGCGCTCTGGGGTCCTGAACTCGCGTGTCTTCTGTGCTGATAAAGCCTCTTGTGCAGTGGCTGTTTAGTCTCCCTATATGTACCGCTCTTTACAACTTTCTTCACTGCATTGGATAGAATACACTACATCTTGCTCTGTTTTGTGTGGGCATCTTGTCCTTAGGGTGAACCAGTTTTGTGTCTTAAAGTGTTGCTTGGTTTAAAATAAATAGGGACTTGGTGTTGTCTAAAAAATCGCAGTCCCGAGACATAAGGTATTACACAGAGGGCAGGGCTTACACAGAGGAGGATATATAAAAACCTGAGTTCGGAGACTCGATCCGCAGGTTGAGAATGACTCTTGGATGAGAGTCGAAACGTTTTGTTTTCTGGACTCAAAAAGATGAGTCCAGATGACTATACCGACATTTTGGAAGGAATTGTATGTATTGCCTATTATTTTTATTTACTTTTGAAAGATTTGGCCCTTTTACAATATACTAGGTAATAGAAAACGTATAAACATCACCAAAATTATCAAACTTTTTGGGTAAAATCAGAAATGTAACCATGTGTTTAGGTGAAATGTGTAGTCATATCCACTTAAAAAAATAAATGTCCAAATGATCTACATCAAGTCTCAATGTTTGGTGTAAGGAGTTGTTTGCACTCGCCTCACATCAAGCGGTCCTTGGTTCAATTCCCGGACCCGGCCTTCTTTTGTTAAGAGTTCACATGCTTTCCCCGTGTCTATGTGAGTTTTCCTCATGATACTGGTTTTACTTTAAACATGCACAATGCACTCGACAGCACTATTGAAGAATGAGCCAAATGCAGAGTACTAATTTACCTCTAACATTAAAAAAAAAAAAAATCTCACCTTTAGCATTTGACGGCGACACCTATTTTCGTCAGCCTGACTTATGCCGAACGTGCTCATGCTAGCTTGTCACCATTCAATATAATTACAGAATATCCAGTGTGTCATTGGAGACGCAGGCCTATTAGCGTGTGTGCATATTACATTGTGTCACTTCTTCTGCCTCTCTCCCCATCGCAAAACACCCCAGCGACAGCCATGACAGACGATCCACTCACGAGGCCAAGTGCAAGGGTCAGGGGGCAATTGATTCACTTGTTTGCAGATGTCCGACTATTGCAAAGACATTATGCTGAGTTTAGGGGGGTATAATGTTGAAAAGTGGGGTATTTAAAACTGCTAAGAGGGAAGGCTTGGTTTTCTACACTGCAAAAAGTAAAAAAAAATACACGAGTGGAAAAAGCTTGAATGCAGAGTGTTCATCTTGTTTGGAACCACTTTACAATAACTACATCTGAATTGGCCTTAATAAAGCATGAACAAAGACTTAATATATATAATGGAGAAATAGTTTATTAAGAAAAAGTATTCAGGCTTTGGGGTTAGGAATTAAGCCTTGCTCTGGCTTTTTTATGAAATATTTTTTACATGTTTGTAGAAATTAAATTCTAATTTAAATGGTCGAATAAAAAATGTCCCTCCATGGACGGTTCATTTTTAATACAACATGCAAAATAAATTAGTCAGAAATACCTTAGAAACAAATTCAACTGAATTTATATAAACCAGTAAAAATCAAAAATCAAATGAAGATATTTTAAGTGATTTTTTATCTAAAAAAAATTAAAAATAAAAATAGTTTCAGCTTTGAATGAATGCTTCTATAAAAATTGAGACCTAAAAATAAATACACAAAATAACATGGTAAAGCAAAATAGGAGAAAAAAAGAATAATGATAATAATAGTCATTTCAACTTAGGTAAACTTTTCTGCAGTGTATTTAAAACCGACCAGCGTCTCGGTTTCCTTTGTGCGCGTGTTTGGTTTGGAGGTGTGGTACATTCGGTCAAACCCATATTAAATCATTACGACTCTTAGCTTTTGAAAGGACTCGTGCTAACCACACGGGGAAGGGGAGGGGCTGTACGTGAAAGCATACACTGTGTAACTTATCATGTCCCACCATAGACACTCAAAATGGGAAGGGAATTGAATTGTGCATGTTTTATTATTTGCTGCGCTTTGGCCCCGTCTCCGTCTCCTCCTCCTTTAGCCTGTAATAGTGTAATGTATATTTCATTACACGCTAATGGCCTGCATTAGCACGGGCTTCTCACAGACATTCAAGACTTATTGTTTTATGGTTTAGAAGAAAGAGGAAGGAGGGAGGGACGGAGAAGGAGTTGTTAGGAGACCAACCCAGGGTGAAGGGGGAGGATGAGGAGGTAGGGAAGGAGCCGAGAAAACAAAAGGGCCCTTGCACACTGCAAAAAAACACTATATATCTATGCGTTATCGTGACTTGAATTAAGATCATTATTGTAATTGTTGAGCAATTTAGATTTAGTAGATTTATTAGCTGGCTTCAAGGTATATCGGACTATTTTCATTTCAAAATATGAAAATGGCAGTACGTTGACCTTACTTAACTTTACAAACAACTTTGAAACAACTTGCTCTACATTCAAGATCTATCAAAAGCTACCTTTAAATGCTATTTTTATAATTATTTCTGGTTTTCGTTAAATTATAAAAATTAAAACAATTATTGGCTCAACATGAAATATTGATAACATTTATTTAGAGTCAACGTTTAATTTTTCGTGTATATTTAAATTAATCTGAAAAAGTTAAAACAACTCAAAATGAAAAATAACTGTTTTTTTGTTTTGTTTTTTTGTTTTATAGCTTTGCCAGTGTAAGACAATGAATCTATGTTAATCTTGCTTAATGAACAGATACAAACACTGAAACCACTCCGAAAGAGTTTTAAACATGCACTACATTCAAGAACTATCAAATGATATTATTTCTGTCGATTGTGGTTTGAGCAGACGTAACTTCACATTAAAGAAAAGCATTGGAAACCCATATTTAAAAAGTCCAAATGAACTCAAGGTGAATAAGTGACTTCGCTTTTGCAGTGTGCATATAGATTTACAGTGGGCATCCGTCTTCACGCTGACCCTCGGACGCAGAGGGCGCTGGACGAAGCCCCCCCCCTCCTCCCCCTGGCATTCCTATAGCTGCTCTAACCGCATCATGTCTTTACTGGCAGTCCACCAAACTCCTTAATAAAACCGGGCCCATTATTGAGAAACACTTAGCGCCCTCACACTTTTCTGTACATAATATCTATCATGCATTTTACTCCACATATTCCAATCATGTCTTTGGATGTGCATTATGTAAAGAGCTGGAATTCTTTTCTATTTTATTTCATTTTTTAACAACAGCACTTGATGGTATATTGATGTTGATGTGTATTTTATTGATTCATTTATAATAACCGAAGAGGCTTTTGTACATTTCTTTCTATATTGAATAAGGTTGCCTTTTGCGGCCGTCTGAAGCGGAAGAACTCACTGCTTTAACTCCTCGTGTTGATGGTGGTGAATGTGTAGGATGTACTGCGTTTGGTGTGGGGTTTTAGTCCGTGTTTTATTTTGAACGTCAGGTTTTTCGCTTCCATTCTCCTATAAGCCTGTCATCCAATGCAAATGACAATACAGAAGCCAAGGAGAAACCTAAATAGAAAGTCTTCAACGTTTGCACATGAGAACTGCACTGCAAAAAGATTCAAACATTTAGATTAGTTAAAAAGGATTCCAGAATTCAGAATAATAATCAAGATTTGATCAAGCTCAGTTATTTATTTATTTTTTCACTTTGATTGTATGTACCAGATTATTATTTTTTTTATTAATTATTAAAAAAAATTTTTAACCTGTCATTGAAATTAGGAAAAAATAATAGTACTTGGCATATATCTAAAATTTGATACAATAATGTAAAGGTTGTATATACTGTGTACAGGTGATTTTGTTTTATATATACATAAAAAAATAAAATTTTCACAATTTAAAATTCAAAATTCCGAATTTGGGTATGGTAATTTTAACTATTCTAGGTATTTAATTTTGCAGTGCATTTTCATTGCTTTTAAAATTATACAAACATTTTAAAAATATATTAAAAAAAAAAAAAATGCTGCGACTGATCTGTTGTTCAACCCAATATTTCTCAGACTCTGATATGATTTTAGAGCAAAAACTGAGCAAATGTTTCAAGCTTTTTTCCTCCGTACTCAACCGTGATGACAGGGCTCAGGCAAACGCTCTCCTTACCCCGACGCTCGCGCCGACGCAGAGGCACACTGGGAAGGATTAAGAAGCGGTCAATGGGTCAACGATGTATTTAAACGTGTGCAATACAAGAGTCTGATCTGCAGTAAACTGTGAACGCCTCCGTCCAAACATCAGCTGGATGCACTGTGTCCCGACCCAACCCATTTATTCATGTGTTCGTTTTTTGTAACAAAATATTAAATGTGCGCAGACGGGCAGCAGTCGTCGTTGGTGATATGTAAAGGCATGGATACCTCTTTTCCACCGGCAAACTGTTTGTGTAACTCAGGACATTTGGAAAATTTGGGAACTGACAACAAAGGAACTCCAAGATTGAATTCATCGTTGTTGTTCTTATTTATTTATTCACGCATATTTATTTATTCACGCTTCTGATTCTCTTTAAGCTTTTTATCTATTGTTTTTTTGTAGAAATCAGACGGAAAATATAGAATAAAAAGCCGCATTCAAACCAAGCAAACCCAAACTATATCTGCACTATATCTATATGTATTGATTGACTCTAATGTTCTCTCACTGCTACTTTTCGACAATGGTAACTGATTGAATCTCGAAAGTGGCTTGCTTGGTTTAATCTCCGAACAAGATACTACAAAATATCTATAAAACTATAAAACGTCGCCGGAAAACGTAATATGTAGCAATATCGGTCCGGAATATAGCAAAAATAATAGTGACAAAGTTGTTGCTGTGACCGAAAATCCAGTTAGTTCCTTGTGTAAGTAAACTCTCATCTCTAGCCTGGCCACGTTTGAATATTTTCTGGGTGGAAAAGAGAACCAAGCACTGTTTTGTGGAGAGTGCGACAATCACGGACTTTGCGTTCTGAAGTGCCCTACTGTAACATAGAGACAGGGGCGGACTTTCCTCTTCTATGCTGCCTCCTGTGTGTGACAGTCTTAAACCTTTGTCTAGAGAAGTGCTACAACAACTACACAGCAAAAAAGCGAAAAGTACTTGCGTT
Organism: Chaenogobius annularis; assembly: GCA_015082035.1. Lineage (NCBI taxonomy): Eukaryota > Metazoa > Chordata > Actinopteri > Gobiiformes > Gobiidae > Chaenogobius > Chaenogobius annularis. The sequence continues at coordinate 802,024 of BJKM01000150.1, read as the reverse complement.
AAAATGACTTCGGAATTCTGAATATTACTAGTTACATTTGAGGGGTTCGGACAAGTGTAGTATTTTGGATTTTTCAAACTGTTATTGACTAGTTTCATTGGATTTTTGTAAGTTTTTAGCTCTTTACACTCTTCTTTCTTATCTTCTTTTTTACCTAAATGAAACGTTGTCAAATTTTGGTTTTAAATAAATATATTAGGTCATAAAAACAATTTCATATCGATCCAAAGCGTAATATTTGTGCTTAAATCGAATTGAATTAAAATAAATGTGTGCAATTAAGATTACTATTCAAATAAAAAGTTGAGTTAAGTCAATACCATGAACATTTTTTTTTTTTAATTACCAATAGATGAACTAACTAAACAAATCTACACAAGTCAAAACTGCTCAAACAAGATAAATATTTGGAATTCAAGTCATTTCAACTCCTATTTTTTGCAGTGTACTTTTCTTTTCTTCTTTTCTAAAACAAAAACAACCAGTGGAATGGACAACAATACATGTACAAAATGTGAATACGCTGCAGAGAGAATTAAGCGTTGCTATAACTACTGTGTCCGACACTGTGTCCGTAATAGGTTGTACCGTTTGGGTTTTTGTTGTTTGGCAGTGAAGTGAAATTGTGGAAAGAAGGGGCTCTGCGCTGTGCCCGTTCTTTTTTGGTGGTTTACACTCATTTTTAAGTTGGACTTCTGAACACGGAATTTAAATTGAGTTTTGTCATAACATTGTAAAGGGCCTGTAATTTAAAATATAGATGATTTAGTCCAATTTAAGTCTTGGAATAAAGTCTATATGGACAAAACGAACTGAACTTTTGAATCCTTTGACTTCTTATTAAAAGGATTATTACTCGAGACAATTTTCTTTGGTCAGCAAGACGCAGATGCATTGTCCTGGTTTATGGGTGGTTTAATAATCACATGGAATCAAAAGCCGCACCACAGTTACAAAAAACGTGTTGTATTTATTCATGTGTAACAGTGTGCGTTAGTTATTCTTCGTGAACCAAATTCGATTGTGAACTAAAAATGCCCCGACGCGCACACTGGCCTGGATCGGAAACACCCGCTGACGTTTCAAGTAGATTTAACGGGTGTTTGCTCGCTCCGGCCCTGCAGGTGTTGGCGGCGCGTCCGGGGGGGTGGGAAAAGGCTGATGGATGCTCCTATAAGTCAGAAAGGATCACTCTAAAATCCTCTCTCAAATGCAGCTAGATTCAACATCGGAAGCGCCAATTGATTTGTTGTCGCAGTCGCCGATCACTGATGAATGGTCTCGGCTTTGGGTCCACGGCTGAAGCTAGCTTTATGGCAGCCGAGATTTATGGGATTCACTCAGTTGTTTTATTTATGCCTTTAAAATCAGTCTCGGAACCCAAACCTGACACCGGCGGAGGTACCTTAGCAATAAATGTTTTCCGTCGTCCGTCTGATCTGGAGATGAACGCTATCGATTTGGCCCCCGGGGTGAGTCGTGTGACCGGCCACTGCAGCCAAGTCCAAAAATAGACGGTATTGACAGAAAGTTATGCTCCGTATTATAACTAATCCATGTTCTTGAACCGTCCACAGTCAAAACAACGCTGGAAATGCACAAATGCTGAACCTCGCTTGTTTGACTGAAAAAACACAACCAGTTTATTTGTTATTTTTTGCTGCTGTAGTTAAAAAATACATATATATCTTGTTAGGTGAAGATACTGAAGATGTTAAATGTATGCTAGTTTTTCCACAAAGTAATTGCAGACATATTTTTCATAAACCAGGACAAGGACGCCATCTTAACTTTATGACCAACTCTATCCTGTGCGTCCCCTTGGAAAAACGTAGCATCACATTAACTCAAACGATTTGTCCAAAAGCTTAATGTACCACTGTGAAAATTCAATCAAAATGTGATGTATGCAGTTGTTTTCGTTAAGTCTGTAGGCGGTGGAGTACAGTTTTAACACTTGTCTTAAAGCCGGGGGTCCGCTGCACGATTCGGAAAATCTTGAGTCGTGGATGAAAAACGTCTCTGCAGACATCGTGCGGTGGACCCCAGGCTCAAGGGGGTTGGAACTGCACGGCCTATACTGTAAAAAGTGCAGGGGACAGTGGATTTACCTGTTTACTGCTAGCTTAAAGGCTCTGTTTCCAGTTCTGACTTGAAACGGGCTATTCTTTTTTTTGACTGGTATTGCTTACGTCACCTTGGTGGTTCCAAATGGTCTGATGCTAGCAACACGATTAACTTTCTTTGTAAACCTCTTTCTCATTGTTGTTTATTTTTTTCATTTTTTTTAATATCTCAAATGTAGCCTGCTAATTTGAAACGCAGTGCAGACCAAACTAAATCTTTAAGTGCAAATGTTGTCCATTTTTCTTCTACTTTTGAACATTGATTTAACTCCATATATAGACCTGCATTCAAAATGTAAAATAAGCAATCTTATTTTCAACTGTACAGTTAGAATATATTAAAAGCACACTCACCAATCGCTGATAGACATAAACGCTATAGAAGCAGCTTGTTTTTCCTACTGTTAGCGCGACAAGCTAACTCCCAGGGTCGCTTGTACGTCACAGCGTCTCTGGTGAACATGGTACTACGAGCCTGTCTGGTGGGATGATTGTTTTGGATTTTATTTATTTGAACGTGGACCAGTCTGTCGTGATACGATGTAATTAATAAAAAGTGTTATGTCAAACCGAACTGCTTTCTGATGACTGTCATTTTCAGGTGAATATGGAAGTAAAGTTTGATATGTGATGAAGACGCCGCCTACCGCCATACTGGTTCTTGTTGCTAATGTAAACCAACAACAAAAAGAAAAGAAAGATGCAGTATCTACCCAAATGATCAGTATCAAAATAAGTTTTAGGGGATTTTGATCTTACAGTTCTTATTCAGTTGAATAACCGTCTCTGCCCGTTATAAGTGCAAAACCGTGGAAAAAGCAGTTTGCTAGATTGAGTTTGGCGCCGTCTGACTCTATATCTTATCAAGTAGATATTCTTTCAAACAGACCAGTGCGGTGTTCACTCATACCTTGACATGTTTCAAACATTAGATTAGGAAGTCCACTGCGATATGGAAACGCTTCCATAGGACAGCAAACAGAGACGAGTGTTTATCAGCTTTCAAAGACCTGGGATACTGTCAGAGAATACTGAACTGAACCCGTCCAACGCAGGAAGGAGAATGGCACAAAGAGCATGTCACAGTATGAGGAAACACTGCACTGGTCTGTCTGAAAGAGCATGAGAGAATTGGATTATAATCGTGGAAGACAAAAACAAACCTTTTTGAAGTGATGCCCCAAGATGAAGGTTTAACATTGTTCAAGGTTTACATTTGTTCTTTGCATTTGATTGTTTGGAGTACCAGCTGAAGGATTAACCTTTTAGTTTGATGAGGGAAACCAAAGTAAGTACCCAGAGGAAACCCACCCAGACATGGGGAGAACACACAAACTCTACACAGAAAGAACACACTTTCGGACTCTGTCGTGACAGGAGATGCATTTAAATCAGCATGTGGCGTCAACTTTGAATAACAATTACCGTTCGAGTCCTTTGTCAGCCATTCAAAACATGTCTTTTCACTTTGGATCATTTCGCCACCCAAAGTAAACATGAACATTCAATTAATATGAAATCATAAACAAACTAACACAGCTCTAGTTTGCCATGTGAAAAATTCAACTGTTCTCATTCTGTCTGTTGAGCAAGTGAAAAAGTGTAGTAACAGCACTACAAATGTCCTGAGGCACACTCCAGGACATAGAGCAACACAGGCTTAATTGAATCCAGAGGAGAAGTGTTTGAGTGATGCATTAATCCCAACAAACGCACAGTCTTTGCGGGGAAACCTATAGCGTAATACTTGCTTTGTGTGCAGATCAGAAGAATGCTTTGGCCACGAAACGCACTACAAACAAATTGGACGAGAGAGTACGGCCAAATCCCTCATGCAATTAAGCAACAGCTGAAGCAAAGAAGTGTTCTGCTCCTTCACATGGACAACAATTTATCTTTTAATAAAAATGTCAGCGAGCGGAAATGAGGAGAGCGGGAGCAGCCAGGATTCAGATCCACCAACTCAGCGCGCGGCAAAAACTGCATATTCATTCGAGTAGCTACCATTCATTTACTTTATGGGTCCAGATTATTTATTTATTATATGTTTATTTATTTGTTTTAGTTTTCCTTCACCTCCTTGTTCCCATGGAGATGCGTTTTCTGGAATCCTCCACAGTATGGTGTTTTCTGTATTGCATTGCGGGGGATTTTATTGCCTAATTTGTTTGTTAATGAGGTATGGGAATTGCACTAAACCAATTAACTGATTCAATGTCGATACTATCTTGACACTATCAATAATTAACTGTTGTATGTTGCACCTTAATGCCAAAGCAAGTTCCTAGTTTGTGAATTCTGTTCACTGACAATGGCAATAAACCCTTTTCTGATTCAGATTAACATCAACCAAATTAAATTAAAAACAAAAAACCAAAAAACATTTATAAAAAAAAAAAATTTTAAAAAATTGCTGTTCAGAACAGAACATATTCATCTTATTCTGAACAGTTTTGACTATTTAGATTTATTTAGTCTAAATTTTGGCAATCGTTTCAAGCTATTCCAGCTAAAAACATTGCATTAATAAGTTTACATAATATATATAAAAAATACTACTTGATGGATAGGTTATTTAGCTTGATTTTTTTCTTTCTTTCTTTCAAACCAATCTGAAATATTTCAAAATAGTTCCAATAATCTATTTCAGACCACACCGTTGAGTAAATCTCCCAATATTCTGACGCAGTAGTGGTAGTAGTAGTAGTAGTAGTAGTACTACGTGTGAGTAGTGGTGCTGTGCCTCCTCAGTGTGAAAGTCTGGGCTCAGCAGATACTTCATGAACGGCACTTTAATCAGAGAACGGGATCAACGGTGGGGGTGGGGGGGTGTCCCAGAGTGTGACGGTAGAACACACCAGAACATTACGATGTTACGACTGCAGCAGAAGAACATGGCACTTAACGAACAAGGACTCATATAGCGACACGTTTGCTGTACACCTCCATCACCAGAGCAGCAGTGAGATGTTTTACCGAGATGTTTTACCATAGTCCTAATGGAGATGTGACTAGTTCGCAGTTATTTATTCCGTACACTGTTTGCTCTTTGGAGGAGTAGTTTTGAAGTGATTTGAGCCTTTTTGGAGCCTCACTGCCGCCCCCCCCCCCCCCCCCCCCCCCCCTGGCCCCGCCCCTCTCTGCTGTGTTAGTTTTACATAGACATAAACATCCCTTAGCTCTGCCATTATCGCCGCTGTCCTCCACCATCGGCCGCGAGCAGGAAGCTGTTGCGCTCTAACTACAGCTGTTCTGAGGCTAATGCCGTGCTATTACTGTGAACGTAAAGACGCGAGGGAGTGTCAGTGATTAAAGGTTTGCCCACCACTCACAGCTGCACCTGCGGGGAGGCTTAGGGCAGGGGGGCATGGCCGGTAAGGAGGCGTTCTTTGTTTGTTTTGTATTCATACGCGTTGCAGTAGATGGCGTGTTCGCGGGGCCGAGGTGCAAGGCGGCTGAATGGTTGAGCGGGCACAAGAATGATGAAGGCGCTCTACTTGATTTTCACTGTTTTTAAATGTGAAAAAAACAGAACTAGTTCATTTTAAACCGGAAGCATTCCTAGCATCCAAAATATTCACCACGATGAGTTTAAAAGCGCTTTTCACGAGTCTCCGAGCCCACTTTGCCGTTACTGTAAAGCTAACAAACATTAGCATGCTAATGGCACACTTGCTGCCTGCTCAGAGAATAAAACAGCAAGCAATCGTACATTAATACCATGATATCGAAGTGGAAAGCCGTAGCTGACATTTCTGGTGAACATTTTTGACCCCTGTGTGTGTGTGCGACGCGGAGTCTCACTTTTCCCGAGAATCGCAACTACGCACCGAGCAGCGGGCGGAGATCAGGGTTAGGTGAAAACACGCATGAATCAATCAATCAGTCAAAATGACAACTTTATGTGAACTAATCATGTAGGAAAACTGGTGGTAAAAGCTCATAAAAGTGGCTTGTACATAACATTCCTCTTTAAGATCAGCTTCATTGACCTCGTAGAGAAATGTGCCCATCACAGTTCCCCCCGTCCTCCTTTTTATAATTTTGTAAAATTGGACAACTCAACCTTACAATCGTCAAGAAATCAAAGGTGAATTGACTGTTTTAACTCTACAAGAATAATAATTTCATGTTAATTTGTGAGCAAAGCTTAGGCTTCCCGATGATTTAGCGCTGCGAGCGGTATTTAAACTGCCTGCACACGACACCTCTACGGCCTTTGGCGAGTAAATCCATTTTGAAATAATGCTCTCCCAGACAGCGCCCAAATGAGAAGGACAGAAAAACACGGGACATTTTTCATCCGCGCTGCTTCCTGTTCCACTGAAGTCGACTCCTTTATCAGGATTTATGAGCCAAATCAGAGCGCCAAATAGAAGACACTTGTTGAAGGCACGAGAAATGGGAGAGAGAGGAGAGACGGGTGGAGGGATAGGCGACGACAAAAAGAATAATAGAGAGAGAAGAAGAGGAGAGAAAGGATGTTTTAGGCTGGATGAAAGTGCTGAGAGATCACCGGGAGACAAAAGTATGATTGGGCCGACTAAATGACTATTGCAAATCCATGTTCTGCTCAAAAAGGTCATCACAAACCGACTTCATGTGATTTTGCGAGAAGCCAACGTGATTCTGTCATGGCCATTGTTGTGTGCATTAACATATCAACGCCAAATCTACCGACGGGTACAGATAAAGTCAACTGAACTGAATATGGAGCCTGGCATATGTGCTCTAACTAATAACTAATAACATTTCCATGGGGACAAGAAGGTGGCGGTTGCGTAAAATCCAGAATATTCACGCCCTCTGTCGCGCCTCGAGTGCAATCAGATGAGTTTATTTCACCTCAGGTTAACATCGTTTCATGAGTCGCTATTCGATTCTCCAAAAATCCGCAATGTTTTTCAGCCTCCTGTGATATTTTTTCTTTTCTTTTTTTTCTTTTTTTTGTCTCCCTCGTAAGCGGCTATGTTTGTTTCGATACGAACGGACCGTGCGCGCCCCCGATTGGCTGATCCACCCGTCGATCACGCCCATCTGAACTCGCAGGGATGAAAACGGTGAGCAGACCGATATCGATCTGTATCGAAACACTGAGAGGTATCTTTCTGGACTTTCCAAGCAAAGACCTTTAAAGCTACTGTACATTTAATCTTTGAGGCTTTTAAAGGAAAGCAGGTGTGACTAAATATAGCTAAACCCAAATATTCGCGATTACAATAATTGAATTCTCTGGCCTTGTTTTGGTTAGATATTTTTCTGACACTTTTCGGGGTGACGAGTGAATGATGTGGCCATTGCTACTTGTAAGTGTCAATCTGTGATATCTCTTTGAAAGTCCTGTCTGCTGAGCTGGATCACACACACAGAGGAGAGGGTCTGTCACCTTCATGAGTCCAGCGTCCAGTCTCCTGCTCACGGCCCATAAAACATCGCTCCTCCAGGCCCAGATCTGATCCCTCGCTGATGATCTCTAATGAAAAGCTCGAAGTGACACAGACTGGTCTAATCCTCTAACAGGCTGCCGCAGATGTCACTGATAAAGGCTGAAGTGCACTGTCTGCTGTGCACTGGGGGAGTCGTCATGGAGAGGGGCAGGAGCAGGGGAGGCGGGCCGCTGTTGGTGGCTCAGTTCAGTTTTTGTTTTCGGGTCCTTGGGCAAGGCACGGCAAAGTCGTCGCCTGTTTTTGTATTTCTCCTGTACTGTTTACGTGACTTTCTACGTAAAATTCGTAATCTATAAAAAGACAACTTAATTTGAACAAAATGCGAGTGTGTGCTTTCACTCAAAGACGAGAGATTTGCACTAAAGTTTGTGTTTTATTCATGCGTACACTTTTAGTCAGAATTCTATGTAGAGTTTTAGAAATGACACCCCGGAGCCGTAACTTGGCCTAGTGGTGTCGGCAGCTGGTCTCCATGGAGATAGATAAGTTTAATGCCTACTTCAAAAAGAGATTTACAGAGAGAATTTGTACATGTACAACCTCATTTTATGTAGAACTAGGGAAGGATATTTTTCTGAAATAATTGGAAGCTGAGCTGTTGTCTGTTGCCACAGTAAACCAGAGAACAAACCCTCCAGCTCAGCTGCCGTTAGAACTCATTTCCACATCCAAGTGTAATGAGTTTGCATTATTCTTTAATGACAAAGGTCAGGGCATTAAAAATGCTATATGCAAAAGTTCATCTACATGCTGCCTCGAGTGTGTTACCCACCAGATTTCTAAAGTCTGTTGCTGAACAGTTTGTTGCACCACTCACTCAATAGTTAACATGTCGCTTCAATCTGGAAACATTCCCAAATGTCTTTAAAACTGCGGTCATAAAGCCTCTCCTGAAAGAAGAGCAGTCTTGATCCTTCAGTACTGAGTAATTACCGACCCATCTCTAATCTGCCATTTTGGGGCAAAGTCCCTTGAAAAGGTTGCTTATACCAACAGCTCACTGATTTCCTCTTAATAAACAACTCATTTGATGTTTTCCAGTCAGGTTTTAGACCTCATCAACAGCACTGAGACTGCTGTTGTCAAGGTGACAAAATAACATCCACCCTGAACACTGACGCGGGCAAAGCCTTAGTCTTAATTCTGTTAGATCTGAGTGCTGCTTTTGACACTGTTCGATCATGGGACCCTCTTACAGAGACTAGAGGACTGGGTGGGCATCACTGGCACTGCCCTAAACTGGTTAAAGTCCTATCTGGAAGACAGGGAAGTTCTTTGTCGAAATTGGTAAACTGTGTCTCAGACACAGATGCCCCTGACCTGTGGGGTGCCCCAAGGGTCAATCCTGGGACCCCTTTCTGTTCAGCCTCTACATGCTGCCGTCGTAGGTCAGTTGATACGCCTCGGAGAATGTGGCCTATCACAATTACGCAGACGACACTCAGATCTATGTTTCACTGACGGCAGGTGAATATGGACACAGTTGGATTCACTCTGTCACTGCATCCAACAGATCAGTTGTTGTGGATGCAAAACAACTTTCTCCAGCTGAACTCAGACAAGACTGAAATCATCGTCTTTGGCCCACAGAAACAAAGAGAAAGTGTTAACAGTCACCTCCAGAGTCTCCGCTCTAAAAACCTACAAATCAAGTTAGAAATCTGGGGGGTAATTAATGGACTCAGATTTGAATTTTAACAGCCACGTTCAGATCAATCACATCAGCAGCTTTTTACCCATTCTAAAAAACATTGCCAAAATTAAAAAGTATACAAAATACATACAAAAGTATGCGTTTGTCTCTAGTTAGATTAAGACTACTTGTAAACGGCCTGCTCCACTGGCTCTCCAAACGAGCTGTAAAACAGCTGCAGTACATCCAGAACACTGCTGCTCGGGTCCTGACTATAGAACCAGGAAGTTACGATCACATTAGTCCTGTGCTCAGGTCTCTGCACTGCCCCCTGTGGCTCAGAGAATAGACTTCAAAGCAGCTCTGCTTGTATACAAGTCTCTCCATGGCCTAGCACCAAAGTACCATCTCGGACATGTTAGTGGCCATATGAAACCATCTCGGACTCTGAGAGGACCTCAGGACGGGCTCCTGCTTGGTGCCCAGGGTCAGGACTAAACATGGGAATATCTGCGTTTCAGTTTTATGCCAGCTAAAATCTGGAAAACAGTCTTCCTGAGGATGTGAGACAGGCCGCTACTCTGGGCAAATGTTCAAATCTAAACTAAAAACTTTTGTTATGACTGAAATGCTTTTCTTTGCACTCTTTCTCTTTTATGTCTTAAAACTGTTTGACGGAGCCTGAAAATGGCACCTTTAAATGTCTTTAAATTAAAAGCTCTGTCTTCAGAGAAATTCTTTACAACTATTTAGACACAATTACATTTGAACATGTAAAACATTCCGTTGTCAAAATTGTGAAAAAAAATGAATAAATAGAAATGAAGGTTTTGTGACTTCTTTGTGATGTTAATGCATTTTTTTCTGTTGTTTGAAGCACTTTGAATTCCCTTGTGCACCAATTGTGCTCCACAAATCAACTTGCCTTGCCTTGCCTACTAAGGATCATTCCAGGCAGAGGAATATTGTATCATCTCGATGGAGAAAAGCAGGTGGTGAACCTACAAACGGATCAACATCAGCCCCGGACTCACCTACAGCCGGCCCATCCCATGTCCTGCTTCATTCTTTGAGTTGTCCAAATCCAAGTTACTTATGGGGCTAATCCGAGTCCAGTCCAGGTCATCATTGTTCAAGTCCATGTCCGAATAATTAAAACAAGGTTCGAGCAGAGTCATTATCCTCCATGATCCCCCTGTGAATGGGAAATGTGTTGGTTTTTGTCGTTTTTCCCTCGAGGGTCTCAGGAAAGGGGATGCTCTGGGACAGTTATCCATTTGCTTCATTCCCGTGAACGTTGGTTAAACTGCTTCCACATTATTGACTGCTTCATTGTTTGATTTTCTAACTTTCTGCTGGCAACACTTTCCTCATCCTGCAATACAACCGCTGCAGCGATTTGGGGCTTTACAAAAATACATCGAAATTGAATGCTTGCAGCTTTAAACTAACTTTGAACTTAATATTATAATAATGTAATAACTTTCAGAAGCACATCATCACAGGCAGTATGAAGAACTGACATCGGTAAGCCAAGTCCGAGTCCTCCACCCTGAATCTCAAGTGGATCTAAGAATGTCCGCCCTCACAAATGTACAAGTCCGGTTGTGAAGTCAGAAGTGAGTCCAGGACTGCAGCCCGACATCGCACAGCCTCATCACTGCCACTTGGTGAAGAGCTTCATGTCTCTAAACATTGTGTAATCGTATACTCTGATTGTCATGAGCATTCAGGGACTTAACGTCGAGGAGAGGGGGCAGGGGGGGCGGGGGGGGGGGGTGTTGAGAGAGGGACAGAAAGGCCTCTCTTTGGGCGTGGTCGCTGGTGACGATAGTGTTGGACTATAACTCTGGAGTACAGTGTTTATGACAAACCTCTCCAGCCGCGTAATCGGCGCGAAGACTTCACTGATCAATCCAGCCCTCGGCGCGAGATCGATCCTCTGTTTTGACGTCCTACATTAAGCTCTAACTAATTGCCAGATTGCTAAAATGCTTTTAAGAGGGATGAAAAAACCATGCTGGCCCAATCAATAGAGCGAACTCCCAGCAGTGTCTCCCTGTGCTGCGTTGGTAGGCCTGAAGTCGCCATCTTGTTTTGGTTCGTGGAGGATAGTGTTAAGAGCCTATCGGAGTGGTCGGTATGGGCTATGAGGCGTTCGTGGACCTGGGACAAAAGGGAATTTGTGGTGGAAGTTGAAGAGTTGTGGTCGGTTGATAGTTGGCCTCGATGGGCGTTTTTTGCGGCTGAAGGTTTGAAGCAGCATTTAATGAGGACTATCTGGTTATGGTGAACGTGGATGTGTGTCTGCATAGGTTCAACTGTGCGGAAAACTGTCCAAATGAATTGTCTCCTGAGGGAAAGTTGTCTTGGACTCAGAGGAACATTTGACAAATAATATCCAGGACAATAATAAAACACTCAATTACAGCAAAATACATATTATGCTAAATCAACTCTAATGAGTTTTTAACCTTGTAACAATAATGTTTCTTCATCATTATCTTAGTCATGTTTGAGGCTCGAGTGCTCAAAAAAGTCCAGTTTTAACCTACCCCCTATCCCCGCCCACATCTTGTAGTTATTGTTGGTCAATATTAGCAATTCAAATACATTTTCTCATGTTTCTAGTGAATTTTATATATATTTTTGTTTATGCAAAGCTGGGGCTTGAGCTCAAAAACTGTATGTGAATGTGCTCAAATTATGCCTCAAACCATATAAGTTTGTATACTTTTTTTTTTTTTTAACTGTATTACTTAAAGGTGCTGTGACTGATTTTGAACATCTTAAAAACATGAAAACAGAACCAGTTCATCTTAAACTCACTCACTCACTGACCCAATACCTTCTGAGCAGTGCTTTTCACAACTCTCTGAGCCCAGAGCAAGTTTTACCGTCACAGTAAAGCTAACAGCACAGCAGCTGATTTGTGGAGAATAAAACCCTCTGGAGATGCAGACAGTGGACACATTTTTCTCCCCAACAAGAGCTACTTTTACAATATATCTGTTCTGTATTTTTATTTGATCACATGCATACAGCCCCTTTAAGTCAAGTTCAGATACTTAAAACATTTACTTTTGTACAATATTTTTTCTTTTGCACTTACTAATCTGGCTCTTCTAGATATATTTGTGTATCATCACTCTGAATTGAGTCCTGCACAATGTCAATCTGAACAGGCTCTGACCGGCGTAACACCATGGCGAGTATTTGAATCTGATTGGGTGAAGCGTCACAACAACAGGAACACATTAAACTGTTGTTAAATCCAGTCAGAGAAAAGCACAGACATGTTTTAGGTTGATGGGAGGAACCAAACTTCTCTGAAAAAGCCCACCCAGGCACAGGGAGAACGCACGCCGCAATGATGATTCAAGCTAAATTAGGATACACTTCCAGTACAAAAACACACACACTGTTTTGATATTAAACATTTTAAATATTAACAAGACACTTTCTCTCACACACATGACATTTCCTTCGCTCGTTTGTGGGGTAACAATGTGTGTCATGAATATTTTAAAGTGACAGTACTCTTTTCTCCAGTCCCGTGGCCTCATGCATTTTTAACCCGGCTGTATCAGACATGAGCAGGTGTGAAGAGGAGCCACTGTGTTTTTCACAGGTTTGGAGATAAACAAGGTAGAAAAATAAAGTCTATATGAAGAATATGAAAATCACACATCTAATTTGCTGTTCTTTTGGTGAATTTTTATTAATTTTCAGGCTTTAGAAAATGTATAATAGCTTTTTATTATTTACAATTTTTTATGTTGTATTATTTCTCGCCGTGTGTAAAATAACGCAACCCCAAATATGCACTCATTATTTTCATTAATTATGTATTGTTTGATTTTTATTTGCTGTAGTAACTTCTAAAAAAAAAAAAAAAAACTATTCCATTGAAATACTCTTTAAATAAATCTAAATATTTTTTACAATTAATTATTTGGGTTAATCCAATGCAAAATATTCAGTTGCTTTTTTTTTTTTTTTTTTTTACATTAGAGATAACAATTGTCAAAAGACTAAAATCTTCAATCGTAACACATACACAAAGGTAAAATTAAAAGAACATTAAAAAAACTTTCAAATTCACAGGCACAAAAAGAAAATAAAACATCATAAACAATTACTTAATAAACAGGCAGTTTAAAAACAAAAAAGGGTTCTGGACTATATAAATGAGCAAATGTCAGATCGTAGAATAAACAGACAATCTTAAGGTAGCAGCACTTAGCAGAAAAGAAATCAAATTTGAGAGATTTTAAGTTAAGTTAATATTCTATTTTCTTTGAAGGTCATGAGCAAATGGAGCAAATCTGTGTTGTGTAAATGTGAACTGTTTACATGTTGTGGTCTAATCTTCTAGTGTCCATGGAGACCCACTCTAAAGAATGACCCAATCCCCCTCTGTCCCCTTCACTCCAACCCCAGCCCCGCCCCTTTGTCCCTGACTACAATCATCTGCCATGTTTCCATATCTGTGCTATTAAAACCACTAAATTATTAAACCTAGAGTGATAACAGATCAATGATCCTGTCTCAAAGGGCCCTTCATAATTGACTGGGGCCCCTCGTCTCCTGTGCATAGGCTGTTCATGTGACATCATAAGGTTTTATAACAGAGGTGATGAGCAGGTCAGAATTTACTGTCTACAAATGCAAATGTGTTGGCCTTGGTTTATCGCTGTAATTACTGGACCTTTCCATATAAAACAAAGTAACACAAAGTCAAAGGTCTGGTCATTTCTTTCATAAACGGTCAATTGTCCATGGAGTCGTACAGGCCACTGTCCGCCAACTGAAATGATAACATTAAGGGCCGTTCCCACTGCACAAGCCCAGCAGTGTAATCAGTCTAATTCCACTTTTCCATTACTACGTATTTGACTCGACTCGACTCGGCCCCGCTTTAGCGCATTTCCATTTGTCGCTACCTCTTCAGACCAGGCGCTAGTACCCTCTTCGCCCTTTTGGCCACGTCAAGCCAAGCAGGGACTAAACGTGACGTCAGGTTCGGATGAAAGCATAATGTTTCTTGAGCAGCAGAAGGACACACAGAACACCGCGCCGTAAACAAGCTTTGCACTGCAGGAGTTTAGAGGCCATTTAGAAACATGAGACATAAAATGCAGACCGATGACATACAGAAAGTCTTAAAGCGTCCACATAAACCCCCCGGGAGTAAAGTCTAAACTATTATGGCGAAAAAGACAGCACACTTTACTACGATAATAAACAAAATCAGTTGTTTCCTGTCCAGAGCAAAGCCACTCGCTTCAAGATGACAAAGAAAAAGAGAGGAGAAATGCACTTCTAGTTTAGATGCACGTCCAAACTGGAGCATTATCATTTTTGAAATGCAGTTCAGTGGTGCAGAGAAAAGTTTGAACGCACAGAAAGTTGACGATAAACTGCAGAGGAAGTGAGTTTACTGAGTTTAATCTGCAGCAGCTTCATCAACTCTCCCAGCACGGATTCTAAACAAGCTCTCATGAGGATCTACATTTGCTCAATGTTTTATTTTTATGAAGACTGTCTACAACTACACCTGCTTCAAACTGGATTGATAGCGATGCACATGAAGGACAACAAGGACATGGATGAGACCGCTGTAGTTAACTTTAGCTTCTCAAGGTGAAAAATAAAGTTCTATCCTGTTGGCTATTCCTGTGTTTGTATCCTTCCTGTGTGTCCATAATTCCGTCTGCTTCGATCTGCTTTATTGGTAGTTACTTTGGCAGTTTTGTTGATGTTTTATAGCTACTTTTATAGCTAGAGTAGTAGTTGTCATGGACTTCAGGAAAAGCCCCTGATCTCTTTAGGATCTGTGCGTCGCTGTGCTTCTGCGGGACCTGTCTTTCTCCAGGACCTATTCTTCTCCAGGACCTGTGCATTTCCAGGACTTGTGCGTCTCCAGGTCCTGTGCGTCTCTACAACCTGTGCGTCTCTAAGTCTTGTGCGTCTCTAGGACCTGTGCGTCTCTACAACCTGTGCGTCTCTAAGTCTTGTGCGTCTCCAGGTCCTGTGCGTCTCTACAACCTGTGCGTCTCTAAGTCCTGTGCGTCTCTAGGACCTGTGCGTCTTTGTGTTTCTCCAGGACCTGTGTGTATCCAGGACCTGTACATCTCAAGAACCTGTGCATCTCCAGGACTTGGAGATGAAGGCGAGAGGAGAGGGAGTCAGGCCGAGGAGCAGGAGGAGCAGGAGGAGGAGACACTACCTGTTTCTGTCCTTCACAGAGCAGTTTGTTATTGACGCGACCCAAAGGAAAGCTGCCCTCCTCAAGCCCCTCCTCCCAGCGTTACCATGGAGCTTGTCTTATTATAATAACTAATATCATAGTCAAAAAGAGCTTCAAGTGAGGTGATTATAAGATCAACCGTCTGTTATTTAGTCTAGTTATTTTATTTTCAAAATAGTCTTCTGTATGAATGGGTCTAATCAAGGGTCAGGGTTAGATTAACAGATTTTCTCTCCCCTGCTTTATATTGCACGTCTACACATAATTAAATATTATTAGGCCTATATTGTGTTTCTATAGCGGTTTGTAAAAAAAAGTTATACAAATCTACAGGTAGATTTATTTAAAAGTAGCTTGCACACTGAAAAAAGATGGGCACCCCTGCTCTAGGACCTGTGCGTCTCTGTGTGTCTCCAGGACCTGTGCATCTCCGGAACTGTGTGTTTCTGTTAGTCTCCACAACCTGTGTGTCTCCACGACCTTTGTGTCTCTGTTAGCCGTCCAGGACTTGTGCGTGTCCAGGACTTGTGCGTTGTCCAGGACTTTGCGTGTCGTGTCCAGGACTTGTGCGTGTCCAGGACTTGTGCGTGTCCAGGACTTGTGCGTGTCCAGGACTGTGCGTGTCCAGGACTTGTGCGTGTCAGGAGGACTTGTGCGTGTCCAGGACTTGTGCGTGTCCTTGTGCGTGTCCAGGACTTGTGCACCTCTGTACGTTCTTGGTGTTAAACAACTCACTATATCAAATCACATATCTGCCATCTTTGGCCGTACATTCAAAACTTTTTTACATTTCTACAACTAAATTTGGTTAGTTTTTTATGTTCCATTTCACTTAAATGGATTTTTTGTAAATATATCATGTCTATTTTCTCTTTTTTCATTTGTGTAAATATTTTTGATCTTTTGATTGGCTTCAATGTGCCATTAAGATTAAAAGATGCTTCTCGTAACTTTTCCTATGCCATTGAGTTGATTGCATTGATTTTCCAAAATGCTAGGAAACTCTTTGGTCACAAACAACACGTGAACAAAAGAAGTACAGAAACATGAACCAGAGGAAAACAAAAAGGTTCATGCCCAAAACATGCACTGAACCCAAAACCTGGCTGTATAAGAATGGATGGAAGTGCAGTCTTAATGAAGGTTCCCCTGAACGTCCCAGCCTATTTCTGGACCCAATCCTCTCCAAACTCCCACGTTTACTGTGCACAGAGAGATGTACAAGCTCTCAACTATGTGTCAAATGTATGAAACATGTATGTAAATATTTTCCATGTGAATCATGTTAACAGACAATGTCAGTCCAACTTTTTCGGATTCTTTTCTGTCTCTGTGCGGGCGCATGTGTGTGCGTGAGGGAGGGTGCGCTCCATCTGTGCACCTGCTGCTCTGAGTGCGTCTCATTTGACTGGATTTGATGAGGACCATTAAACTCTTGACTCTTATTTCAGGACTGGAAGACATTGTCAGTGAGAAGACGGTCACTAAACGTGCAGGTGCAGGAGATTACGTAAACATGCTCGGCGATAGAATCCAACCTGAATGCGCTAAAATTGAGTTTAAACTCAGGAAGTCTTTTTTTTTTATCTTTATCGTCATTTTCCCTTCCCGTATCACAGTAGCTCCGTCGGCAGAGTGTTCGTCCTCTGATCCAAAGGTCAGCAGTTCAAATTGTTGGTGGGATGGTGGCGCTGTTCCAGCTCCCACAGATGAATACTGTTGTTTCCTTTGGCAAGAACCTTAACCTGCCGGTGTCTGCGTACACTGGTGTATGAATGTGTGTGAGTGGGTGAATATTTTCTCGATGTGAAGTACTTTAAGTGCCATGAAATTAGAAAAGCACTATATAAATGAGACCACTTATCATTTACCTGTCTTCTGTCACCGTCAATCACACTTCGCTACATTTGCCTTCAAAGAGAAGAGCCCTGCAGCCGAAGGGGAGAAAAGAGCTCCAATACCTTCCCTTCCGAAGTGAATACATGTTTTGTTTTTATACCTCTAACACAAACCCTACCGTAATCAACTTCAGATGTAGCTATAGTAAGTGTAAGAAACCGCAGCCCGCGCTCCACTCTCAAAACTCAGAGCCTTAACCTGCACATAGAGGACACAGCCACATGCTTTTCCTTCTCAATGTGTGGACAGACCATGGCTCATTTTCAGCTCATTCTCCTCCAGAATTCCTGGCTCCCTGAGCTGCAGAGGCTGCACTAGCACTGATTCATGATTGGTGCAAGTGCTGGGCTTTAGTTAGAGTCCATTCAGATCAGAGAGAGGATGCAGAGTTTTAAACACAGTGGACCAACTCTTCAGCGTGTCCAGCTCCTCCTGTACAAATGTGCAGTCATCACATCAGTGCGTCTCTGATATTTATCCATTAAAAACTCTTTTAAGCTTAAATTACCTTTTCAGGAAAATCTTGTTCACAATTTTTGCCCCAACCAAAACAAATCTTCTAATGAGACGTACTAGAATTCTCACTAAGATTCTTTTGACAAACTAATAGGAGTCAATAGGAGTCACCCTTAATACTTATATCCATTATATATATATATATATATATATATATATATATATATATATATAATTATATATACCGTATTTTCCGCACTATAGGGCGCACTTAAAAACCTTTATTTTTCTCAAAAATGACTTATAACCAGAGCGGTTTATATATGGATTAATTCTGGTTGTGCTTACTGACCTCGAACCGATTTTATGTGGTACACAGCGCTCAAAAAATCCGTCATATGTTTTATCACAACTTTGGTAAACTACAAAGCCGCACCACTTGCAGCATTACGGTTACCGTAGCGAGGAGCGTCGCGAAGTGATACTGTGCGTCACCATAACATTACAGTGTGTGTATAAGGAATTTGAAGGATTTGTGGACGAGGAATAAACTGAAAAAGTGAGTGTATTGTGTTTTATTTTACGTGTTATAGTGTTAACTGAACAATTTTGAGTTATTGTGAATACGCTAACGTTTGATTTAGCGGTATCTGACTGTGTTTTTTTACGTGTTGTACCTGAGCCATTTTGAGTGACTGTGAATACGCTAACGTTTGATTTAGCGTATCAGACTGTGTCAGAACGTGTTTCCATTGAACAAGGTTGGGACTGTTTTGTTTAGTTTAATGCGCCTTATAGTCCGGTGTGCCTTATATATGAAAAAAGTTCAAAAATAGACCATTCATTGACAGTGCGCCTTATAGGGCAGAAAATAGGGTGTATATATATATAATGTATAATAATCACAATAATGTCACAATGTAGTACTGAGACACGTTAGTTCTATGTGAACCATCTTGGACTCTGAGGAGCTCAGGGACCGGCCTCCTGCTGGTGCCAGAGTCAGGACTAACGCCTTGTGCACACTAGCTCCAGTGCGTGTGTGGGCCGGGGCCCGAGCGGGTTAGTGGCAGATGACCTGTTACACCAACTCTGCACTGCAGTCCACATTTAACAAACATTGCACAGATTCTTTTAATCATGTCATTGTTCCCTCATCAGAAACATACCTGGAGTTGCTTCATTTACGTTTGTTTCATTATCCCTGTGCCTCAGAAATCACTCCGTTTCAATATTGTGGTTTAGAATCTGGATGTCTCCTTTACAGTCTTTAAATCATTTCCAGACTCATTCTGAGCATTTCCACCATCAAATCACCTTCATTATACCTCATATTAGCATGCCTGCATTTGGCCTACTGGGAGGAGGGGGCGCATCATAAAAGGGGGTCATCACGTTGCACCCAACACTTTCCTATAGCCTATAGCTCTAATCTACATGTATAAACACTTTGAAGGTCCTGACAGGATGGTGGGCCTGGCTTCCCTTCTGGATGGCCCTTAACTGCTGTTCGGAATCGTTCATGCTCATGGACATTGTCAGTTGTCTCGTTTTTTGCCTGTGTTCTCATCGCTGTGATGATGCTGGTTTCCTTTAAGAAAATTAGCTCACTTTGCCAATTTTGCTTGCCTAATCGGCCTTCGTCATGTTCTCTCCCAAGGCATTGTTGGTTCCTCCCTCAAACACCATGTCCGCTTGACTTGCCACCTTTTTCCCTTTCCTTTATAATATGGTTAAAAGCTAAAGTTATGTTCTTCAATTCATCAACAGTCTTCCTCTTTCTCACTCTGAGACCATTCCCTCCCCCCCCCGCCCCCTCTCCCCGCTCCCCTCCCCCGGGTGGATCGGGTTATCTCTGACCCACAAAACAGGAAGCGCATATTGCTGCCTGCACTGAATTTGAGAGAACAGGAAGTCAGTACACACAAAGTGCACACTCACCTCTGCATCGGACTCAATAAAACCGTCTCCTACGGCAACAACAACGACAAATAATTCAACAATGAGAGGATTAAAAACACACAGACTCCGACGTTTAAACACTCGTGGTGGTGGTGGTGGTGGAGGAGAGGAGGAGGATGTGGCCAAGGAGGCTGATGGTTCTGCTGCTGCGGTGATGGAGAAGATGGATTGATTTGGTTTAGAAGAAACTTGCACCCATTGGATTTGAACCGCACGGGACATTGTAACTTTAAAGGTGGTTTTCCCCGATCACCTTTAACGTACACGCACCAGACTTTACAAGATTAGGATAGATCTAATTCTAAGTCTGATTTACAACATTTTTAACTCAAAATGTTGAATGCCAATTTCTCAGTAAGATCTCGTTTACTCAAATACTAAAGACGATATCCAAAATCCCAATGATGTGTAAATGTGATGAAACTTTCCATTTTTTTGTGTGTGAATAAACTCCAACCTGCAATGTCGCACATTTTTGGGCGAATTTAGAAACCAAAAAAAGACAAACTTAGTTATATTCTAACCTTCTGATGATGTGAAAATGTTATATTCGGATTTCATACAGGTTCAGTAAAGTGTATACGATGTTATTATTCAGCTTCTCCTTTTGTTGTAATAATTTAATGATTCTAAAACCAAATGTCTTTACTGTCTTAGACCTGGACAAACGTTTATTAAAATGACTTGGACAAAGTAACTCACACATTGCAGTACAATCACCTGCACAATAAGTTGTGCCGTGATCAAAGTAGCAGAACAAGCGAGTGATGAAAATATACTGATAGGTCACATCTTCTCTTTTCAGGCTCGCTTGCAAAAATTGGTTCTAAAATTGAAGATAAAGCTTGTTTTTTATCATCGTAACAAATCCTGCTTCACTCTTCAAGTCCACAAATGTCTGGTATTTGTTACGTTTTTACCTTTTTTGGATTATGGTGATCTTCATCATGTTAATGCGACTAAAGGTCGGCAATTTCTGAATACTGTGTTTCATTGGACTTTCCAGGGTCAACACTTTTAAACAGCTCTCTTCATCTACTCATACATGTATAAACTTTGCATATATAAGTCTTATTTTTTAGATTGGTAGGCATTTTCTATAAAAAATAAAAAATACACTACCAGTAAACCAATAAAAAAAATGATTTCCCAGATTAAAACAGTGAAAGGGAGAAGCAAAATGTCTTAGTGCGTAGTGTATGTCAATAATTCATGGTGAAAAAAACCAAAAAGTATGCATCACTGTGTTTTTAATGGGAGGTTTGTCATTATTCGGGACCCCAGAAGATTAATATTTTTTGTGCATTAAGGTTTACCTTGTCCCCCAGCTAACCTTTGAAAAAAAAAAAAGGTTTCAATCTCAGTGGGTTTTTATCAGGTTAAATAAAGGTTGATAAATGAATACATAAATTGCTCTTTTGTTGATTATGTCCATACGCACCTAAAAAGGGACTTATTTAACATTTAACGCAACAACAAATGTGATAAGAAGAAAATTAAACCCTGCACTTTATATCAAGGCTTTCAGAATAGAAATACAATGTCTTTAAAGTTGTTATAAGAAAAAAAAATCTATTTGTAACTGTAACTCCATTGATAACCAAC
This sequence comes from Chaenogobius annularis, assembly GCA_015082035.1. Classification (NCBI taxonomy): domain Eukaryota; kingdom Metazoa; phylum Chordata; class Actinopteri; order Gobiiformes; family Gobiidae; genus Chaenogobius; species Chaenogobius annularis. The sequence continues at coordinate 780,643 of BJKM01000150.1, read as the reverse complement.
AAAAATCGACAGTCAGAAAGAGAAGGGTTTGACAGGAAGGACATCTCTCTCCCCCCTTTTCGTCCTCTACCTCTTCTCTCCAGCTCCTGTCGAAGACCCCCCTGCTTGTCCCGCCTGTGTCAGCCTCAGCCTCAGCCAGACCCCAGGCCAGAGCACCAAATGAAGCGCATCAATGTGAGGACGCCAGGAAGGTCAAGAGCCGGGGTCAGCGCTGCACATTTAACACAAGCATAAAACTACAGGGAGGCAGTTCATGAGACGCCAGAGTGCACTGGAGAGCAGGTCGACTGTCCAACCGGAGGCAGTAACGACAGAGGAGAGTGGAGTACACGGTGAAGTACTCTGGAGGACCAGCAGTACAGAGAACATTAGCTTTATGGTTATTACTTTACAAGTGTAAACTCTTACAGCGAAGCTTTGTTACTTTTCTCCGTGAAAATTTTGTTTTGAATCTTCATCAGATCTAACATTTATTGGATTTATTTATTTAATGAAAAACATGCATTCTCAAAGAGTCTCTGAAAGAGTTAAGGTGCTTTCATAATACATGATTCATGTCAGGCTCTTCATGTGGGCAGGCTGGTACATGTGGGCAGGCTGTGTACATGTGGGGGCATGCACATGGGGCAGGCTGGTACATGTGGGCAGGTGTGCACATGTGGGGCAGGCTGTGTACATGGGGCAGGCTGTGTACATGTGGGGCAGGGGCATGTGGGCATGTTGTGCACATGCGAGGCAGGTGTGGAGATCATGTGGGCAGTTGTGCACATGTGGGGCAGGTTGTGCACATGTGAGGCACGTATGTGCACATGTGGGGCAGGCTGTGTACATGTGGGAAGGTCGTGCACATGTGGGGCAGGTTGTGTACATGTGGGTCATGTTGTGCACATGTGGGGCAGGTTGTGCACATGTGAGGCAGTGTGTGCACATGTGAGGCAGGTTGTGTACATGTGGGGGCAGGCTGTTGCTACATGTGGGCAGGTTGTGCACATGTGGGGCAGGTTGTGTACATGCGAGGCAGGTTGTGCACATGCGGGGCAGGTTGTGCATATGTGGGAGAGGTTGTGCACATGTGGGGCAGGTTGTGTACATGTGGGGCAGGTTGTGCACATGTGGGAGAGGCTGTGCACATGTGGGGGTTGTGCACATGTGGGGAAGGTTGTGCATATGTGGGAGAGGTTGTGCACATTGTGGGCAGATGTGTACATGTGGGGCAGGTTGTGCACATGTGGGAGAGGCTGTGCACATGTGGGCAGGTTGTGCACCTGTGAGGCAGGTTGTGTACATGTGGGGCAGGTTGTGTACATGTGAGGCAGGTTTGTACATGTGGGCATGTTGTGCACATGTGGGCAGGTTGTGCAACATGTGAGGCAGGTTGTGTACATGTGAGGCAGGCTTGTGTACATGTGGGCAGGTTGTGCACATGTGGGGCAAGTTGTGTACATGTGGGGAAGGTTGTGCACATGTGGGGCAGGTTGTGCACATGTGGGCAGGTTGTGTACATGCGAGGCAGGTTGTGCACATGCGGGGCAGGTTGTGCATATGTAGGGCAGGTTGTGTATATGTAGGCAGGTTGTGCACATGTGGGAGGTCGTGCACATTGTGGGCAGGTTGTACACATGTGAGGCAGATTGTGTACATGTGGGCAGGTTGTGCACATGTGGGAGAGGCTGTGCACATGTGGGCAGGGGCAGGTTGTGCACCTGTGAGGCAGGTTGTGCACCTGTGGGGCAGGTTGTGCACATTGGGGCAGGTTGTGCACATGCGGGGCAGGTTGTGCACTGGAAAATTCAATGTTGCAATTTTGGTCCCAAATTGAACCGAGTCTGCTTGTATTGTGAATGTGACCTTGGGGTCTAATAATGCGTAAACCTTTTCCCCTTTACCCAGGGGTATAGTTTACACCGCTACAAACATGTACTGACATGCATGGGATTCTTGTATTCGTTTAGCAGGTCAAATTTCAGTCTTAAATGCCCAGAATGTGAAGGGAAATGATTCAGTCACTTTATCATCATCCGCTACCATTTCTCCTCAAGGCAGGTTTTTCAGGTGATTACAGTGCCATCATAATTCATTCAATTTTGTATTTTTTGAAAAGCTTAGGTCTTCCTATGAACTACACACGAACTTTCTGTGTTTTGGGACAGATACTCCCACTGTCCGCTGTGAGCTGTTATTACTGGACCAGATACTGAACTGTAACATGGAAGAATTCTCCTGAACAAAGATTTTAAAGTGCACTGTCAACCCTTTATATATTGACTTAGTTTTATCACCCAAAAGGATCCTTCACAGATCACAACATTTTGGATTTCCCCACGCTCTGTAAACGCAATGAAAGGGAAACTGCTAAGAATTCTGGCGTACCCACGAATTCAACGTTTAAGGTACATTGTGTAAGCTTTCCTCCAGAGTGCCTTGTTTGGGAACTCTTTGTCTTGGTTACGTTCATGGGTGGGTTCAGTGTTTTGTTACTAAGGCCCTGGCTCCACCTTGTGAGGCAGAGGTCTACACGAGCAACTGACGTCCACCAAAGATAACAAATGTTTTCATAATATACTGTGTTGCTCTAAATACTACCTGAATGATACTGTACTTTTGAATCATGAGGCCGATCCCTGCAATTCAGAAAAAACATGTAGTTTGTGTCGCTGTAAGACTAAAGCTGGAGTAAAAAAGGAAACTTCAGGAAACTTTGTAATCAACTTTTTCTGCATTTCTTCCACTTCTCTGCGCCTCTCTTTATCTAATGCATTGGGTTTGGATGGAGTTAAAACATTCATGCAGTTTTGCTAAGTTTGTTAGCACAACATACAGTTATAACCTTTTCTTATCACAAGCACAAGTCAGCGTTTGAGGGGGAATTGTTTTGACAGTCTTGTTTTTGCCCGAGTCTGCCTTCTCTCTATTCCAATCCCCTCCGCACTGGGACCGCACTGATCCACTCCAAAGCGAACCGGTGGAAACGCGGCCCATGAAGACACGCAGGGGATTTCACAAGGCCGAGATACAGGTCGGATCTGCGAGGCAGGTCCGCTGAAGGTGCCATGTTTTCGAACACAGCCTTTATTGTAGGAATGAACGCACAGTTAATTTATAGAACATTACAGGTAAAGCAAATCTCCATGGAGACCAGCAGGTGACAGACTGTATAATGTCTGCAACACCATCTTTTAACAATAATATAAAAAACATTCTTGATTGGATTTAATTGATTGTAAATAAAAAAAAGTGTATTTTTATATGGATTGGCCCAGTAATTAAATATAGAGACATATTACACATAAGCCTGTTTTATAAATGCTAAATCTTAAAATATGTTGTTAGAGATTGAGCTACATATGGAATTTGTTATCAGTCTGATTCATTGTAATAATGTCACCACTTTTTTCCATGAAAGAAAAAAAAAATCACTCCGCTTAATTTGTACTTAGTCTTTATTTCATGTGGATAGACCCCTTAATTACAGCGCTATGAGCCATAAACCAGGTCAGAAAATGCTTTGACCTCACATGAACCTGTTGACTGATGCCCTCTGTACAGTAGACGGATTTACAGAGACGTTTTACTGAGGCTTTTGACATTACTGTGCATTTTCAGTTTTCAGGTTACAGTCCGACCCATCAAATCTCCTCTGTGCGTCAATAACGGCTCACAGTCCCAGCAGACTGCCTCCCCCTGCCTGCTCCCATCCACAAACGACCTCCTAAATCTCACGGGAGGCACCGCAACTGCTCCTTCCGCGCTGACAGGATTGGAATACGCAAATTACTCTGACGCATTCACGGACAGCAACAGCAGGGTCAAGAGAAGGGTCAACTCTATCAGGTAATTAAAGGGAAACGGGAAAGGCACAAATACAAAAACAGATACAGAACAATTGAGGTAAAAGTTTAGTGAAACTTTAGCGTCCAGAACCAGCAGTAAACATACCGTCCTCCTCCTCTTGTACAACCACATTAAGTCCCACATGATGTCATTATAATAATACAAATGTAGTAAAACTGTCTCTTCATCATGTAATCAAACCGACTTTTATAACTCTATAATTCATTTGCTGCATTGTCTAACAACCCACAGTTACTACATTTTTTGAAAATTATTACAAAACTGAGTGTTAAGCTTTTTGGAATGAAAATAAAATAAAATGTTATTTACAAAATGTCTTCACCGGCTGGTCCTGCAGTTGTTCGGAGGAGACAAATAAATGACAGCACGGGAAAACTGTTTGTGGAAATGATAAACTTTGAAAATGTTTCTAATGTAAATGATTTGTTGAACTCTGTTACATCTAGTGTTTTGAATGTTCTCGACACCATTGCCCCTATGAAGGCTAAAATTGTTCAAAATAAGCAGAAGGCGCCATGGAGAAATGATGATTCAATCAGAGACAGAAAAGGCGCCGGGCCGAACGAAAATGGCGCAAGTCAAAGCTCCAGATTTACAGAGAGAAGTTGTACATGTACAACCTCATTTTATGTAGAACTAGGGAAGGATATTTTTCTGAAATAATTGGAGCTGCAGAAACAACTCGCGTGTCCTGTTTGCCACAGTAAACAGATGAACAAACCCTCCAGCTCAGCTGCCGCTGCCGTTAGAACTCATTTCCACATCCAAGTGTAATGAGTTTGCATTATTCTTTAATGACAAAGTTCAGGGCATTAAAAAAAGTTATATGCAAAAATAACCCTCAAACCACCTACACACTTAGAGCTGACTCACTTTGCACCTGTAACTGACAAAACTGTTCAGGAGATCATCACCAGTCTGAGTTCATTCTACATGTGTTACCCACCAGATTTCTAAAGTCTGTGCTGTCGATCATGGGATCCTCTTACAGAGACTAGAGGACTGGTGGGCATCACTGGCACTGCCCTAAACTGGTTAAAGTCCTATCTGGAAGACAGGAAGTACTTGTAGGAATTGGTAACTGTGTCTCAGATCAGATGCCCCTGACCTGTGGGGTGCCCCAAGGGTCAATCCTGGGACTCCTTCTGTTTAACCTCTACATGCTGCCGTTAGGTCAGTTGATACGGCAGCGAGAATGTGTCCTATCACAATTATGCAGACGACACTCAGATCTATGTTTCACTGACGGCAGGTGAATATGGACCTGTCACTGCATCCAACAGATCAGTGTGTGGATGCAAAACAACTTTCTCCAGCTGAACTCAGACAAGACTGAAATCATCGTCTTTGGCCCACAGAAACAAAGAGGAGTGTTAACAGTCACCTCCAGAGTCTCGCTCTAAAACCTACACATCAAGTTAGAAATCTGGGGGTAATAATGGACTCAGACTTGAATTTGAACAGCCACGTCAAATCATTAACATCAGGCAGCTTTTACCATCTAAACATCTAAACATTGCCAAAATCAAAAGTATAGTGTCTAAACCAGACCTGGAGAGACTTATCCATGCGTTTGTCTCTAGTAGATTAGACTACTGTAACGGCCTGCTCACTGGCCTCTCCAAACGAGCTGTAAAACAGCTGCAGTACATCCAGAACGCTGCTGCTCGGGTCCTGACTAGAACCAGGAAGTACGATCACATTAGTCCTGTGCTCAGGTCTCTGCACTGGCTTCAGGCTCAGAGAAGAGACTTTAAAGCAGCTCTGCTTGTATACAAGTCTCTCCATGGCCTAGCACCTAAGTACATCTCGGACACGTTAATGCCATATGAACCATCTCGGACTCTGAGGACCTCAGGGACCGGCCTCCTGCTGGTGCCCAGAGTCAGGCCTAAAATCTGGAACAGTCTTCCTGAGGATTTGAGACAGGCCTCTACTCTGGCATTGTTCAAATCAAAGCTAAAAACTGTTTTGTTTGGCTGTGCATATGACTGAAAATGATTTTCTTGCACTCTTCTCTTTGATGTCTTAAACTATTTCACGGAGAGCCTGAAAATAGCACCTTTAAATTTCTTTAAATCAAAGTTTTGTGATTTCTTGTTCTTTGTGATTTTAATGCATTTTTTTCCTGTTGTGGTGAAGCACTTTGAATTGCCTTTGTGTACGAATTGTTCTCTACAAATCCACTTGCCTTGCCCTTTACGTGAACGTAAACAGTCATCGCACTGTAACAAAGGATAAACAGTGCGTAGGAAAATAAAGTTTTTATACTGGGTCGTGTTGGGTCTTAATTAAGTTTCATTTGTAAAAAACAGATCTCACAGAGATTCTTCTTTTTGATACAATCTTCATATGATTAATACCATTATTGCTCAAGGATGGTTGGATTCATATTTTTGTCGCACTGAAATAGCTTTGGCTTTTGAAGAACAACATTCCGCAATTGTTTTACAATTTGCTTGGTTTTCATTTGTTTTTTACAAATGAACTCAACTCTTCATGTGCAAACTCCAGACAGACTCCGCCTCAAGTGGGACCTTCTTGCTGTGAGGCTAAAGTGCCACTGCTGCTACGTTAAAGACATTGAAATAGAGAAAAGAAAGGGAGAGTGTAGATATTACATGACACCAACTGTAAACCGTTTGAATAGGAAATTTTTGGGTATTTTAGTCTGATTTCAATTTAGAAAGCAAAAAAATAATAATTCCACGAATCAACTACTAAAAAATGTCCCGTGGCAGCACTACAACCAATCTTCACCACTTTCCCCATCCCTGCCACGACAACAAAAGCCTCCAGATGAACTCGAGCGGCTCTTTTCTCAAACAACTCCTGGATGATTGCACAGTTCCCCCCCACCACCACCCCCCACCCCCCGCCCCGAAATGTCAGGCCTCAGATGTGTCTGAGAGCGCACCGTTCCAGCTCAAGTCCTCCCACAAGAACCGGAGAGAGGATAAGAAAACACGCACGGTGCCAGGAACTTGTTCAGAACTCGCTGCATGAGAGGGACTTCCGGGGGGGGAACTTTACGTAAGCCGCCGTGAATGCCGCACTGTTCAGACACTTGAATCCATCCGTTATTGGCTTGTGAGTTCATTCGTTCCTCCTTTCAGCGTCTCTTTGTGCGAGCCTCTCCTTATCTCCTTTTCTAACCGCGCTTTTCCCTGCGTTTCCCGCCTCTCCGCACGATGTCCTCCTCTCAGCGTGAACGGGCAAACGAGCTCGACTTGAAACCAATTAGGCAGGATTCAATGCAGAATGATTATTGGACGACCGTAATCGCCAAACCATCTGACTCTGGGAATGGGCTCGCATGCTCGGGTCACGTGACGCCACCTCCCAGGAGTGGGCCGCGGGCGCCGACCACTGCAACTCATACCTTAAAAAGAAAGACACTGCGGCTGCACGAGAACCACATCTCAACTTTAGACAGACTTTTTCTGTGTTTTACTTGTCATTTTTTTTTTTGCTAATGACAAAATTATTTAGTATTTGAGTAAACACATTGGAAAAAGGAGTAGAAAATTAAATTAAAAAATAAATAATAAATACCACTCAAGAAGGAGGTGGGTAAAAAAAAACTTTAAAATGTTTTTTTTTTTTTTTTTTTTTAAATGATTTTTCTTAAAATACTATATACTGTGTGTAAAGAACCTGACAGTGGTTCTCACAATATTTACTAAATTACACTGCTTTTTTTTTTTTTTTTTTTCTAAAATGTATTTGGTAATATTTGAGTTACCCAAAACTGTGCTATGACTCAAAAAAAGCTAAAAAAAAGAAAAAGAAATATTGCACAGGACAAATTTGACCGACTTTGCACCAAATGAACTCTTTATTTTGATTTGAGTGTTTTTTATTTTATTTTATTAAATCGTCTAGTTAATGTCTATTTGCATTTTTATTTAAAATGTCACTCTCTTGTCGTGTTCTGTGTCTGTTCTATGTTTTACGTTTTATCTGAGAAACAAAAAGAAAAGAAAAAATGTACAAATTACTCAATGTTCAAAGTATCGCAGGTTCATTTGTGACTGTTTTAGAGTTTTTAGACGTCATGAGACATCCATCACCTTTATTACAATTCACAATGCTTAAGAATTCCCTGTAAATGTCCTTTCTTGTTTTGTTTTTCTGTCTTCTCCGGGGCGGCTGCATTACGTAAAGAGCAGCGCTTTGGAGGGTGACGTCAGCAGCAGAAGCTCTTGTAAGATCTGGGGTTCGTGTTTTTCATGTCTCCAGCTTTGTTTTGGTGAATGAGGCCCGATCGCAGGCTGCGTTTCCATGGAGACGAGAGGTGCGCGTTGCTGGCATAGCTCCCAGCCCGGCCAATTATGTGTGCATCTACTATCTGGGTCTATTGAAATGCAAAAAAAACAAAAAAAAAACCCAACAACGTCACTAGTGATGCCTCTATTTAATCATCTGTTTGCTGTTGATTTTTTTTTTACTATTTCCTAAGACACATTTATCATTTTATTATAGTTTATGTGTGTTCATTCATTGTATTTGTGTCCATTGCTGTCCGATAATAGCTCCTCATTCAATTCTGCCTAATTGTTTTCAAGTTGAGCTCAAAGAGACGCTAAAGCGAGGAGCGGATGAAGCAAACCGATAACGTTATTCATGTGTTTAAACTGTCATCAGGTCGTTTTGCATCTGACGCGAGCTGTAGTCTTCACTCTGAAACGTGCTGACAGTTTGGACCATTTCAAAGCCGTCTCACCCGGCGCTCCCTCTAGTGGCAACATGTAAGTTCTGTGGTCGTTTCAGGACGTTGTTATGAGAATTGACTGGACCGATATGTTTGGATAAATGTCCTCATCGCTGCAGACAGATGGCACGGCAGATGGTGATGGCATGTGTGGACAAACGTCGTACGCTAAGGCCGATACTCTCATGTTTAAGTTCGGTTCTTGCGCTGATCATGCGAAGTTGACAATGTTTAAATCGTATTTTGCGCCATAATAACTACAAAAAAAGGCCAGTGTGCAAAGGCTGCAGGGGGAACAGTGATGCTTTTGGGCTGTGTTGGAATAGTGCGACTGCAACATTCGCTTTACTAACACTACAGCGTAGACAAATTTGAACAAACCTGGACTAAATTGGGACTCTTTATTTTGGACTTGTGTGACCTGTGTGCCTTAACGATTTTATTTTTTTTGTCTGGTCCTGCCCTGTTTGTTTATTTTTTCTTCTTTGTTTTGTTTTTATTTTTGTTTGTTTGTTTGATTTAACTTTAAAAAATAAAAACAAAATTAAAAATAAAAAGAACCGTAATGCACAATTTTAGTCCAAAAATGAAATCCTGCTGTCACTCACGCTGTAAGAAGACTTCAATACCAGTCCAAGAAGGGGGAAAACGCTGGTATAGCTGTCTTTTTGGTTTGTTTTTGTTGACACAGAAGTTGAACCCTCCTAAATCGCTCCTCCAACACAGCCAGCCTGGCAGAAGCAACGACTCTCATATTGCACCTCTGAAAACAACCGAATATGGTGCTAAAGGTAAACCAGAATATATGAATTCAATATCTGGTTTCTCAGATATGAACGCCTTTGTTTTTTTCTAGAGGGAAGTGTGTGTGTGTGTGTGTGTGTGTGTGTGTGTGTGCTTGTGTGTGCACCCTCGTTTCATGACCTGACGCTTTCTAATTATGAATTGAACTGATGGACGTTCTTATCATTTACCACATTTTATCTGTGGAGGAGTAATTCATTTTCCTGTATTTTTACGTTCCTTTTTTTCTGTCAGTATCTAAAATGCAGAGAAGAAATTTGGGAACATTGAATGTCTTAAGAAAGAACGAATCATAATGTCTTTATCTTCTTCTTCAGAGGGAAGATGAAGCATGTCAAACTGTAACAGCCAAAATACAAGGGACAAAAAGCTATTTGCAAGTAGGATTTTTAATTCGGGCTGATTTTCCCTGAAACACCTGACTGAAACACCGACTGAAACACCCCGACTGAAACACTTGAACTGAAAACACCCCGACTGAAACAACCCGACTGAAACACCCGACTGAAACACCCGACTGAAAAACCCGACTGAAACACCCGACTGAAACACCCCGATTGAAAACCCGACTGAAACACTTGACTGAAACACCCGACTGAAAAACCGACTGAAACACCCGACTGAAAACACCCGACTGAAACACCCGACTGAAACACCGCGACTGAAACACCCGACTTGAAACAACCCGACTGAACACCGACTGAAACACCTGACTGAAACACCAGACTGAAACACCCGACTGAAAGCCTGACTGAAAACCCGAAGAACACCCGACTGAAACACCCGACTGAAACACTGCCTGAAACACCAGACTGAAACACCGACTGAACGCCCTGACTGAAACACCTGACTGAAACGCCTGACTGAAACGCCTGACTGAAAACCCCGACTGAAACAACACCGACTGAAAACACCTGAACTGAACACCGACTGAAACACCCGACTGAAACACCTGACTGAAACCCGAGACTGAAACACCGACTGAAACACCTGACTGAAACACCCGACTGAAAACCCGACTGAAACACCTGACTGAAACACCTGACTGAAACACAGACTGAAACACCGACTGAACGCCTGACTGAAACACCTGACTGAAACGCCTGACTGAAACCGCCTGACTGAAACACCCGACTGAAACCGGACTGAAACACCTGGTGCAAATGCCTGTATAAGGCCTAGTATTTATTTCATTTTATTTCATTTTATTTATTTATTATTATTATTATTATTATTATTATTATTATTAATTAATTATTATTATTATATATTATTATTATTATTATATCATACTAATGCTTGGAATGGCAAAGGTGAAAAAACTAAAACATATATTTAAATGAAAATTCGGCATTTTATGGATGAGCAAAAATCCATAAAAACAGCTGCAACTCATCCAAAATAATATTATAATAATCTTTACAAGTGTACGATGTGTCTGCTCCTCCATATGCATTCAACAAAAACCGTATGGACAGTTTCTCTGCGATCTCAAGACCCCGAGCTGCCTTCTGTACCAAGTGTTCACACAGAGACTTTCAATATTCTGCCCCTCAGCGCGGAACAACTCCCAAAAGGTCTGGAAACCCAAAGAACTGGTGTCAATGGGTCAGTTTAAATCTATAGGAACGTATTCTACTGTATGTGATGGTGTAAAATGCTGCTCTTGGCCAGGACTCAAAGTGCAAAAGAGGACGGTAATCTCAATGGGACTTTCCTCAGCATCGTACAATACACACACTCAAATAAGATCCTTACTGATCCACCAGGAGAATGGATCCCTTGACACTAGTTTTTACAATCTCTTTCACAGGCCTCCAGTGACTTTCCAATATTACTTCTGGTGTACAAGGCGTTAAATAGTCATGAACCAAAATAGATGCAAGATATGCTCGCTCCTTGTGATAGAGAAAGGGAGGAAGGGTTTATTGTGCGTCCCAAGACTCAGGACAGAGCTGAGCACGGCAGCGTTTTGGTGCTGACGCTCCTCATCTGTGGATCACCGGTTGTGATCACGTTTTTTAAGCGACATCGGTTTTGTTTTTGTCCGCGTAAACACCAATGTCCTGATTTCAATAACCCGATTGTGACAGTATCTGGTCATTATTCCAACAGTATCCGGATTACCGCGGCACGTAAACGCAGCATCCTGATTGCTCACACTGCTGCTGGACTGTACTGAGCATGTGCAAAACTCAACCACACATTGGGCAGAAAAGCACTCGAACTTCTACCAGCGCTTTTTAATTAGTTTTATTTCATCATCGTTAATCATTTAAGTCGTTTTTGTACAATGCAGCCGTCTTTTTAGCAGCAAACTGTCTTCTGCGGCGGTCCGGGCGGGTCTCAGGCTGAACTTTCCACTGGTAAAAGCCTCTCTTCCTGGAGTGGTGACTGCGCTTTAACGCCTCTGGTCTCTCCGGTATGAGCAGTGTTCTGAATATGGCGTTTTACTTTACACGCGTGCTCAGAGAAACCAGATAATCCCGGTAACTGTGGGCAACAGTGGCAACAATATGGCAAGGAACAACTTTGCAAACTTATGACATATTTCCAACAACGACGAGGACAAGACACAATCAAATAAGAGCATGAGACTGAAGAGCAAAGTCACGACTTGAGTGAAAGGCGTTTTTAGCGGTTGGGGAAAAATGCGTGGCTTAATTGTGCTGTGATGATGAAAAAATACAAGTTTGAGGCATTTCGGGGAATTAGCTTCAACTGACAAATGCGTTGTTTAGTTGGCACATGCTCAGAACAGCAGCAGAGTGAGAAATCCGGACACTGCGTTTACATGCACAAGTAGTCCGGATACTGATGGATCGTGGTTATGATTTGACAAACAACAATGCCCGATAACAGCTTTATTTTGTTAAATGCGTTGTGTGTGCTATAATTGCCTCTGCATAGTTGATACAATGTGGATGATTGATGCCAGAGGGATTCTGCTTTAGAACCCTTCAGAAACTACACTGGACTGATGTAAAACTCGGATTCATACTCACCACAGTCATGTGCGCTTTAAAACATCAGTTTAATTCAGCATTTACATGAAATTATGAATTGTTGCATTGTATTTTCGCCATTTTATCTTCTTGCATCATGAAAAATGTTTTTTTTTTCATATTTGCATTAGTGTGAAGCACTTTGCGTCGCTTGTGTGTGAATAAATTAGCCTCGCCTTCTGTCTGTGCTGTCTTAACCGCCTCCTGTCTTCTTTCTCTCTTAGACACCTCCAGCTCTGGTCCAGACCTCTTTGTCGGCCCCGTCTTTGTGGACATGTCCCTTTCAGAGCAGTTCTTTCTGCTTCTCAGTGGGACCACAGAGAGAACCAGACCAGAGCCCAACCGGAGCCAAACACAGCTCCTGGCTCTGATTGGCCATGCTACTCCGAGCCCAGAGAGCCACGCTTGGACACAGACGCGACACGGACGTGACACAGACGCGACACGAACGCGACACGGACGTGACACGGACGCGACACAGACGAGTGACACAGACGCGACTCAGACACGACACAGACACGACACAGACACGACACAAACGTGACACGGACGTGACACAGACGCGACACGGACGCGACACGGACGCGACACGGACGCGACAACACGACACGACACAGACGTGACACAGACGTGACACAGACGCGACACAGACACAAACGTGACACGGACGTACACAGACGCGACCCAGACGCGACACAGACGCGACACAGACGCGACACAGACACGACACAGACACGACACAAACGTGACACGGACATGAACAGAACGACACAGACGTGACACAGACGCGACACAGACACGACACAACGTGACACGGACGTGACACAGACGCGACACAGACACGACACAGATGTGACACCAGACACACACAGACGCGACACAGACGCGAACAGACGCGACCAGAGCGACACAAGACACGACACAGACACGCACAGGACGTGACACGGACGTGAACACAGACACGACACAGACGTGACACAGACGCGACACAGACGTGACACAGACACGACACAAACGCAGAGGAAAACTACTGGTTGAAGAAGTACTTCAGTTTTGTTAGTTAAAGTGCAAAATGACAGGTTAGTTAGGCTAATTATATTCAAGATTTACTGTTTAAAATGTCAGAAAAATGTGTGAATTATTGACCCTTGCATTTTCGCTTTTCCAGTTCGACTTTCTGTAATTTTCTCATTTTATTTTTCATTTTTTTCTTCACAAACTGCCACTTGACTGATGTAAAACTATGATAAATATTGACCACAGGTTCTCCCACTAAACAATGTCATAATGTCATAGGCACAAGTAAAAAAAAAAGCTACAAGTAAAACACTTAAAAGGATCATGTGACAAAATAAAGTGAAAGTACCCCATTTCAAAAAAAGTTAAAAAGATAAAAGATTTTGCAAAAATTTTGAGAACTATTTAAAGCATCTCTGATAAGCAACTAAAATTTATTTAATAATTTTTTATAGTAATTTTTGTTTCAATATTCATGCTTTTGCTAACTTTTGTTGTTGTTGTTTTTTGTGTTTTGTGAACCATTAAGTTTAAAAATTCTATGTTGGTTCTCCCGTAAAGCTCTTCATCCTGGAGTCTCTTTTGTCTGAGCCACTTCACGCGTGATTTGACAGGTTGGGACAGGAAGTGAGGGGGAGGGGTTTTATAAAGGCAAAGTGCTTTTCTGTGCACAAATTAACATTCTCCATCAGCTCCCAGAATGCCAATCTACTTCCTCCACTTCAGTCATGTTAAAAGGGACAGGCTTTGAATGTATTGTCTGAAACAACCTATTTCAGACTCAACCGGTCCATATAAACATTCAAATAAAAACATTATATAATAAATAAATATATTCTAAAAGCACCTCCTGCAGTGGCTCCAGAGTACACTGGTGTATCTGACACTACTTTGTTCAGCCGAAGTGTTGGGAAGTATTTGAAAAGAACTGAATACATGTATTGCAATACAAATCTGGCTAATACATTGTGGTAACTGATCATGTGATTTAGGCTTTGAACTGCACTGAACTATTGAGAAAACTAGAAGGTGCAGCTGTTACAGTGGGAGCGTGTGCAATTTTTACTTCTCTAACTTGTGATTAAGGTTCTCTTATCTAATAAAGAAATGCATGAACAAAAGTAAAACATTTTCAAAAGTATTCTTCCCATTACTGTTCAGCCATTATTAAAACATAAAGGATTTCAGTCCTCAAGGCACGTTATAAATTCTGGGCACAAATCAACAAAGCCTCTACTCACTGCATTTAGCAGAGAAACATTATCATTCACCAACAACAGACTGGCATTGTCCAACGAGGGACTTTCACTAAAATACAAAGTGGCATCCTTAACTAACTATGGAGGACCCTGAGTGTCGCTTTAAATGGAATAAAGCATGCTATGGAGGACCCTGAGTGTCGCTTTAAATGGAATAAAGCATGCTATGGAGGACCCTGAGTGTCGCTTTAAATGGAATAAAGCTTTAATAAGGGAATCTTGAAAAGATGATTTAATACATAACTTAACAAATGCTTTTATTAAAAGTATTTTTAAAAGATTATTTATTCCATGAATCGGTAAAAAAAAGAACTGGAAACACTTTTGACAAAAAAGTCTTATATTTTAAAAGAACAAATAATAAATCATATAGATTCAGTAAAACAGGCTACGGTAAAGCTAATTGCAGAGGTTAATCGAAGAACGTAGAATAAGTTGCAGATGTTTTCATCATAAGATTTCTAAATGAATAAATACGTTTTCACAGATCCATATAATAAAATATGTCTTAAAACAGGTTTAATAAAATATTACGTGAATCAATTAATTTAATTAATTATTGTTACGTTAAGTATTTTAATAAAAGTTTTAAATTGATGATAAAATTATATTTAAATGGGGTTTAATTAAATAATTTGTTAAATAATGTAGTCAATATTATTTTGAATTGAAGCTTTATCCTAAATAACGTGGCACTCAAGGTCCTCCATACGACTTGCAGCTTCTAGAGTTTACTTCTACTGTACTGCACCACAAGTGGGCAGTATAGAACGGTGTGCAGTGAGCTTTGAGTTATATTGACATCATCTGTGCACATGTGACATTTTGGTGCCATTATGATGTATATTTTCTGTGTAATCCCTCGTCCAGGAATGTCCCATCGGAACAGATTCAGTTGTAGTCATCTGGACACTGTTTTGAAGTTCAAGACATTTCGACTTTCATCCAAAAGTCATTCTCAATCTGAGAACCTGATCTGAGAGCGCAGATATGCTACTTTGTGCTGTGTTTAGCAGGAGAAGAGATGGTTTGAAAGAGGAGTTAGAGGAGGTGATTTTTGAGAGAGAGAGAGAGACTCGCTCATTAAACAGAAATGATGAGTTAAGATTCAATTTACTAGTTGTTTACAACGGCTTTTTGACCCCCCTGGTCAGCAACCAGTGCAAGCCAGTCATATACGAATCAGGTACTTATCAGTGATGAGGGAGCTGCATTGGCGAACAGTAGGATTGATATGCCCTATTACATGGCTGTTGGGGTAACAAGACGATTTATTTCAGGGGGAACTTAGGCCGCGTAAATAAATAGATTAACAAGACAGGCTATCGAGAGGTTATGCCTGGTGGGCAGGGCTTTCTCAGAGTAGGATAAATATCTGAGCTCTCAGACTGGGTCTGCAGATTGAGAATGACTTTTGGATGAAAGACAAAACATCTTGAATTTCCAAACAGTCTTCAGATGACTGCAACTGAATCTATGATAATTATATATTGTGCACACATTAGACAGTACTGCCTCTGAATGCCCTCATGGTCACAGAAGTCACTCCTGATGATGTGGCCAAGATATTTGACCTTAACCACAACCGACAGGTCACCTCAGACAGGAGAAGTCTCTCTCACCATGTCCTACATTCTGTTAGTCTTTAAGATAGATGGTCCATATGTTACTAACACTAAATTATTTATATGTAACCCTAACCCACTCATAAGTAACCCTAACCCCACCCTAATCCTAAACATTTATTTCATGTAGACTATAACCATGCTGCTAATTTGTCCTTTCAAAAGGCCTAATTTCTTACTGCTGCCAGCAGAGGGTGCCAAGCGTAAATTGTGAATGACAGACGATGTGAAATAGCATTGCAGCGCTGAGCCTGCTGTACAGGAGCAGACAGCAGCTCATGTCCTCTCCAGAGCCGAGCTGGAGCAGAGTGATTGAGGACGTGCTGCCACATGATCAGATTTGGGAAGGCTCCAGTGTCTCGTTTCTATTGCGGCATTTGCCCCCAACACAAATGAGCTCTGATAGACGAGAGCACAAACGAGAGTGTGCAGGCACTGATCTGCTGCCTGTCACATAAACAAGCTGATGACGGCTAAACCAGGCCTGGAGGAGAAAGATAAGTGACCAAGACTACAGGCTCTGAGCCTGTCACAATCAAACATTTTAAGAGTTTTATGAGGAAAATATTGCGATACAATCACAATTTATTTTTGTAATCCAGGCAGAGTCAAGTTGAGCTAAATGGGATTGAGGAGATATTGAGAATGGAATGGATAATATTTATTTTGGAGATATGAAAAATTAGAATCTCAAGTATATCATCTATGATATAAAGTTTCCTTTATTAGTCCCTTGAGAGGGAAATTCTCTGCATTTGACCCATGCTTCAACCAAGTTCTGCTGGTGTGACCTGTCAGGAGCCAGGGCCAGGGTCAGGGCCTTGGCTGGAGGAAGTGTAATCTTTCAAATAAATGAACAAATATGTGTAAAAGTAACTTTTGCAGTTACTTTTACACATTCACTTGTCTAAGAATGTGTATGCGGCCAGTTTTGAAGTCACGTTCATCTTGCTTTTATCATTTCTATTCTTTGGTATTATACAAGAGACATACTCAGCAAAGAGACAATGCTCAGCAAAGTTACATTTCACCATATCATGTAGCGTATTGTCATTTACTTTGTTTTACTGTTGAAAAATGGCTACAGCATTTCTGAACCTACAAGTCTACACGTGTTGAATAAATGCAAGTTAGTATAGAGAAGTGGACAGGGATAGGGGGTAGGTGAAAACAGACATTTTCTGTTCACTGGAGCGTCAGTTGCAGGACAACCCAGGATTACTCAAACAAGCAGAAATCAGCCTAACTCTGAATATACTGATAACATGGCTAAAAGCTCATGAAGGCTGATTTGACATAACATGTCCCCTTTAAATCAATTAGCCTGAAATCCTCCATATAATCGCCTGTATCAGGATTTATATGAAACTGTGTTCGTTTTCAGTCTGTACCGTGCTTGTTTTTTTGTCAGTTCAAATGCTGTTTTTCTCACTGCAAAAGCTAATGCATTGCTGCCCTCTAGTGGCTCTTGTAGTGAATTCACTACAATTAAACCGGGTTAAGTGTAGAACATTGCATAGACAACAAACAAAACGACAACATTTAAACTCAACTCATTGCAATAAGGTCTGGTAAACGTTATCATCCCCAGGAGAACATGTATCATCCCGTTTTTTAGTTTTTGAAATGACTGTGACCGGTGCGTTTATGCAAATACATGTTAAACAGTAAAGTTTGGGAGGAGTAGACCCTCGGGTAAACTGTGGAAAGCCTTTGTTTAATCTCAAATGTAGACGATGTAACACTAACACGTCAAATGTAGAAGGTGTTCAACTGAAGTCATGGACCTGGACGAGCAGCCCAGCAACTGAACGGACAAGTCAGTGCAGATACAGAAGGTCTGAATATACAACGGTCCGTTACAGCCGTGCATGTGTGCGTTTATTGCTTAAGTTTCCATGTTTTCAGAGACATTTGTAGACTCTTAATTTCTAAGCACCAGGACGAGATAGCAGTTAGTAAAGTAGTAGAAAAAACATACACCTTTTCTACGTATTCATGTATTTAGTATGTGTTTTGGGGAAGGAAAAAAATCTATAGAGATGTGCAATGCTATATCTTCTAGAAAATGACTGTGTTTTTCATGAGCTGCATCATAAAATGTACATTAACATTTGACACGACAAAGTGTAAAAGTGCTTTTATCACCACCATTAAAACCATGACATTTTCCAACTGTTCTTATTTGTTTAAAAAGGAACAATGACATATATTATTTCTAACTTTATTATATTCAGAATTGGAATCAGTATTGGTGTTGCATGAAAGGGAGAACGCTGGTACCGCGCATCTCTAGTAAACGCCTCAATCCAGGACCTTTAGGTTTCAAAATTACTTCTAGGTGGAAGTTAAAACATCTACATTTTCCACCATGGACCACTCCTGGACGAATAAGAGATTACAATCAAAGTGTAGTGTCAAAAGACAGAACTTTTGGAGGGTTTCATTTTAAGCAGATCTTTTTATTTGTATTTTTTTTTTAAGTGAAGTTTACCCATGAAAGTATTGAAAGACAACATGTGTAAAATTAATCATTTCAGTTGTTGTGGTGGGGGAATAATGATCAAACCGGCCACTAAACGTTTGACATATGTTGAATTGTACATTTGCAATGACTACTCTTCTCTCCATGACTCGTAATTGACTACATGCTATAAGAACATCCTCGAATCAATCAATCATTCAATCAATTCCTTCATAAATGAATTCAAATGTGCGTGTTTCCAACGGTTGCCTGGAGAGATGGATTTGCAGGAGCACAGTTCTGACACCACAGAGAAGAGCACGCCAAAAGGTCGGAGGTCGCAATTTATCCCTCCTTTTCTCACATCTGTCCCACCACAATTCACATCTTCACCCCTTTTCTCTCATGTCAATGAATTTCAAACTGAGAGATAAATGTTTTCCATAAATTGCGTAATGTACTTTGGATGGATTTATGTGTATTGGGGATTCATTTTTAGAACTACTGCTGCAATTTTCTTTTCTTCACAGACTTCCACTTGACATAAAACGCCATGAATATTTACCACACATACTATCCCACCAAGCAAATGTCTTTCTCCCCACAGTTCCCTGGAGCTGAAGCTGGAGGAGCTGTCTTTTTGGCTCTCTCTTCACTCGGTGCAGATTCAGCGGACGGCCCGACTGGTTCTCGCTGCAGGTTTCTTACTTGTTTGTCCAAGAACCTGTTAAAGTTAAAGTGTCGCTCAACAAACAACTGTCTGAACACAACCATGACGCTGCCATCAGCTCTTGAAGCCGCCCAAGCAAAAAGGGTTTAAAATGACCCAGCTTTAGTGTGCAATGATTCGTTTTCTCCAGGACACACAAGTTTTGAGGGCTTTCATGTGACATCTATAGTTTAAGAAAAAACTGGACATATTCTGGTGGAAATAATGATCTACTGTATGACGTATCTGCTGCTGTAGCGCTGAAGCTTGAGGTGTCATTCCTTCAGGATATGTGGCAGCGCTGGTGGCGGCGTGCGTCCTGGACCTGCAGAGGGCCTCCCCGCTGCTGGTGCTCTCCGCTGTGGCGGCTCTGTGCCGGGCTTGGGACCCGCTCTGGGACTGGCTCCTCCGACGCTGTGGTCCTCTTCGTGTGCCGGACAAACTGAAGATCGGGAAGAAGGAACAGCTCTGGATCAAACGGTACCCCACTCCACGTATAGAATTTACAAACTCCTGATTTACAAAACATATTTCCTGTAATGGCTGAGTCTGTTCTTCAATGCTCACTTAAAGTCACTCACTACTAACTATAATAGAGTCTAATCTTTATTCTTTCTTTGTGTGTAGGACTGTCCTGGTGCTCCTGCCTGTGCCCATGCTGGTGCAAATGCCTCTGAACACTGTCCAACATGGACCAGGCACTCTCATCTCCTTCTGTGGTCTTCTGGTGCTCATATTCTCAATGATGATATTCTCGAAGCATCTGTTCAGAGTGAGAAATGATACCTATTTAAGAAGTACTGTGTAGGCATCTGAAGTATGTTTGCCTGTATGGACCTAATGAGTACTTTATGTTTTGCAGTGGTCTTGGAAAACCATCATTTGTGGCGTCTGTATGCAGTCCCAATTGGCTTTCCTTGTCACAAGAACGACTTTTGGCAAAAATGTGATGAACACAGTTGGAGATAAAGTTCAGGTACAGTATGACGAAGAGTATCGTGAGACTGAACCAAGACTAAACCAGGATTTGACCAGGTATAGAATTAGATTAGATACGGTAAATAAAATGACAGTAATAGTCCAAATTGGTTCAGAACTCTGCTCCAAACCACATGCTTTTACTGACAGAGGATTGGCTACAGACATAAAAGACCGAAGCAATTAGAAAGGACTGAATCTCCATTAAAATGTAATGAATTACACCATCCTAATTTCAGTTTTCAGATTTAAATTGTATTCCTTTTGTCATTCAACAAAGCCTTTATCTTTCTTACCCAACTGTCAGTTAATCGGTTTTGTTTTGTGCAACAAAGCTATAGCTAACAAAACTATGTTGTGGAATGGAGACAAACATGAAGTGGAACATAATGTGATTTCAGTGGTGAAACGGGGGTTGCCTTTATAATGTCATAATGAAGTCATGTTCATCTTTTTGAGCAAATGAAAACATTTGTTTATTTAACAGCTGATTCGTGCTCACTCGCTGAAGTCAAAATCTTTAGTTTAATTAGTAAATTATTGAGAATGTGTTATTGTCAACTTCCTATAGCCTGCGGTCGCGTCCATTTTAAACGGTCTATCAAGCAACGTTATTAAACTGAACAAAAATATAAACACAACACTTTTGTGTTTGCTCCCATTTTTCATGAGCTGAGCTCAAATATATACACAAAGGCCCCCCTAAAAAAAAAATCACAAAAACTTACTGAGCAATTAATATTAACATGTCACCCATTGAGCATGGTTGGGATGATCTGGTCGGCCTAGCCATGGGTTTCATTCATGTGACTTATTGTCGCCGCCATCTTGAAGACATCACCGCAGGCTGTTGCCTGTCTCCGCAGTCATGAGAAACAGTGGATAAAACTGAAAATGAAAAGGGTTGATACAGGTAGACAGAAGTTATGGGCTTTATTCGAGTCGCTGACACTTAAAAGCAGAGACAACTTGCTCCAACAAACATCTGTGGACATTTCCATCTGCTCTTCCTCGTCCTCCAGCCCTCTGCACTGGACAAGTCCTCAAAGCTTTCAAGAGCACGGCCTTTGTGTCTGATCCTCAAATACAACACCAACGGACAGTTGGAAATTAGGCTTTTAATACTGTCTGCAAGTAGGCTAACGTTTATTAGCATAAAGCCACACAATAATATGTAAACTAGCGTTAGCATTAGCTGCTAACTACCTGAAACAAACAGCTCACCGCTCAGTTGGGAGTCATTTCTGTAAGTCCACTGGTCCCTCCTGACCACAGTAATCCATTTCTGTACAAACGGGGTCTTTGTTTTGAGACTTTTTGTTGGCACAGCTCACAGTGCAACATGCGGCTTTCATCCTCAAGATGGCTTTTGTACCCATGAATACCCCAGCGTGTTCCAGTTCCTTCCAGTATCCAGCATCTTTGGCGGCCATTTTGGTGGTCACACCAGATACTGACCCTCCCAATAAAGCAAACCTGAACCTCTCAGAATGTCCATTTAGTGTGGCCAGCCTAAAGCACACCTGTGCAATATTAATGCTGTCCCAGCGCCTTGATATGCCACATCTGTGAGGTGGGATGGGTTATTCATATTCATATTAATTGCTCAGTAGCAGATTTTGACAAATTTGTGAACCATATTTGAGAGATATGGGTCTTTTGTGTTTGTAGAATAAGTTTCATATATTTGAGTTCAGCTCATAAAAAAATGGGAGCAAAAAAAGAAGTATTGTGTTCATAGCAATATTTAACATATTGGGGTCTATATGTTGACAAGTTACCACATATGAAAACGAGCCAGTGAAACTCTTATTTATGCCTTTGTCCTAGACGATAACACAGTTTATTCTTGTTCTGGTTCCACAGGTCTTCATGTCCTTCTCAGACGCCGGAGCAGAGTTTGTTTTTGGGCCAAACTTTGCAGTTTGTTTGCCTTTAAGGGAGACCTCAGTATGGAGCTCAACAGCACCGTCCACATTGAACTTCTTTGTGGTTCCAGAAGTAAATGTCTTATTCATTTTGGCCATAGAGGTTTAGAAAACATAAATATTAAGAGTTAAAAGGCATGACAGAGGCTAAACTATGTGTTAACTAATTCCTATGATTAAGTTGTTTTCAAACCAAAAAACTTAAAATCTGGCCAAATCTTTTAATTACCTTGAAGTTTATCACATTTCAGAAATAACATTTCAAACATTTAATATACTTTTGAGGAAAATGTATAGAAAATTCACCCCTGGAACCAATTTGTGGGAGTCCACTGTTGTATCTAAAGCAGGATTATAACATAATAATTGTCCTTCCTATTCTCAGGTGATGCCCATCCTAGTGTTCATGAGCACAGTGATCTCCATCCTCCAGTATTTGGGCTTTCTGTCCTGGCTCATCCGCAAAGTGAGTACCTTGATACTGCCCTGGTCCAATCAATAAAGAGCACACGCTGGATAGACTTTATTCAGTGTTAAACCGTGTTGTATTGACTTCGCTTCAAAACCTGGAGGTGCATGTTTAAATCATCTTCGGAAATAAATAACTCTACATTAACCAGAAAGGGCTCCACTGTGTTTTTAAAGTCCATAAACCTTGGACAGGCTCAGATCAGATCCTAAGACACCTGCTCCATAATGTAATCTGCTATCACTGTTTATCAGTTTTAGTCCAAATGTCCTTTTGAATTTGTTCTTTTTCCTCTCATATTGATGGTTACAGATTATATCACTATTTTCTGTTGACCAGTAGTATTTACTACAGATGGTATCTAATGTATATAGTCAAAATTTAGATACAAATCATCTGGTTCAACATTAGTGGATTCTCCTTCAGGAAAACGTTGTATCAATAGGGAAAACTGTCTCTTGCATCCCAATCTGGGACATCAGCACATTCTAGGATCTGAAACCCCCATAAGCCGTGGGATTCACCTTGCACATGGCCCAGATGCTTTTGCACATGTGCACAAACTTCGGTCTCTCACTAAGGCAAAATGCACGTGGAAAAAGTTCATCTTATATTTTATTAATTTATGTTTATTTATTATTATTTAAATGTTTGTAAGGTTAAATATGATCTCAACATTCATGAGCACTGCATTTCACTTTGAATCAACCTGAGCAAACAGATCAGTGCAGAAAACCATCGAAGCCAACAGACTTTAGTGTAATATTCAATGTGTGACTTTACATATTTTGCATCTTTATCAAACATAAATGCAATCGAACTATCTTAACAAAGACTATTTAACTTAAATGACTGGTGAATTAAAAGTCTAACCGACAGAGAACATGTTGAACCGTTTCTGTTCATTTAAAGTATGAAAATAATCATGCTAACGAAGCATATGTGAGACAAATTCGGCAAATGACTTAAATTTGGGGAATGAGAAGCCTGTTATTTTAATTAAATGTTAATTAAATGAACTAAAATCCCAGACCCTCCACCTCCCCCACCACTCTCTGAGTTCAGAAACAGGATGTGAACAGGCTCTTTCAGAAATCCAACCCCCAAAAAGCTGCTGGGCCAGACGGTGTCTCCCCCTCCCCCCTGAGACACTGTGTAGAGGAGCTGACTCCCATCTTCACAGACATTTTTAACACCTCCCTGGAGTCATGCCATGTCCCTGCCTCCCAGCCCTTCCTCCCTCATCCGGATGGACTCCCCCATCACCACTGTGGTCTCCCACACCACATCACCCAGGACCTCAAGTGGGAGCCCTCCAACAGCTCCCTCATCAAGAAGCCCAGCAGAGGATGTTCTTCTTGTGGCAGCTGAGGAAAGCCAAGCTGCCAGTGCAGATGATGGCGCAGTTTTACACGGCCATCATTGAGTCCATCCTGACCTCCTCCATCACCGTGTGGTACGCTGGAGCCACAGCCAGGGACAAACAGAGACTACAGCGCCCTCTGCTGAGAAGGTGATCGGCTGCAAACTTCCATCTCTGGACCTGTACGTCTCCAGGGCTCTGGGATGAGCAGGTCGGATCACAGCTGACCCT
Source organism: Chaenogobius annularis (assembly GCA_015082035.1). Lineage (NCBI taxonomy): Eukaryota > Metazoa > Chordata > Actinopteri > Gobiiformes > Gobiidae > Chaenogobius > Chaenogobius annularis. The sequence continues at coordinate 756,225 of BJKM01000150.1, read as the reverse complement.
TCTCACCCTGGACATGGCCTATTTGAACAGGCAGGAGGCCACTCCCCTCAGGCAGGAGGCCACTCCCCTCAGGCAGGAGGAACACAAGAACAGTTTCTTCCCTCTGCCGTTGGACTCATGAACACTTAACACCTGCCACTTTAGCAAATCTTTAAACCAATAACCATTCATTGCACTGCTAATTTGGCCAACTGTAAACAAACTGTATATATTCAGACCAAGTCTATTTTATTCTATTGTATTTGTACTCGAAATGTTATGCGTGCCTTTTTGATATATTTTGCTACTATTATTATTCATTGTTGTATGTTGAACCTTAATGACAAGCAAGTTTCTAGTTTGTGAATTCAGTTCAATGATAATGGCAATCAAACCCTTTCTGATTCTGATTTCTCATTCTGAAAATAAAATTTCACCTATATTTTCAATGAGGTTTTCTTTCATATATTGTGATGTTATATCATGTTTCGGATGCCTTTTGTATACATCCTAATCAAAGAGCAAATGATTTATCCTATTTATATCTATCTATCGAGACAGAAAAATTAGGTGATAATTCATGTGTCTCTATCACGTTACTTTCTCTGTTTTGGACAATGTTCAAAAGGTAAAATTGTGAAAAGGCAATTGCTATGACAACAGTTTTACATTTTACTCTTGAAACCCATGGATCTCTAACTCTAACTTTGCATGAAGGTTTTTTCTTTTTCTTTTGTTTATGATAAATAATGTATGAGCTGTGTCACAATGGGAACATTTGCTTCTGGGTCAGCAGCCAATCACAAGGCCAGTACTGGGTCAGCACAAGTATAATCTAAAAACCGGTGTGCTGTTTTCCTTTTGCACAGATCGGCTTCATCATGCAACACGTCCTGGGGACGTCTCCCGCTGAATCACTGGCCTCTGCGGGGAACATTTTTCTAGGACAGGTACAGAATAAAACCCCGTAAAAACAGTTTGAAAAAGAGGAACACAAATAGTGCTGTTTCACATCGTTGACATATTGTTGGGCTATTAAAAACAGATAAATGTAGCTTTCAATCTTAATTCATGAACATAAGCAAGACAAACATTTAATCAGTACCATTTAAAACAAAAAGCAGTCAAATTTCTTCCTCCAAAGTTTGAACTCTGCTCCAAAACATACGCTTTTACAGATCAATTGACTCAATGAAAAAGCTGATCATTGATGGTTACAGACAACTGGATCTCGATTTGACTAAACTTTGATTATTCACACAGCTCTGAATAATGATTCTGTGTCGCTCTCTCCCACAGACAGAGACGGTCCTGCTCATTCGTCCATATGCCGGTACATTAACATGCTCTGAGCTCCACGCTGTGATGACCGGAGGCTTTGCCAGTATTTCTGGATCTCTTCTCGGGTCCTACATCGCATTTGGGGTGAGAATGTGAGAACTGCACACAGTATTGGACAATCTGGACTCTCCCCATCAGAAGACTAAACGCTCTCAGCTCAGAAATATCTCCTCAAACCAGCCCAAGTTAAAAACATTGTGAATCTTAATGCACTTTCAGTAGGTTGTGTTCATGAGCAATAATTGCAGATGGAGAGAGGGCGCCTGTAACACTGGAGGATGTACTGTTTTTGAAATACATATCCAAGCTTTCGATCTATAAATGTTGAATTGTTCTATTTAGGAGTGGGCGATATTGACACAAATGTACATCTAGATTTTTTTTCAAGTTGAATAATGTGGATAGGCTTAGTAATTACAGAGATATTAATAATAAACAGAGCAACAAATCTACCGTCAATCTACAGTCAAACAATTCTACAATAGATTTCTGACCTGTCTCCAGCAGTGACAGGGATTCAATCATGTTACGACGTCACATGAACTATTACAATTCTCCAGTCGTCACATTTATTTTATTTTTTTATCTAAAACATTTTCACATCAGTTTTCGCCACTCAAAAAATAGAAGTTGACCTTAAATCCTCAAATTTTTAAATCCAATAATAATGTTGACCATTTAAGTATCTCATGTTGAGACAAAGCAAATAAATGAATATGTTTATCTAATAAAAAATATACATACATTTAACATACTATATTTAAATGGAAAGATTACATAATGTAATTAGGGTCAACATTATTATTATTATAACATTTTCAGTTATAATAGAAACAAAATATCTCTTGATGCGTGGGCAAATGTCTGTAATGGTCAGTGCTTTTTAACACGTTCCAGTGTATTACTATTTTATATAAAACCACATTTGAGCTTGTTTCCACTCATGTCTGCTTAAAGGTTGACCCCGCCCATTTGTTGGCGGCATCAGTGATGTCAGCTCCAGCGTCTTTGGCCATCGCCAAAACCTTCTGGCCAGAGACCGAGACCTGTCGGAGCGTTCAGGACCAGGACTTTGAACTCCCCCTTAAAATGTAAAAATAAACACTGACCCTGAACACGCACATGCACAAATACTCAAGGACAGTTACTTTAAAAGGTTAACACCGGGAGAAAATGATGATTCGGTCAGGGCACAGAAAAGGGAGTGCTGTCGGGCCCCCTATCGAACGAAAAATGGCGCAAGTCGAAGCTTCCAGGGTTCAGAAGAGATTTACATATAGAAGTTTTCGAATGTACACCTAATTTTATTGGTAGAACTGGGAAGATATTTTCTGAAATAATTGAAGTCTGGCTAAGTAACAACTCGCGTGTCCTGTTTTGGCCACGTAAACAGATTAACAAACCCTCCTAGCCTCAAGCTCCGTTAGAGAACTCATTTCCAACATCCAAGTGCTAATGGGTTGCATTATTCTTTAAATGACCAAAGTTCAGGGCATTAAAAATGCTTATTCAATTCTACATGCAAAAAAAACCCTCAAACCACTACACACTTAGACTGACTCACTTTGCACCTAACTGACAAAACTGTCCAGGAAGATCATCACCAGCACTGAGTTCATCTACATGCTGCTCGATGTGTTACCACCAGTTCTAAAGTCGTGCTGAACAGTTTGTTAGCACCACTCACTTCAACATAGTTAACAATGTCGCTTCAATTCTGGAAAATTCCCAATGTCTTTGAAAACTGCGGTCATAAAGCCTCTCCTAAAGGAGAGCAATCTTGATGCCGCATACTGAGTAAATTACCGGTCCATCTCTAATCTGTCGATTTTGGGCAAAGTCCTGAAAGGTGTTTACCAACAGCTCACTGATTTCCCTCTTAAATAAACAACTCATTTTGATGTTTTTCATTCAGGTTTTAGACCTATCAACAGCACTGAGACTGCTCATGTCACGGTGACAAATGACAATATCCACCTGAACCACTGACGCGCGCAAAGCCTCAGTCTTAATTCTGTTAGATCTGAGTGCTGCTTTTGACAGACTGTCGATCATGGGACCCTCTACAGAGACTAGAGACTGGCGTGGGCATCACTGCACAATGCTCTAAACCTGGTTAAAGTCCTATCTGGAAGACAGTAAATTCTTTATGCGAGAAATTGTAACTGTGTCTCCCAGACCAGATGCCCCTGACCCTGTGGGGTGCCCCAAAGGCGTCCAATCCTGGGACCCCTTCAGTTCACCTCTACATGCTGCAGTTAGGTCAGGTGATACGCAGCGAGAATGTGTCCTATCACAATTATGCCGACGGACACTCAAATCTATGTTTCACTGAGGCAGGTGAATATGGACATAGTGGATCACTCTGTCATCAACCAACAGATCAGTGTGGAGCAAACACTTTCTCAGCTGAACTCAGACCAAGACTGAAATCATGTCTTTGGCCCACAGAAACAAAGGAAATTGTTAAAACTGTACCTCCAGAGTCTCGCTCTAACCTAACACATCAAGTTAAAATTCTGTGGAATAATGACATCAGACTTGAATTTTAACAGCCGCGTCAGATCAATCACATCAACATCTAAAAAAATAGCCAAAATCAAAAGTCATAGGTGTCTAAACCAGACCTGGAGAGACTTATCCATCGTCTTGTCTCTAGTTAGACTTAGACTACTGTAACGGCCTGCTAACTGGCCTCTCCAAACGAGCTTATAAAACAACAGCTGCAGTACATCACAGAACGCTGCGCTGCCTCGCGTCCTGACCTAGAACCAGGAAGTATGATCACATTAGTCCTGTGCCTCAGGTCTCTGGCACCTGGCTCCGCTGTGGCTCAGAGAATAGACTTCAAGCAGCTTGCTTGTATACAAGTTCTCCTGGCCTAGCCACCTCAAAGACATCTCGGAGCATGTTAAGTGCATATGAACCATTCTCGGACTCCATGAGACTAGGGACGGCCTCCTGCTGGTGCCAGAGTCAGGCTAACATGGGCGAATGTGCGTTTCAGTTTTAGCAGCTAAAAATCTGAACAGTCTTCCAGATGGATGTGAGACAGGCCGCTACTCTGGCAATGTTCAAATCTAAACTAAAAACTGTTGTACTGTGCATATGACTAAATGCTTTTCTCTTGCACTCTTCTCTTTTTATGTCTTGAACTAGATTGTGATTCTGCATGTCTTTGTTGATTTTAAAATGCATTTTTTTCCTGTTGTGTGAAGCACTTTGATTGCCTTGTGTACGAATTGTGCTCTACACAAATAAACTGCCTTGCTTGCCTTGCCTACACCGTGTAACCCTTTTGGTGCAAGACGGAACGCCACTGCTTGTCACCATGGAGATTGTTATTAGCTTTGCTTGGAATCTTTATTGTATCTTGCATTTATTTAATTAATGTTTTTATTCAACGTGTGTGGGGAGGACTCGTCTCTCCACAGATCTGCCTGTAACGGGGCCTGGTGACAGCTGCTTGTTTCAAATTGGTGTAGATGAGTTTGATGCTATACTGTGCGAACATTCTAAAGCAGAAGCAGCAAATAACAATCTCTACGGACGACTCCACCAGAAAACTACCATAGGGCAGCATTAAAATAAAATGACAGACTAAGCAGTGTGAAGAAAAGAAAAAAAAACACATGACGATAAATAATAAAGAAGTATTTAAAGATTGGTCAGACTGTGGCGGGCCTGTACTACTAACTTTGTTCTCGATGATTTGTTTTCCATTAATTATTTTTTATTTTCAAGTAATAGTACCTAGGCAATGCAAGTTTATTTAAAGAGCATAATTTGTACAAAAATTAATTCAAGATGCATTAAAATCACTATATATATATATATATATTATATATATATAAATATATATATATATAAAAATAAATATTAAACCATTTTCTTTAAATGACAAAAGTGCAGATAAAGTTGTGCTCTTACGTGCTCATACACTCGGCAGGATGTGTGATTTTTTGGCAATTTTCAGAAAATACAAATGATAACACAAAAGCTTTTCTTTCCTCATGGTTAGTGGTTGGTGAAGCCATTTATCATCAAACAAATGTGTTTACCCTTTTAAATCATAATGGAACAACAGAAACTACCCAAATGACCCTGATCAGAAGTTCTTAATACAGTGTATTGCCCCCTTTATGGATCAGGCTCTTTATTTTCTCAGATGGTAAAATGCCCATTCTTCTTGGAAAAAGCCTCCAGTTCCTGTAAATTCTTGGGCTGTCTTGCATGAAACTTACGTTTGCGATCTCCCAGAGCGGCTCAAAGATATTGAGGTCAGGAACTGAGATGGCCACTCCAGAACGTTCACTTTATTCTGCTGTCGCCAATGACAGTTGACTTGCCTTGTGTTTTGGATCATTGTCATGTTGGAACATTCAAGTACGTCCATGCGCAAAATTTTCTCCAGTATTTCTGATAACTCTGCTGCAGTCATCTTGCTTTTGTAGACTCACAAATCCCCTTTAAAAACTAAGCAATCACCTCAGTCTTCACGGTTAGAATGCGTGTACCTTTCATTATAGGCTTTGTTTTACTTGTTTTAATTTTGGTCTCTCATCCCAAAATGAATTTGTAGCAGAAGTTTTGAGGTTGTCTCTGTGCTTCGGCGTAATTGTAAATCGGGATTCTTGTTGGCATTTGCGACCTAGTAATGGCTTTCTTCTGGCGACTCGACCATGCAGCCCCATTGTTCTGTACCAAGTGCTCCTTATTGTTGCAATCTTGAAATGGACCACACAGCCTTTTTTCAGAGTCCTGTATTTACAGCTGAAGGATTGGTGATGGTTTTTCTGTTGAGTCGTCCAACAATTTTCCTGGCAGTTGTGGCTTAAATTTTGTTGTGGTCACCGACCTTGGTTTGGTTTCACACAGAGAATCCCTCATTTTACACTTCTTGTTTAGAGTTAAACACTGCTGATTGGCAGTCGTCAATTCCTTTAGATATTTTTTAATCCTTTTCTGTTTTATACAGTTAATTAACTTTGCCGCAGATCCTTGACATTCTTTTGCTTTCCCCCGTGACTCAGAATCCAAAACGTCAGTTGCAAGCACAGGACAGCAAACCATCCAGGTGCATCCTCACCTGGGTGGGTTTGCTTTAAGTCATTAGCCATTCAAACTGCTTGTGCAACTTGTGTTCATGTCATCAGAGCCAAAATCACCAGGGCATTTTGGGTACTTTCTGTGTCATTTGATTTAAAAAAGAGTTTGTTTGATAATCAATGGGCTTCACCAGAACCACTAAACATGAGTGAAAGAAAACGATCATTCTCATATTTTTTGAAAAATTGCGCAAAAATCAACATTCATTCGGCCAGGTATGTAAAAGGACAATGTATACTCATTTTCAGTAAGATGCACAGCTAATGGTCTCTTTTAAAGTAAATTTTTATAATTGATTATTTATGTTTCTATTAATTTTTTCTTCTTTGTATGTTGATTCTTGTTTAAAGCACTTTGAATTTCTTGGACAAATTGTGCTCTACAAAAAAGCTTGCCCTGTTGTAGTTTTTTACCGATTTCTTACTGTAACAGAACTAAATCGGGGTATAAGTTCTAGCAGATTGGAAAAAGCCGCTGCAAACTGCCTGTGCCTTGAGTTGATCATACAGTTTTGTGTTTCAGAGATGGCCTGCAGGCAGTGTCCTGAGAGGCGGCGTGTCGGGGGCGTTCTTCTGCCATCGAGTGTGTCTACTGTGGTGGTAGAACTCCTGTAGTATCTTGCTCATTCTGCCCTCGCGGACGCTCTGCTGTCTTGAGTCGGACAGCATGTTATGACTGTCGGATCAGCTTCAAGTGAGACCCAGACACTAATCAACGTTTTGTAGACCGACGCAGCACTCTCACTCACAGCAAGGAGGTCGCCTGGTTCCATAGGTTGTGTCACGTGACACCAAAACATTCGTTTAACGAGTTTTAAATTTATGGAAACGAGTTAGCGACTGAGTAACTGTTGCAATTTGTTTGACCTGTTTTTTCTCGACTTCTCATCCAAAGTAATTTTTCAATCTGATGGAAATGGTTGTCAGCAAGCAATTCTACTCTCCTGATTTCTGATTGGTCCTGCTCAAGGGAGGGGTTGCAATATAATGAAACTTGCCCTTCCTGTTTACAAGTCGACAGATCACTTTTAACAATTTGGGTCACCTCTTCTCGAGCTGTCAAGTGCCTCATTGGTCTGATGTTCTGCCGAGGTCTGATGAGGCTATTGTAGATGAGGGGAGTTGTATCAGCAGACCACGCATTCATATTTAACAAAAACTCAAGCGTTTTTCTGCGTTTAAAACACCTGCAAATACCGGTGCGCTCTCAAAGATCTCACCTATATATACTTTGCGATTGATACCTGCATGTATCATTGAAATACGTTTAATGCCACGCTCGTGGGACATTCTAGACAAAGCAAAGAAAAAAAAAAAACAATAAATTTCCATCAAAACTTCTCTTTTCTCACTCTCCTCTGCGTGGCTCGCAGCTCATTGCTCCAGTCTTCATGCCGCTCTCGTTCCCTGATGGGCATCTCTCTTGGGAGGACACTTCACAGTTGGCAAAGATACTGATCGGTAAGAAAAGGACCTTCATCAAACGAGTTTGTGGCCTTTCAGAAACATGGCCAGTTCATACAGAAACGCGTAAGCCGGCGGACGAAATATGTGGACAGCGTGAACAATATGCTGTCTGAGTCCAGCTCTTTGTTTGCTCTTAAAGGAAACCAATGAAGCCAAATGTGAGCTTTTATATGAGCTTCAGCATCACTTCCAAAACAGTCTCAGGAATATAATAAATAGGTAAAATAGGTCAAAGTCAATTCACTTTTGAGGTGAATGCAACACATTTGAACATTCAATCAATGTCAAATTGGTGTTCAACGTAGATTTTAGGCTACTCCACAGTTGCTTGAGAGTTATTATTAATGTTACAATTATTTTGTTGAAGCAGAGGTGGGTCTGTAGCCAAAACTGCACGAGTAGAGTAACTTAAATACTCAATATGGTAATGTGTACTTCTCAGCGAGTTTAACGGTAAAGTGATATTTTATATATATATATATATATATATATATATATATATATATATATATATATATATATAAATATAAATATATATATATATATATATATATTTGCCATCGTTACAATACTCTTCCGTGAGTAAAAGTTTGGGTTTCTCTTCCCAATTGTGATTAAGTCAAACGGTATGAATTACACACATCTAAGACTTTTACTGACATTATTCCAAAATATGTAAAAACTGCCTTTTATATCTGCTTTCTGATAATCATTATTTAATAGTAGAATGTCCGTTTTTTGGAATTTAAATTAAATACAATACCTTCTATTTATAAATCAGGTGTTATGTACATTACCTCTACTTTATACTTCTACCAGAGTAAAAACTATTTTGAAGTAACGTGAGTAGCAATATAAAGTACCCTAAACATATGGTGTGATAAAACCACTCTCTAAGTACATTTATTTTTAAAGTAGCACATATACATACTGTGTCTTTACCTCGTGAGCCTCAGACCCCTTATCCAAGCGTTCTCAGTGAAAACACATATCTCCTTCATCCAGTAATTTAACAATAAGACAATCAAGCTCAACACGCTGATCTTCTTCTTCCACTACCTTCTTGTTGTCGCCAGGAGCGCTCGGAAACCATCGCCCTGTGTGGCTTTTCCAACGTGTCGTCTCTGGCCATACTGATGGGGGCTCTGGGTGGGTACTGTCCATGTTTGATCCGATCGCGTCGTCCCAGGTTTACCTCACATGTCCCTCCTCAGCTGCCATGGTTCCAGAGCGACAGGCTGACATTTCCCGCTGCGGAGTGAGGTCCCTGATCGCGGGCTGCGTGTCCTGTTTTATGACCGCGTGCCTCGCAGGTGAACTCCTTTATGCAGTATTTCGTATCCAACCGTTACGGATTAACGACAGGCTTGAAGGCTTACATTTTACATAGGCAAGATTTTTATCAGCAATAATAAAGAAACCATGGTAGAAAAGGTTTCAAAGGGAACACTGCTTTTTTTTTTATTTCAATCTGAAGGAGCTAAGATACAAGGATGCATTCTGGTGATTAAAGGAATAATCATAATCAACTACTTAAGAGTTGACAAAAATGATCAACTTTGCATATTAATCTACAATCAAAAGCCTCTTAAGACTAATGACGTTTTTGTTCATTTATTTATGCCTGTCGTTGATTGGCGTTAGACTCTCAGTGTTTGCCTTCCATCGTTTCGTAGGAATCCTGCACGTTCCTGAGCTGCACTGCTCTGACCTCTTGAGCTCAGCGTTCAACAGCTCTGGAGTCTCCAACAGCACCCAGCTGCTCTCCTGCTGCACCCATCTGTACAGCAGGTCGGAGAGGCACACACTAAGCACTCTGCCCTTGCACCAGAGAGTGACCACTTCAAATCCTGCACAGAGCCGTAACCGTTTTTGTATGAAACTGTGGTACCGCGGCAGTTTGAGTATTTGTTTTATTTCGAGACAAATCTAGACATATTTTTGATCTCCTTATTTAGAATTACCTTAGCTATGGTTTTGTCTCATTTTAGATCTGGTTTAGCCCTGATTTAGGCCTGATATAGTCCGGGATTAGGTCTGGTGGTTGTCAGAAAGCGAATTTTGATCTAGGCAGTGACGTGCAGTGACGTTCATGGCTAGTGAGTCTTTCAGAGTCAGAGTTACCAATGCGAATGAACCCAAAAGAGCACCTTAATTCGATTGACAACAGACAATGAGTTGTGCTTTAAAATCGCATTTCAGCATTCTTTGCACAAACATGTGACATATTTGATTTAAGGTCTAAATTAATTCCACTTGAGCCAAATTCCAGCCTATTTCAAGCCAAAATAAATAAAAGTTTATGGTCTTACCTTTACATTTTGATAAGCCGGATCGTAAATAAGAAATAAACGAGTTCAAGAACGAAGAATATAGAGCAACAGAAGCGCCCTCTGCTGTCAGTCAGACGTATTGTTTGCCAGATCGAGTGAACTTTTACTGCTGTTTTATAATGATTCTGCAAGCCGAAAAATGTTTCAGAAATACATTTCATACATTATCCAGAATATAGAAGTACAGAGCACATCGTCAGGGTGTTTTATTTGTTATATACAGAGGGACAGCGACACATGATCTGCATCGCACCAGCACAGTTTATGAGGTGTTATACTGAGCACCGAGCGGCAGTGTAATGCTGCCTCACTTATGAAGTAAAAGTGCTCAAATCAAACATTCATTTTAAATATTGTACCAGTTCTAATGTTCATTTAGTCACAATAACAAACAAATCCTTTTTTTCATGGGTTTCAAGCTATGGTAGCAATGACACAATTCAAATCCAAATATTATTGATATATTTGAAAGGGGAAAAGACCTCCAAAAAAAGGAAATTGTTTGTCTGAAATCTATGCAGAAACGTTGTCTTGTGTTTTGGTTATCAAGTAAAGATTCCAGTCAGAAAGCAGCACGAGCTCCTCACTTTGAGTTTCCAAATGCTTCGACTAAAACCAGTTTGCAATAAACCCAAAATAGGGATTTTTCAAACAAGCATGGCCATTTCGATTCGATTTTCCCATAAAAAGACAGGATTTTCTTTTATCTAAATAACAGCACCAGATCAAATTGTGCAGCTTAAGGTCTCTGATATAAAGTACCCTCAGTAACGATTGCATTACTGTTAAGAGCACATGTTACAGCTGTTGCCTTCTAAAAAATGTAATTAAAACATGTAAAACAAACACTTGAATACAACATTACATGCGTGTTCTCAGATAAATGTGCACTTGCCGCTTCCCTTCGTGTTGTGCAGCTTATGGACCACAGACTCATGACAACGGCAACTTATATATCAATTATTAAGCAAAAATGTGAGGACTGTTATGCTAATCGAAGAAGAGAGGAGTTATGAAGTTTACTCTGAATGTCTTTTCGGGCTTTTGAAAAGAGAAAGACACTTATCCTGCAGCTTTGGACCATACGTTTAAACCAGCCACCCTGTCAGGACAATTGCTGTAATTACAGAAGCAGCTTATCGCCACAGAAGACACATTATGATCTCAGGCAGGGACCGGCCTCCTGCTGGTGCCAGAGTTCTGCTGTCCTAAACACGGCATTTCACATTTACGTAGCTAAAATCACTGAAGAACTTTGTGTACGAATTGTGCTCAACAAAATTTAGTCAAGGCAAGTTTATTTGTAGAGCACAATTCATAAGCAAGATAAGTGCTTCACACAACAGGAAAAAATGCAATAAAATCACAAAGACATGACAGAAATTACAAAACCATTTAAGACATAAAAGAGAAAAGTGCAAGAGCAAGACTCTTTCTCTTTGTTTCTGTTGGCCAAAGACGATATATGCTATAGTTATTATTCCATGACACCCTTCAATCATTGTTTTATATTTTGGACATTTTAAATTGCAATATTGATCTAAAATGATTTAATAAAAGAAACAAGTCTGCTGACTGTGCTGGCTGATTTCTGCCTGATCCTTTACGGTGCATCAGTAAATATGATCACAACAGAGTGTCACTCCGCCGGACCACGCATGCTGACGGCCCGACTGTGAAGAACGATGTCCATCACAGTGGGCGTGTGTGGGACGGAAACAGGGCGGGTCAGAGCAATGATGTCTGAACTGCAGGAGAATAAAGGTGACACCAATTACTAGAGCAAGTCGAGAATGACCGAGCCAAGATCCTGTGGGACTTCCAGATACTGACTGACAGAATAGTAATGGCAAACCAACCACACATTGTGGTGGTGGATAAACAGCAGAGGAAAGCCGTTGTGGTTGACGTGGCGATACCAAGTGATGGCAACATCAGGCAAAAGGAACACGAGAAACTGGAAAAATACCAAGGGCTCGGAGAAGAGGGGGGGCGGTTTTTGTCTGTATAGCAGCAGTCAGGGGAGAGTTCCTCATCGTTAGAACCCTTGATCTTATTATATTGGGCATGAGTGGAGCCATCTTAATGCCTGATTTGATCAGATGTTCAGGGTGGCTGGGGAGGCCTCTGGGTGAGAGTGGAGATGGAAAGGAGAGTGGGGAATCTGTAGTGGGAGTAGATGTTGCAGGGGGGATCCAGGGCTGCTCTGAGGGCAGGGGCGATGGCTGCCGGGCCTGTCACAGATGGGTCCAAGGTCTTTGATGAGGACCGGGGGAAGAAGGCAAGGCAAGGCAAGTTTATTTGTAGAGCACAATTCGTACACAAGGCAATTCAAAGTGCTTCACACAACAGGAAAAAAATGCATTAAAATCACAAAGACATGACAGAAATCTTAATTTAAAAGTGCCATTTTCAGGCTATCCGTCAAATAGTTCAAGACATAAAAGAGAAGAGTGCAAAGAAAAGCATTTCAGTCATATGCACAGCCAAACAAAACAGTTTTAGTTTAGATTTGAACATTGCCAGAGTAGCGGCCTGTCTCACATCCTCAGGAAGACTGTTCCAGATTTTAGCTGCATAAAACTGAAACGCACATTCCCCATGTTTAGTCCTGACTCTGGGCACCAGCAGGAGGCCGGTCCCTGAGGTCCTCAGAGTCCCAGATGGTTCATATGGCACTAACATTTCCGAGATGTACTTTGGTGCTAGGCCATGGAGAGACTTGTATACAAGCAGAGCTGCTTTGAAGTCTATTCTCTGAGTCACAGGGAGCCAGAACTGAAATGACTCCAGCGCTGGCCGTTGTGAAGATTGTTGTGGTGCTGCAGCAGATGAGTCCTTTGCTGGAGGTGGTGGAGGTGATCGTGGAGCAGCTGGAGTTGAATTCTTTGCTGGTGGTGGTAGAGCGGCTGCTAATGAATCCTTTGGTGGAGGCTGTGGTTGTGATGCTGCTGATGTTGAAACATTGGCTCGGTCTCTGGCTGATGGAGCAGGAATTCTTCTCTCATTGCTTTCTTCTCTAACTATCTGCTCAGAACTCTGTCCAGGCCCAGTCCAATGCCTCAGAGCGTGGAGCAGGTTCTCTGTCAGCACCCTCACTCCACCTCTGCATAGGTGTGGGCCATTACTCTTAAACAGGGTCTCTGGTTTCCAGAATAGATAGAACAGTACAACAGTACACCAGGGAAAGACTCAGGCTTCTCTATTGATTCCATGGTATTTCCATAATAAATATCTAACAAGCAGAAGGATGCTTCATCAGTAGGCGTAGGTTTACTCTGGTTTCACTCAAACATGAACAATAGGCTCGTTCCTTCTGGATCCAGGTGTCCTAAGAGATTCTCTGTGGGACTATCTGGGTAAAATAAACAAGAAAATTCACAAAAACATTTATATTAAAGACTGCAAGAGAAACTTGCACCTGCAGGTGACTTTGGGTCTCATTGCAGAGACAGACAACTATTCACTAGGTGCAATTTACCCAACATGCTTAGATGGTTGGAGGAAGGCAAAGAACCCACAGTCACAGGGTGAAAATGCAGACTCCACCCAGAGAGATTATGTGATGGCTGGGGAATCGAACCCATGATCTCCTTATTGAGAGAGAAGAGCAGTAACTGCTCTGCCACAGCTGTTCAGTTCATTTTCATTTATTTTTTATTTGAGCACTTGGATTTACAGAGTGAAGCGCCAGAGAAATATAAAGCTGTTATCATATATTTATCATATATGCTTCCTGCTAAAGTGGCCCAAACAAAGCAAAAGTAGTACTGTTTAAGGTAATATTGAAAATATTCTGCCATTATAACTTAAATAACAAAATGTCGACGTTACACAGACCTAATATTAATGTTCCAAGCCTCATTAAAGATGTGGAGGCTCATAAAACCTATACCAAATTCAAAATGTTGGCCCTTTGCTCTGTATATGTTTCAAAATTTGGCTCTCAGAGAAAAAAGTTTGGACACCTCTGCCATATGCATGTGAGAGCGTGAATATCAGTCCAAAACCAAGCAAAGAGCCACTTGCAATTTTAGGATTTGTCCACTGGATGTCTCTATTGCACCTCAAATTTACACAGCTTTCTACATGACCCCTCTAATCACTAATAATGTATGATGTATAATCCATCAATTCTGCATCACGTGACCAATGGCTCCAGCCGTGACCCTCGTGCATGCAGGGGCCAAAGGAACATGTGTTGATATCCTCAGCCTGGGCCTCGATCCACATACTCACGTGTCCGTCCTGCAGGGGCCAAAGGCCCTGGCCCTGGCCTCGGCCTGCACCCTCCTGTCCCTCCTGCAGGGGCAGAAGCAGCAGGCCTCGGCCTGCACCCTCGTGTCCCTCCTGCAGGGGCAGAAGGAGCAGAAGTGGTCTGCACCCTCGTGTCCCTCCTGCAGGGGCAGAAGCAGCAGGGCTCGGCCTGCACCCTGGTGTCCCTCCTGCAGGGGCAGAAGGAGCAGAAGTGGTCTGCACCCTCGTGTCCCTCCTGCAGGGGCAGAAGCAGCAGGCCTCGGTCTGCACCCTGGTGTCCCTCCTGCAGGGGCAGAAGGAGCAGAAGTGGTCTGCACCCTCGTGTCCCTCCTGCAGGGGCAGAAGCAGCAGGCCTCGGTCTGCACCCTCGTGTCCCTCCTGCAGGGGCAGAAGCAGCAGGCCTCGGTCTGCACCCTCGTGTCCCTCCTGCAGGGGCAGAAGGAGCAGAAGTGGTCTGAAAGGTCAGATGGCTGCCTCATGTGAGCAGGAGGTGCACATGTGCTGTTTTCACACACCCACGCTCAGACACGCAGGACGTTTTTATCCACCAGCAGCTGTGTGTCCAAAACAAGTGCATAAATAGACTTCATCTTACTTCATGAAATGAGAGTACAATTTCAGAATTGGCTGCAAAGTCAAGCGTGGTTTCTTCCTTTAAGATATAGCCTCGGCTGCTTCGTTGAGATGTACAAATAGACACACTAAATGTCATCAGAATGTTCCAAGTCCTGGTATGGAGGCGGCAGAGCCAAATTGTGTGATTCAATGCTGATTTAGACTTAACATTAAACAATCTTAATTATAGCTGGTCACATTGAGGGGACGCCAAATGTAGCAGACAGCTCTGTCCCATGGTTCTACTCTCAATCTGATCATGTGACAAAAACTGGAGTAATGGCAACAGCTTTATAACAAGGAATTTTGGGAAAACTAGCCTATGTGAAGAGCCAATAAAAACTTGAGACTGGATAAATGAGACAATAAGAAATAAAAGCATTTTCAGCTTTGTACTTGGTGTTAAACAGCAGTGGAACAGGAGCTCAGTACTCAGCACTTTAGAGTTTAGAAGCAGGGCAGTTTAGAGCACTCTCACTGTGGAGGGTTTGGCTTCATTAGAGGACAGCAGCAGTGTGTAAAATATGAACCTGTGGTTTAAAGGTGCTGCTATGGATGTGAGGCTGGTGTAAAGCAGGGCCAGGGCTGACACTGGCCTGTGGTCATGCGCTTATGTGTGGACAAGTGTGTGCGCACACACATGTTCCAGTTAGGGCCCAGTATAAAGCTTGCACTGGAGGCCGTGGCCACTTCCTCACCCCACAGAGTAGAACGTAATACATTTTCAAAGACAAAGATGTAAATGCTGAAGGATTAATGTATTTGTAACAAAAAATCTATTACAAATTTGAATAGCAATTCGAGTTAATTTGCTTTTTTATTACAAATTATCAAATAAATTACTCTTTTCTAGGCTTGACATTGAATTTGAGCTTCATTAAAAGTATAATTTGATGTAAAATATGTAATATAGCTGTAGATAAAATGGAAAACTATACATTTTCAGGATTTTGCCTTCATCAAAACTCTAAAAATGTCTCATATTGGATAAATAAATAATGTAAAACACAACTGCAAATGTCTTTAAAGCTCTGTGGTTATTTTTGCATCATACGTTCTTGAAGAGCCTCCACATTTTATGGCTTGAGACATTTCAGACTAGTACAAAATATTATCAGATTTAAAAACAAACTAGAAAAAAAAACATTCCCATTATTAAATAAATATCATTACTTTTATTGTCCATGTGAGGAAATTAATCATCCAATCAGAGCCTTAAATCAGTGTGAGCAACATGAGTCCACTCCAGAAATCACCAGCACTTTGAAAGGCACTTAACATTTGACTTCAAAAATAATATCATTTCAGAAGCCTAGAATAACGACTCTGTAGCACAGTTTATTCTATAATTAACTATAACTGATCGAATAAAATATTTAGATAATTGGGAGTGAATAAAAGACAACATTTGAACTGAAATACTAAAACCAAGTCTGTATCAGGATAAAACTGCGCTTGCGTGCCTTTGTGGGAATGTAAGTGAAATACACAGATATATTTTCTTGATCAGAGCCGCAGGAGCGCTATTCCAGCAGTAACACTCTTACATCTTAAATCGTGCACTCAGCATCACTTCATCAGAAGGTTAAGATGCACTTGACTCAGAAGGAATAATTCTTCAATTAGTAATGAAAAATGAATAAAATATCGCCTTGAAAATTATATTACGTGCAATTTTAAACAAAAAGTTTATGCAATATAAGCCTGGGTTTGAGTTGGTAAGTTGGACTCATTTTGATGTTAAATTGCTCAGTAAAATTGCCTCGTGAATCGTGCAAACGACTGTCATGTCTTTGGCCACACGCTTCATGCACCTTATGTATGCGTGTTGGTGGTAGTTGGAGGGGCTGATGGAGCAGATTGACAGCCTCCCCTTGTTCTACCCCGGGGCAGCTGTGGCTATTGCTTACCATTATCATGTGTGCAATCATTCACAAATTTGTAATGCGACTAATTAATTACTATTATTCTAGACTTAGCACACTCAATGTTTGCTTTAGATCAATATATTATATCACCTTTTGAGTGTAGATTGCATTAGTCGTTCAGGTTTAGTTTGGGGCTTTAAATATGTTTCTGTCCCTTCTTTCCTTTATTACAATTACCACCACTATTTAGATATTCATTTTAATCACTTTATCAGTGCCACAGCAATCATTTTATTCCTTTTCCTTTTTTTATTGCAATATATGTGAGTTGAAAGAAGGCCGTTTCAATCCTCTGTCTGTTCAGAAAAAAGCAGATGCTAAAAAGTGCTTTGTTTCCGTACCTAATTGAGAGAGGGAGCCAGTTGCAGAGGAGGGGCCCCTATATTCAACAGCCATTAGATTGATTTCTGCACAAGGGGGTCTGTGTATTTGGATTTTAGAGGAGCCGGAGCTGCGGATTTACCATTTAAGGGAAGACTGAAACATATGCTACTATGCAACTAAACTAAACTTGGAGAAGATTTCTGTGGAGCTCTAAACAGGGTGAGCATGTTTTGGCAGTCAACGAGTCAAAATGTACCAGTCTTACAAATAGTTAAAAGTGCTTTACGTTGCATTTTTATTCACTCCTCACTTGGTGCCGGTAAACTATTTCTCCACCAACGACTCCCTCACACATGCACCCTACTCTCTGGGATAAAACCAGCAACCTTAATCTGACCTAAAAAGGAACGGAATATAACCAAGAATATGATGGAGACATAGAAAACAAGAGAGCATCTTAAGTCCCGCTTTTGTTCAAATGAGCAAATTAAATCACATTTTCAGGAATACTCCCATAGGCTAACAAGGCCGTGGCTGACAGCGTCTGAATGAGAGTGCCTATTGTAGCAGTGGATGGATGAAGAGCACCACTTTAGTCGCAGGAGCAGAGGATTCAGAGGCTCTCCACAACAGCACAAAGCAAACGCAATGAGAGAGAGGACACACAAGACAGGCACAACAACACAAGAACACACATCGGCATGGAGAGGGACTTAGAGACAGACAACATGAAAGAAAAATACTGATCAGGATATAATGGATCTTAATATAATAAATAGTAATACCAAATGTAATTTATACATACACTAAGATGCTACATTGGTATTATGTTCACAGCCTTAAATCTCCAGCAGAGGTCGATATTTTGTTTGGGATAACCAATTGCCACACAAAAAGTTCTCAGAATCTCCACCTCACTGTCTTCAGACAGAGATTCTGAGCAGGAGAAGAGATGGTTTGAAAGAGGAGTTAAGGAGGCCATCTTTGTTAAAAAAGAGAATCCTTCCTTAAATCGTAATGGATGTTTAAGATTCAACCTTCCGGTTTGCTGAAACCCTGGAGACGCCCGGGGCATTCTGATGCTAATCAGGTACTCAAGGTGAATGCCAGGGAACAATAGGCCCATCCCAGTTAAGTTTCAATGGGCCATTATCAGGAGGTCCCGCCCTGTGGGCAGGGCTTTCACAGAGTAGGATATAAACAGGAGTTCTCAGACTTGTTTCACAGATTGACCAGATGACTACAACTGAATCTTTTTCTACAATGGAACACTCCTGGACGAATGAGGGATTACACGATTTATCAGTCATTCTTCAATTTATTCACTCCACACTCTGCATAGCCACAGCTGCCCTGGGGCATGGACTAACTGAAGCAAGGCTGTCAGTCTGTGCCATTGGCCCCACCAATCACATCACATTCAGGGAAGTGTCTTGCCCAAAGACACAACAACGTTGGGTTCAAACTGCAGACCTTTGCAATGGTGAAGGAACACTCTGACCACCACCTTTCAATCATGTTCAGAGGCTCATAAAAAGACTAGATTTGGATTTGTCCAATGAGGTTCATTTGGTCTCCTGATCATTTATTCTCTTCACTCACAGTCTTCTTCAGAGTGGTCATGTGATGTTGCTGAGACGAGACAGATAGAGGAGTGACATGAGATGGGATAGATGAGATTGTTGTTATTGTTATTTGTTTATTTGGTGGTTAATGAACATTCATGATACACATGCTGTAAACACACCGGATTGTTGCTTGCCACGGGCATTCATTTTCACAAACACTCTCTTTCATACACCAGCATACTTAGACACTGGAGGCCAGGTGGGTGAAGTGTCTTGCCAAGGACACAACAAAAGTCTACACTACCGTTCCACTGTGACACCTGGTATTCCAACAGTCTCCCTTCCAAGTACTGACCAGGTACTTGCAAGCCGATGGAGGCATGGAGAACTGGTGTCACTAAGACGAAAATTCTACCAAAAATTTTTGCGCTTTTAAATTTGTGAATTTAATCATGTTGTCCCAATAATAAAGAGCTTGAGCTTCTTTAATATTGTACAGTGATGCTGTTGTCCTAGAATGGTTTAACAGCTGTGATGCCTTGAAAAACCTCAACTTCGATGACATTAATTACGCTGAAAGTTGACTCTGTGTGTACTATATCAAAAGGATTGTTTCGGAGTAGTCCATCTACTTTCATTTCAAGAACTTTACTTTCTTTTGTTGTCCTGTTAGTTCTTTTGGTTGGTCCCAGGTTGCCTTGGTGTTACCTTTTGTATGTTCGATTATGGTTAGAAAGTAATTAGCTTGGTCTTTTTTCATACTTTTCTCAACTTGGTTCCTTCGAGCTGTAAAGATCTGTCTGTCAGTCTGTCTAAGTGATTTCTATGGTTTTTCATGAGTTGAAACATGTTGGGGTTGATCCATGTTTTGTTTTTTTTCTTGCAGGTGAAGTTACTTATTGTTCTGTTTGAGTGATTGTCAAAGTCACTGTTTTTCTCACAATCTGTTTCCAGAAGAATGTGATCCCATATATTCTCAACCGAGAAAGATAGATGATAAGCGATAGGATGATATAAGATGAGAAACGATGAGATAGATATTTTGTTTATTCATTTATTTCAGGGGCAGTGCATATTAATGAACATTTCTGTAAATATGCCAGAATTAGCCAAAATACTATTTTTACGACCATTACCGTCGGCCTAAAACAGGGAAGTAAAAAAAAACCCAATAAAGCAATGATTTTACATAGAAGTTAGAAATATATACACTATGTACATCATTTATTAGATAGATGTGATGAGATCTTCAGGCTAGTTTTTCATAGTAAACATTTAAATAACTATTTGCAAGCAATTCATTGATGTAAACAGGACTATTATTCATTTTCATATTTGTACAGGGGCCCGCAGTGGACAAACAGCCAGGCCTTGGGGGTGCAGGGTTGTGTGGTCGGAGCTGAAGTAGCCCTGACCCTGAGTCCATGCGGCTGATCCTTTTATGGGATGAGTAATAATCGATGCCCCTTCAGAGAACCAGAGAAGAACAATGCACCGCAACCTTCTACTGTTTACCCACGTCTTGTCCTGAATATACTCACTAATAACAAACTAGTACTTTACATTTCCCTGAAATTCTTATTTTGAAAAAATGTGGAAATTGTTCATAGATTAAATAGATAGTATTATGTTGCGTCCATGTGACATCCCAACAATCGTTTAAAGAGCATTTAAAATTGTAAAGGAGGGCAGGTCAGATATATTCTATAAAAATTCTATTTGGTTTATCATAAATACTGTGTCTGTCTGGAAAGTTTTCTATCATACAGCACATGTATGTCAGGCTGCAAGCTCAAAGCGCTCCGCAGGCTCCAAGTGCATCCGGCCGCAGTGTCGTGAGTTCGATTCCTGTCTCTGACAATTTGCTGCATGTCCTTCCTTCTCTCTCATCCCCCGTTTTTTAACACTTTTTTAAAGGTTTTCTCTCAAAAAGCGATGTAATGATATTTTTCATTGCACTTAAATGAATTAAGCTTTGGAAAACATTGATGAATCACTTATTTCTTCATCTCTCAGTATTTCCCTTCAGATTAACAAGTCATTAAAGACATTTTCATTTCCAAAAGGAATACTTGGCCTGGTGGCTGCTCGTCTCCATGGAGATATGAGTTTAATACCATGCTGTGGAACATTCCGGGCAAAGCAAAAAATAAAACAGACAGATATAAACCCAGTCCACATCAAAGTAATGACTGTGATGAAAATATTAGCATAGTGGGCAAACAGATAATCAGCCCATTGCGAGTCACATGAACACACCGGGCTTAATTACTGTTCCATGCGATGCGCTCGGAGCCTAACGAACCTTAATTGGGCTTTAATTGCTCGTTGACACATAATTACATGGACGTGTTGCGGTGCAAAGTGAGAAATCCCTGACGAATGTGTGTCGACGGGCGCGCTCATGGTTCATTAGCTGAGGATGGTAATGAAGGAGCGCATCTCGGCACGCTCCTGCGGATAAAACAAGCGCATCCTCTAACCTGTAATTACACGTGTCTTCATTAGGAGGATATTGTTTGTCTAGAAGGTATTGCAAAGAAGGTAACGGCTGTATCGCGGAACGGCCAAACAACCTGGAGAAATTATGCACCGTCGCTATTCATTTTGTGGATAAAGTGCTCGAGAACCATGTTTCGCACGCCACTTTCATTAACAACTAGAAATTGATCCAAGCTGAAATTTATCCTAAATGAATACGCAAACCAAAACGTGTCTGGACTGTCGGAAAAAACTGCAAAGGATTTATAGGCATCATGACATTCCTGTACTTTAAACTGGGCAACACTTTCAGACAACCTAAAAACAAGACGCCCACAAACAAACAAACAAACAAACAAACAGAGAAATGTAGATTTTTCAGTCCAATGTAGTGAAGAATGTTGCACAAAATGTTACACAAAAGGCTGTATCCACACAAAATGCACTTTGGATTGCAATCGGCCGTGTGAGTCCTCAATGTCAGTGTCAGAGTCAGTGCAGATTTGAGTTAAATATGAGCTCAACATTTGTGAAAACCTAACATTTAAATGCTAATAAACCTGAGCGGACCAATCAGAGCAGAGGGAAGAAAAGGTGGTTTAAGGATTAATTTGCCGCCTGTTTACAGAGGGGGCGGGGCTATGTCAGTTCAGTATAAAGTTGAGTTTCTCGGACCAGCTCCTCAGATTGAAAATGACTTTAAAATGGAAGAGGAAACAATGTCCAGACTTAAAGGTTTTCTGTGACGGATCAATCTCGGACATATTATTGCACTTGTACAGCACTTTGGGCTTTTAAAGTTGTATGCGTGCTTGATAAATAAACCTTGATATTGATATTTTGTTGCGTTTTTAACCATGCTGTAAAGGTATTTTCTCCTCGTCTGCTTATCAGAGTTTTATTTTGATTTATTCGTGTATGTTTGAGTCATCCTGAATTGTCCTGCATTTGAGGGTAGACTTATCAGAACATTTGTTTTCACCTACCCCCTATCCTCACCCACTTCTCTGTACAGTAAGATTAAAACATTTTACAGAGCCACTTTTCAACAATAAATACAGTTGATCGAGTATAGATAAGTAAGATGTTTGTGTGCCCAGGAAATGCATCCGTTTACAGTAAATACAAGTGTCATTATACATTTTAAAATGATATATTTATGTATATATTTAAGTCTAAGTGTTTAACCTTATTTGAGTATTTGATTAAGCTTTAAACATGATTTTTAAAAAGTCATGTAAGTGTGGAAATAATAAACAACGCATCATTTTGTAAACCAAGAGTCGTTGATATTTTTGCCTTTATATAATATATGTATTGTTTTCATCTGGAGTCAATTGCAACCCATGGAAATACATTCATTCATTCATTTTCTACCGCTTGTTCCCGTTCGGGGTCGCGGGTGACTGGAGCCTATCCCAGTGCCTTTGGGCCTTAGGCGGGGTACACCCTGGACAGTGGCCCACTCGTCGCAGGGTTAAATACAACCACTTTCAATTTCAATACCATCTATTTAGGTTTTCATTTCTTTTTTGCTTGACATTGCATTGTTTATTTGAACACATTGTTGTCTGTTTCCCAGATAAATATTTAACCTCAGATCCTGTGTCAAGTTTGACTGATAGTTCATCTTTGTCCTGAGCTGACCTCTTTGACCATAGTTATAACAGCATGTGCTGTTTTTGCCATAGCATTGTGTTTTTGCCATAGCATTGTGTGTCTTTACCAAGACTTTGCCAAGTTGTTACACAACAAAGAAATGACTCCATGGAGGAAAGACACGCACATATGAGTTGAAGGCCTAGCTATTTCATCTGTAACTTACTCCGTAATATGTTTTGTTTTCAAATTCTCAAACTGTATTTTTTCTTTGTCCGTTTCAGTTACCCCACACAAATACACTGAATTCACATTTGTGTTTATTGTATTTCTAAAAAGGGATATTTCCCTTCCTCCCATGTAAACAAAAATAATTGTTACTTTCTTTTTCTGAATTATCTACTTTTGTATTTTTGTATTGTTTTGAAAATAATTAACAATGTCTGTGTTTTTACATCAATTTGTTAAAACCTGCATTGCATTCAAAATAGTTTTCATTTAATTGGTACAGTTATGAAATATAACAATAAAGTTGTTTTTGCATATTTAATATTGAAGTTAACTTGTTTTTTTATACTTTTGTGCTCTCTCATTTTCAACCAGCGTTTTGTCGGCCAACTGCCATCCATGGCAAAGTTTTTTTTGTGTGTAGGAAATGTAACCCTAAAGTTAACGACACGGAGGCCTCATTTTGACTGTCCACATCGAATTTGGCACTTTTCTTTATTTTTTTATTCTTACAAACACAGCAAATAATCTGTATTTGAACAAAATTGCAGTGTCTGAAGATTATACATCTTAACCTTAATAACAAGTCTTGATCCATAACTAAACATCTAATGTATAAAATCATAAGTAATTCATGCAACATCTATTTTAATAAATCAATATTGTAACAATTACATAGTTTTACAACTTAATTTTTTCAGGACCTTTGGAAACTGATTTTTAAAATGCTTGGTGTGTGCTAAGGGTGTTGTATAGATACACAAAGTATACAATTATTATCACTATAGTCAAGACAGAGAGAGCTACAAAGATGCGAAGTATGGATTTAGCAAAGCGGTATCAAGAACTAGATCACAGTACAATACTTGTCTGAAGAAGCAATTCTCTGACAACAACCCCGCCTCCATGTGGAGGGGATGTGACCACCCCCTCCATGGTGGCCACCTCTGCCAACCCAACCCTGGTCCCCCCCACCTCCCCCACCACTCTCAGTTCAGTAACAGGTTGTAAACCGACTATTTCGGAAATCAAACCCCAGAAAAGCTGCTGGAACAGTGTGTTTCTCCCGCCACCTTAAGACACTGCGCAGGGGTGCTGTCTCTCGTCTTCACAGACATTTTTAACACCTCCCTGGAGTCATGCCATGTCCCAGCCTGCTTCAAATCGTCCACCATTGTCCCTGTCCCCAAGAAGCCCCGGATCACTGGACTTAATGACTACAGGCCTGTGGCGCTGACGTCTGTAGTCATGAAGTCATTTGAACGCCTCGTCTTGCCCCTCCTCAAGTCCTTCACCTCCTCCCTGCTGGACCCCCGGCAGTTTGCCTACAGAGCCAACAGGTCTGTAGACGACGGCATCAACCTGGCACTCCACTTCATCCTGCAGCATCTGGACTCCCCGGGAACCTATGCCAGGATACTGTTTGTGGAATCAGCTCTGCACTCAACACCATCCTCCCTGCTCTGCTCCAGGACAAGCTCTCCCAGCTCAACGTGCCTGACTCCACCTGCAGGTGGGTCAACGACTTCCTGACGGATCGGAGGCAGTGCGTGCGGCTGAGGAAGAATGTCTCAGACACGGACTATGAGCACAGGAGCTCCACAGGGTTGTGTACTTTCTCCTCTGCTCTTCTCCCTGTAAACAAACTGCTGCACCTCCAGCCACGACGCCGTAAAAACTGATCCACACCACCTTCATCGGGCTCATCTCGGACGGGGATGACTCTGTCTACAGGAGGGAGGTGGACCGGCTGGTGTCCTGGTGCAGCGGTAACAACCTGGAGTTCAACGCCCAGAAGACAGTGGAGATGATAGTGGACTTCAGGAAAGTCACAGCCCCCCAGCCCCCAAACTCCTCCTCATCATGACAGACTCCTCCATCACCACCGTGGACCCTTCCACTTCCTTGGCACCACCATCACCCAGGACCTCAAGTGGGGGCCCTCCATCAGCTCCCTTATCAAGAAGGCCCAGCAGAGGATGTACTTCCTGCGGCAGCTGAGGAAAGCCAAGCTGCCAGTGCAGATGATGGTGCAGTTTTACGCGGCCATCATTGAGTCCATCCTCACCACCTCCATCACCGTGTGGTACGCTGGAGCCACAGCCAGGGACAAACAGAGACTACAGCGCATTGTGCGTTCTGCTGAGAAGGTGATCGGCTGCAGACTTGAATCTCTGCAGGACCTGTACGTCTCCAGGGCTCTGGAACGAGCAGGTCGGACTACAGCCGACCCTTCTCACCCTGGACACGGACTAATTGAACCACTCTCCTCAGGCAGGAGGCTACGGTCCATCCGGACCAGAAGCTCCCGCTACAGGAACAGTTTCTTTCCCTCTGCCGTTGGATTCTTGAACACGTCAAAACACCTGCTACTTTAACTACAATTTAATCAATCACTTACTGCACTGTCACTTTCTGCACTACATCTGTAAATTCAACTGTCGATTTTGTGTACATATTAAGACTATTTTCATTTTTATCCTATAGTAAATTTGAATTGTTTCTCTTAATGCATGCCTTTTTTTATTTCATATATGTTGTTTTTATTATTGTTCATTGGTGTATGTCGGTGTAATCCCTCATTCATCCAGGAGTGTTCCATTGTAGGAAAAAGTTCAGTTGTAGTCATCTGGACTCTGTTTTAGAAAAACAAAACGTTTTCGACTCTCATCCAAGAGTAATTCTCAATTTGTGAATCGAGTCTGGGAACTCAGGTTTTATATCCTTCTCTGTGTAAGACCTGCCCACAGGGCGGGACCTCCTGATAAAGGGGGAGAACAGCCCTGAGATGGGCCATCTACATCCTATTGTACACTGACTTTCGCTCCCTCCTCACTGAGTACCTGATAAGCATCAGAATGCCTCGGGCGTCACCAGGCTTTCAACAAAACCTTTATAAAGAACCTGAAGGTTGAATCTTAAACCTCCATTACGATTTAAGGAAGGATTCTCTTTGTTAACAAAGATTGCCTCCTTAACCCTTGCTCAGAATCTCCACCTCCCAGTCTTCTGCCCTACGGGCAGGGCTTACACATAGGAGGATATAAAACCTGAGTTCCCAGACTCGATTCACAGATTGAGAATGACTCTTGGATGAGAGTCGAAACATTTTGTTTTTCTAAAACAGAGTCCAGATGACTACAACTGAATCTTTTTCTACAATTCATCGTTGTATGTTGCACCGAATCACCAAAGCACGTTCCTATGTTTGTGAATTCTTACTTTCCCTACCGGAACCCTGAGTTTTTTGGTTTTTTACCTTTTATTTATCCAGATAGTTCCCATTTAAAACGATGCCCTGGTCAAGAGGCAGCAGCACAAAGAAGAGCGCAACTTAATAGGTTTATAGCTGTTCTTATCCATAGATGTGCTGCCTCTCATGGGGCTTTTGTGGAAATCTATTATGTGAAGGGACAAGCCCGTATAAGACAACTTACACTCCGACTCCAAGCCACATTACACCTCCAGATCAGAACTCATTGATTTTTTGGACTTGCAGAGACATGCACAGACACACTTAACCTAGAGCTGCTGACGTCAAAACCCTGTTACTTTTGACACTTCAAAAAACATTTGTTGTTGGGTGTATGCAGTTGTAAAGCCCGCATGTTGATTCTTGACTGACACATGATGACGTTTCTTATGTCAGTGAGTGGCTTATTATTGTCAAAAGACAGTAGAATGAGAGTAGTATTGTTCATACTAATGCTAGTGGCAGAGTGGATTGCACGTATGCCAGGCTCCAAATATTTGCTGTAAGAAAATCAGACTAAATACGTCTCAGTAGGCGTGTATCGGGAGTCGGGGAAAACGTACATTTCCAGAGAAATGGCATCTTGATTGCAAGAGAATAAAGATGCTTGAATTGCGCTGAATACAACTTTGAGAAGGTGAAACAATTATAACATGGTAAAAGCTCCTAAAAGCCAATTTAGCATAATATGTGCCCATTAATATGATTGATTTTGTGAAAGTGCGTCATATCTTTGTGCTGCTGCCTCTTGGCCAGGCCACTGTTGCAAAAGATATTTTTTATACCAATGAGTTAAATAAAGGTTGACTTGACAATAATGTGCCTGAAAGCATTGAAATTTGACATTATTGGGGGTCACAGTATGTTACCCATCCTCTAATCCACAGGTTGGTGGAGGGGTCAGATCCATTGACCCACAGGTTGGTGGTTTCGATCACAGCTCCCTCAGGTGAATATTGTCGTGTGCTTGGGAAAGACACACAAAGTCTAACAGATTAGCCTACACATTTCACACACACAATTGAACACAATTGTAGTTCAGATTTTACAAGACATTTTGTCTATTTGTCCCCAATTTGACCAATTTTATTTTGTTCGATGAACGTTTAAATTGTCAGAAAAGTGTATCAGTAAAGTGTAAATTGTCCCTTTGTCCGAATGTCCACACTTGTCCACTAACCCCTCATTCACTACAGTTCTGCACTATTTAGCAGACTATATTGTGCACTCACAGAGCTATTCGGACACAGCTCACTGCTTTCTCCTGACTGAGTCATGTGACTCTGGCGTGAAAAAAAAGTCTGATAAAAATATATTTCTGCAATAAATATTGGTCAAATCTGTCTAGTAAATAACCATACAAGTCATGGATCTCACATTAAACGACAACAGACTGGATTGTTCAACTTTTGTGATGGGGATCTCAAGCTAGGGTAGCTGGCTAATGTTAGCAACTTTGCGGCATAACGGTGTGTTTTGGTCATATTCTTAAGTCAGTAGTGTGTTTTAACAGCTCTTCTGCTTCATTCAGTCGTGTTGTGTCCAGTTGTTTTTCAGACACTATATTGACCGGTCTAGTGACCATCGCTGGACACTACTTTTTAAAGTGCATTGTTCGAAATTTTGAGTGCACTAGTTTTTCACCTGCTGGATATTCGGACACCACTACAAAACGGCGTGAGCCATAAATAGTGCCCTGTGTAGGGAATAGTGTGGACATTCGGCAGGTCGCCTTTTAATGACATCACAGAGGGATTCCGTTTTAGAACTCTATTTCCTGTATTTTTAAACTTTTATTTTTCAAAATGTCTTCAAAAACTGCAACTTAACGGAAGTAAAATATTTACCAAAGGTGCTATCCTACCAAACTAAGACACAATTAGAAAAACAGGAGAACCTGTCATGCCACATTTGACTGATTCACTTTGAAGCATCTCGAAACACTTAATGGTGTTAATGGCGGTTTGCGTTTCCCTGCAGAGGTCCTGGCTTGCAGAGGTCTGCTATGTAAGCAGCTGACATCACCCAAACATAACAAATGTTTTCGTCAGCTGTTGTGCTAGAAGCATTACCAACTGGAAAGATATTTTGGGTCTTGACGCGTGTGCTGCTCAACATTAGTTACTATCACTGGAAACGTGGCAGTTTATCGCAAGCTCACATCCACGTTTGGGGAGAAATTATTATTTTCTGTTCATTTCTGCTTTATGCCATCTTGTTTTCACCTGAGTCTGCCTACTCTCTTATCCAGTCATCTCACTTAAAAGTGTTCTGGGAGCCGAAAGCAAGCCAGACCCAGATGTGTGAATGGGTGAGAGGCTCCTTAATGTAAAGCACTACTTGAAGGTAGAAAAGCACTTCATAAATGTTACCATTTATTACCACTGATTATGTGAATGACAAAATAGAGTAAAAAATGTGTAAGTCATCATGTTTTGTTGGACAAACCAGCTGCTGTATGTACTTTTTGGCCACAGACATCCCAAACTCAGGTAAAGTTTCCTCTGTATCTGCTGTATCTCCATTGCTCCGTCATTTTGTTTCCTCCAAAGCCAAACGCTCACTCACTTTCCCATCCATCTCTTTTTCAGAGAACATGCAGAGAACACAACTTGCTTCTGTTTTATGACAAACTATGTCTTCACCACACCCTTCCCCGCTGAGACCCCCGCACCACACTTCCTACCATATCCAGAGAGCCGTGATGTCTGGGGTGGCGCTGATGGACCCCCGCTGGCCTCACTATTCCCTGTATCTTTGAGTCCATGCACTCCGTGACACCCCAACCGACGCTGTTTACCTTCCCAATCTTGAGTGTTGTAAATGTATTCCACGCACAAACTCATCAAGGGGTCGGCCCTGCAACTACGGGCTCTGTTCTCTGATTATTTAGACGTTTCCTAGCGCCATTATTCCACTTATTTCCCATCATTTAAGTCCATGAAGCTGCATTGTGTGGATTTGGAAGTGTATGGTTGAATACAATGGAGCGTATCAGTTAAGATTATGTTCTCAAAGGTGTGTAATCATAAACATTAGGTCATTTGTTGTTTTGGATGAAAGCCCAGAAGAACTAAATGACCAGATGTTTACTTCCTTTGAGAACAGACCATGTCCTGTTCGATTGGAGTGTAACAATATCCAAATATCTACCCGTATATCTATTTGTATAATTGTTTTATTTTATATTTTAGTAGTTAAATATGTATTCAATTTATTTTGCTATTATTATTATTATTATTATTATTATTATTATTATTATTATTATTATTATTATTATTATTATTATTATTATTTTATCTTAAAACATTCTAGGGTACATTCACAATTAATACCACATTAAAATAGGGACAAAACTTATAGGACTAAACCTGGAACTGAACTTTGACTAGACAGAACTAAACCAGAACTAGAAAAGGACCAAATCTACATCTGCTCTCTGTTTACTCTTAAATGAGCTGAGCGTAGGAGCACATTTGATGTCATCAGGGAGGGTTTCCATTTACACAGCGAGCAACAGCAATTTTGTTCTTGGGACGGCAAGAAGATTGTGATCTGGAGATCTAAGACGTTGTTCGGGTTCACAGGGAAAAAGAAGTTCAGCTATGTATTTTAGTGCCAAGTTATAAAGTGCTTTATAAACAAGCAAACATCAAATAAATCCGTGTCTGAAGCCAATGGAGGTTTTTTTTGCAAAGGTGTTGCTTTCCTTTTTTCTCGGTCAGAATGGGCAATAAAGCAATAAAAACATCTCACACATTAATTGAATGAAGGTTAGTGCTACACTGTGGAACATTCCAGGTAAAGTCAAGAAATCATGGAGACAAGCAAGTGATGGACCCCCATGATGCACCTCTATGCATGCTGCTAGAACAAAAGAACGCATTTCGCTAAAGGAGCTTGTAATGCGATATATTTTTTTTTTAATGATATGGAGATGTCATGATCTCATAATTATTGTTATAGGACCATGCACAAGATTTGAAGTGCACATGACAGGTTAGACTACACATTTAATTAGCTTAGAGACAAAAGCACTTACTTTTATGAACATATAGATGTCTCCAGGTGAAGTATTTACATGCTACGTAACTTAACATGCAGCCTGTGATTATCCATCTGTAACTCACTCTCCGCTTTGTGTTCATTAATCATTGATTTTCTTTTTAACAACTAACAACTAATTCCCCAAAAGGAATGAATGAAGCAGGAAGTGGAACTCTGAATTTTTTGTGAAAAGAGCTTATACTGGCACTAGTGTGCATTTTCTGAAAGTGCACGAATTGTGTGAGTGCACAAGGGCGTAGGGGAGGTAAAGAATGCGAATTGGGCCAATCCGCACTGAGTATTGTAAATGCAGAAAAGAGAAACTGCAGAGTAAAACAGCTGTCAGTGTGTTGTTAAATTGTAGGTAAATTAATCACAAAGCCACAGCTCAGTTGAGTTTAGATAAATTGCTAAATTGGCCTCAAACAAAAGAGAACAGGCTTAACGTGTTTACAGTGTTGTTACGAGACAGGCACATCTTTTGAATATTTCGTATGGGATTACTTACATGTACATGTATCGAGATTTCAAACATGACACACTGCATAAGTGTGGGTATGTTCATATTCATATATTCATCATATTTTAAAAGTAATTTGGGACACCAGCCATTGATTAGGTATTTGACAATTCTATAAACCAATATCTAAATTAATTTATTTATTAAAAATCTGTTGGTGAGGTTGGTGAGAACGTAACCGTGACATTGACCCCTTTTCTGGAAATGCATGAACACTTTACCAAATGTGGTTTATGAAGATTTATTGACCAAATGATTAAACAGATAAATATGAATATAGAATATGCAAATGAGTCAATAACAGATGTAGCCGCACGACATGATTGTACTTGATCTAGCTAGTTGTCTGAGTTAATTCTAAAATGATTTTATCAGCCAGATTGTGAAATGCATTCATACAACCAGAACCAGAAGAAGCTGTGATCCTGAGGAGCTGGGCCTCTGTGTCCGAGAGCCTGTCAGTCCCTGTCGCCTCCAGGGTTCACTCAGGGGTCACGCTGGAAGAGACTTGAGGCAGCTCAGTCCAGGGGACGTAGTGGTGAGAAGGAGGTACTGCACAGACACCTTTGCATAACTATGTATAGATATACAAAGGGGTGATGCATGTGGTCACTACCAATGTTGTAGAACTATTCTTGTTTTACATTAAACTATATCAAGCTAGATATAGTTTTAATATCACTGTATTAAGTGTGCGTTTACATAGTAGTGTAAAAAAAAAACCTTTTGTTTATACGCCTGTGTAAACAACCAAGTGGCCTAAACCATTAAGCAGTCATTAGGCAACGTTCCTCAACTAAAAACACCCATTTGCAGGCGGTCTTGGGCATGTTCCAAAACCACAGTGATGAGCTAGGTATGCCTGAGTTATTGTTGAGTGTTCTGGCTGCTCTGAGGCGAAGACCTAAGAGACTTATGACTACGCTTCCGTCCGGCTTCGGGGTTTCATTTTCGGGCAATGGTGGGTATGTCTATAGTGCATATCACTACGATGGGATGGATACATTAAAAAGTTCTGTATCTGATATCGACTATCCATGGGGGCTTGATGAAGCGAGCCCCATGTCTGTATCAGACTGGAGATGACTCAGGAATATTTGTAATGATCCTCAAAGAGCTATTTTAAAACAGTTCCACTTGTGTAAAAGTCTTTCCATGGCCTAGCATCAAAGTACATCTTGGAATTGTTAGTGCAATATGAACCATATCGAACTCTGAGGATCTCATGGACTGGCCTCCTGCTGGTGCCTAGAGCCAAGACCAGACACGGGGACTCTGCATTCCATTTCTATGGAGCAAAGGTCTGGAATAGCCTTCCCGAGGTTGTGAGACAGGCACCCACCCCGGCAGTGTTTAAATCTAGGCTAAAGTTTTATTTGGCCGCGCCTATGACTGAAATACTTTTACCTGGTTTTTACTATTTAAAGTACCATGTTAACGTGTTTTTATTTATTTATTGTGACACTTAAATTGTGGGGGTTTTTTTACGTTGTAAAGTACTTTGAATTGTACTTTCGTTCGAATTGTGATCTATAAATAAAATGTTATTGATTGATTGTATAGTTCAGGTACAGCACCGTTAAACTAACAGAAAAAAAAATTCAGTTTCGTCTACGCCTGTCACAATAATTAGTGAGTAATTAGTTGTATGTTATTTCATTTTTGGGTATGTATCCCTTTAAAGGGTATATGACAAGCAAGAAAAATAAATAAATAAAAAGCTGGAGCACTATGTAAGTTTAAGTGGAGGGTCAAGGGGGCGTTTTCCCTATGGGACAAATAAATCTATAAGTAGATAAAGAAGATTATATATATCAATAATTGTTTTTTCCATTGAGATGTTGTTGTTTTTCCTGGACTGTTCCACTGAATGGCATAAAGCGTATCTCAATCTGAAGACAAGCAGGTGATTCCACCAAACCACGTATTTAACACCTGTTTAGTCCATACTGAGAAACATTCACAGCAACAACATTTTCGTGTGACCTTCAACAGAAAACTGGCCTAGTACACCTTTAAATACACGTCATAATAACACAACAACCCTACGGTACATGATGTGATATTCAAGGCTGTTCTAGTTTCCAGAGCCACACACTGACCATTACCCGGACAACAGCTGGTAGAAAATGCTTTAAAAGGGGTTACTCCAAACAGCCTGGCTCCTATTGACTTCCATTTAATTCTGTATCATCTAGTGTTAGAAAAAGTCCATTTGAGCATTTTACAAAAAAATTGCTTTTCGGAGGCACATCATCTGATTGGGGTCTTTAATGCACTCAGTGTGTATTTTAAAATAATATGGGCTTTACTCTCCTTTAACATCATCAAAGACAATTGTATCTATTGCAGAATGAGAGAGAACATGGCTGAAGTCTGCACTGCACTGGAAAATGTACAGGCAAAATCATGACCAGGAAAAAAAAAGTATATTTGCATGAAAACTAAACTATATATAATCCATCCTATAATTCAATACTGAGTGAGGATTATTCACTTTTACAACCCTTTTAACACTCTCATGGAAAACATATCTGGAGTTGCATTTCATTTCATTTGTGTATATTTGAGTACTAATAATGTAAAGGATTTCAAGAAACCCAAACCCTTTACATTGAATGATTCATTCACTCCACACTGTAGTGATAAACTGCTTCTGTAGTCACAGCTGCCCTGGGGTAGACTGACGGAAGTGAGGCTGCCAATCTGTGCCATCCGACTACCACCAATCACTCACTAGGCAATGGGTGACGTACCAGAGGACACCAAAACAGTTGCACTGGAGCCACTGCTGTCCCACTGTGGCACCAGGCTGGTGGTATATTTGTAGACCCTAATGACAACTGCATGGATTCTTTGGGGATTTTACAAATGCTATTTGCAAGATACATTTTGCCTGCTAAATCCAGACTGAAATCATCTGCATGGAAGTCACAGTCCACTGGTCACCACCTTCTTTGCTGCATCTCAGGCCAAACTTAGACCGACCTGTGCAATCAGGCTTGTTTATTTCAGTGTCACATGGGAAATGGACAACCTTTCGAAACAACCAATTTTGATCAAACTCAAACTTCACTGACTTCACTCACTGATTCTACAGCAGTCTGTGATCTTAATTGTCCTTTCTTTTTAACACATAAACTACCATGTTTGTTTTGACACGGACAAACATGCCCTTTAAGACCGGGGCCCACACATGTCTCTGTGTAGAGAAGGAGACGTGTATTTTTGGTGGTCTGCCAATCTGACATCTAATTTAAGTAAAGAGCTGTACCTGATTTTACTATCTTGAAAACGTGAAGAACCTGTTTAAGCAGTTTGGGGTTCAAACGTATTCCTTACTGTTAATACAGTCCTATTGCATCCTAAATGTTCAGTGCAATGAGTTTATAAGTGTGTTTCACAACTGTCAGAGAGTTTGGCTATCACACCACTGCTAAGCATGCAGTGCACCAGCATTTTGTCTGGTTCGCAGATGATAAATATGTTAATAACACACAGCGGTTTCCTTTTGATCCTAAGAGCTGTGTTTACAATAGATCTGTACTGGGGCAAAACACAGTTTGCTTACAAAACAGGGTACAGCACCTTTATAGTAAAACTGCGGTACACAACATTAACCAAATATAATAAACGTACCTGTTTTTCATCTATTCCATTACAGGTGTATTAGCGGTTCAACTCATGTACTCAAGGTACTTTTCTGTTGGCTCATTTTGGAGTGGATCAGTCTGAAGGGGCCGTGAGTGGAGGATGTTGGCTCGCTTTTAGCTCCCGGAACACTTTAGCGTGAGGTGATTGGACAAGAGAGAACGCAGACTCGGATGAAAATGAAACAACAAAAAGCTATAAAAAACACTACTAAAAATGATTCTTGATTTAGCCACGTCTCACAGCGCCACAAACATGGAATTACTAAACTTTTTTTTGTAAATCGCTATGATCCTTATGAAGTAAAAGTATAATTCAAGTATAATTTAGCTTTAATTTATTAAGAAAACATTTCTTATGTTTGGACGCTGCTCACGTAGCCAGGACATCTCCATGGAAACGCAGACCGCCATTAACAGAAGTGGGCCAAGACGGTCCGAAGTGAACCAGTCTGGGGGGCAAGGGCCAGTGGAAACATGGCTTTAGTTTGGTGTCTTCATGGAGATTGCAAAGTTTTATGCCGTTTTTTGTGCAACATTCAAGGCAATTAGCAACATCACCAGGGGGAAAGAAGGTTTGGATTTGATTAAATTATACACACTTCCCTTTTAAGTCACGTTGGAACTTAACTAAAACTTGAGTTAGCTGTAGTTGCGCTCTTCACTATTTTCTCAAAACAAATCTTTTCTTTTGTTGATGTTAAAAACATCGAAGACGAAGCAACAGAGGATATTTTTGAACTATTTTGAGGGTCTTTACACTGAAAAAAAAGACTGTTTTTTAAAACACAATTAAATACTGGAAAATTGTTGAGTAGATGCTATATGATCAAATTGTGTTACATCAACACAAACTACTGAAGTTTATCTACATTGTTTATGTAGAGGCCACACTACTGAAAAGTATTCAAACGACATCGTTTTTTTAAGCTAATATCATGTTACTTTAAGGTCAAAGCTTCACAATTGATTCTTGTCCACTTAACCAATCTCTACACCATAATTATTAAAAACACACACAATATTATTCAAACTTTATTTAAATTCTGAGTGACAATTTTGAAACATCACAAAGATACAGCATGCACACATACATTAGGTTATCTGAAATAATTAATGTGTACAAGGGCAACGACTAATCAAAGTATTTGATACTATTTCCGCAATAGGTTAATAAACAATGTAACGTAATGTAATGAAAATTATCCAGATATTTAAATTCAATTATACTATTTTAATAATGAACCTTATTAATTAGTTTGCATAAAATTGTTGCAGCCCCAAATTGCACAAAATAATGCAAACACACACAAAAAAATAATTTATCCCCAAAAAATGTAAGGGAACATTGTCATCACAAGCTACAAAGAGTAATCCATACTTGACGGTCAACACAGCTTTCCTTAAAATATCCAAGAAAGAGCAAAACATAATATCATCATTCTCTACAAGTCCCAATGCTTAAAAACAAAATATTGTGCCTCTCGGTGGTGGAGTGAACAGCACATGTGCGCTCCATAAGAGCAGATGGCAGAATTCTGGGTTCGAACAGTCCCATCCCATTTCACGCTACACTGTGAAATCTCATTTACAGTGTTTTTACACGCACACTTTATATTCTTGATGAACTACC
This sequence comes from Chaenogobius annularis, assembly GCA_015082035.1. NCBI lineage: Eukaryota > Metazoa > Chordata > Actinopteri > Gobiiformes > Gobiidae > Chaenogobius > Chaenogobius annularis. The sequence goes on along the minus strand of BJKM01000150.1, from coordinate 719,894 downwards.
GTCTTCTATGATGGTCAATATAACTGTAATCTGAGGGAAACAAATAGGCAATCAAAAATACATGAATGTAAAATAGGCATATATAAAGCCTGGAGTATATTTTAATACTACTGTATATCACTGTTATTTATGGCAGTATAAACAAATAGAATGTGTGAGGTTAAAATTAACAATGTTATTTTCTGCTCAGTTAGTTTCTTCTGAACTTGGCAGGGGTGGAGTCTATGTTTAATCCTATGTTAAATGTAATGTAAAAAATCAGATATCTTCCCTTTATGTGAGGAGCTTCTTTTAACAAAAAAGCACAAACTCAGCAGTTACTAATTACCGGTTAACTGGCGCCCCGGAAACGGCTGTGTCCAAAGCAAATTTGACGTACACCAGTAAAAACAAAATATTATTAAAAAGGTTGGGCAAAAAACTCAATTTGAAGAAAGTCAGAGATTTCAGATGATCAGATATTCAGTAGCGTGCGGTGACTTTTATGGATGGGCAAGCAGACTTGGGGAGTTCAATATTTAATGGATAACACAAAAGTGAGCTAATCTTCCATACCTGAGAAAAATGCCAATTCATCACACAAATTAGCGTTCTATGTTGTTGAAGGAACGCCTGTATTTCTAACTAACGTCTAATCATTGGGAACATGAACAGAGCCTGAGCTACAAACGCAGACTTGTCTCTAAAAGATAGTTTTTAAGTCAGTTTGTTGGATCTTGGCGCTGCTGTTGCTTCGCTTCTCCTCCGCACGTGCTCAGTTAGGCACAACATCCTTGATCCCCACACAGGTTTATTCAGCGTGGTCTGAGCACAGATCCATGGGTTTGAGGCAGTGTTGGTCCTCAGAGCGCATGTGCAGACCTCTAAAAGAAGCTGCTCCCCGCTCTGGTTCTAAAAGCTCATGTTGGAGAGCGGAGCATGAACGGGCCCCTGAACACGGGCCACAGACTGACCTGCTGTGGAAAAAAGCAGAACCATGCTTTGCGCAGTACTGCCCAGCTGCCTGTAGTGGCCACTAAAACTTCAGTCCAGTTTCAGCAGCAGAAGTGAGAGGAAAAGGGATATAATAATTTGGATATATTTTAGAACGATTCATATATAGTTGCGACAGATTTTGCCAATCACTGATAGCCTTGATTGCCCTGACCGCACGCCACTGCAAATATTGGGTTCATAAAATGACCATCATTACAACAGAAATATACGGAGAGTTGGTGGCCGCATGTTAGACTTTTACAGTCAAATTACACCTCACACCTCAGAGAAGGTAATCTACATAACCCTGCGGTGGTCTCAAACTTAAACTTAACTTAACAATTACCTACTACCATTTTGTCTCGTGTATGTAATGAATATTTAGATTGTGCCACGTTTGTACTGAGTGAATATGAATTGTGTGGTTGCTAGTCTTCACAGTTTAGTGAATGAACCTAAAGGTAAAAAAAGGTTATGTTCAAAACTATTTGAAATAACAGAAATAAACCACACATCATCAAGTCGGACCCCTTAAAAAGGCCCAAGTCTTTGAACTTACCAGGAGCTGACGCTAGTTTCAAACTGGTTTTTGCCGGTCTTTCTTCTTCCCGCAATGGACTGCGCCCCAACAGTTACAGTTACAGTTACAATACCTATGATTTATTCATGAACAGCTTGGTCTGACCCGCCACAAACCAAACCTGTCGGTGGGTTTTGCTGTGCGTTGTGTTGGCTCAATACTAACATGCTGCGCATACAAAAATAGATAAATATATAAATAAATACGCAAAGTCGCAAAATCAAATTCTATCAATTCCACATCGGGCATTAAAAGAAATAAATTTTAAAAATCTGTGTATGACAATTTTTTAAGGAAAAATTGGAAAAACCACACGGCTCAATCTTCTCTGTGTTGCCGAAGTAGTGACCCGTGCATTAAATTGGAGCGCTGGAGAGCCCCCCTAATGGCGTGTATGTCCCCCAGACTATCAAGTGCTGCTTAATTCTTTAATTCCATTCATCCTGTACATTTGTGCCAACCTTTTACCAGCTCCTCTGTCCATCTATCCATCAATTTGGATCCCATTTAGCGTCCTCTTCCACAAACAAGATGGCTGCAACCTTTTCCTTGAGTGGAAGGGGAGGGAAAGGATGGATTTTTAAAAGCATATCAAAGGGCCGCACACCGAGCTCCTCTCTTTTCTTTTTATGGCGCCCGTTGTTCCGGGAATTCGACAAGTGTTTACATGTTTTGCTGCGGTTCCTGCTTGACTGAATGTTGTACTTATTTAACCCTATCGCGTTTTTTTTTTTTTTATGTTGTTTTTTTTTGTTGTAGATTTTATCCCTGTCTCCATGGTGACAGGGGAAGCAAAGAGCCGGTGGAGAGCCCTCGAGGACATTAAGACCTCGTTGCTCGTGGACGTCTTGGGTGGTGCTGCGCCGCGGGGACTCAGAGCGCACCGAGGCCGGGGATAGAGATTGGAACAGTGCAGGAGGCTGGAAGAGTTGAGTTTATGGAACGTTGCAAATGAGAGATATGGAGCTCTCGAGTCCACCCATTTCACCCACTCTATAGGGTTTATTTTGCTATCGATACACGGTTGATCCATTTTATCAGACTTTATCAAGTGTTTATCTGGGTCTTTAACTATTACAGGCGCTGTACCTGATTTTTACTGTCTGAAAAACTGACCTTGCTCATTTGTGACTCTTTGCAGTCTCAAAGTCTCAAAGCAAGTCCAAGTCTCAGTGGCACAAAAGTCTAGATCAAGTCATCACACCACAATACCAAAAAGAAATTATGCTCATTTTTTTTACTATCGATATCATTTTTGTTAGTGGTTCATCTGTAAAATAATGCCTGGACTTTTTTTTTTTTTAATTAAACATTGAAAGTACGTCGCTGAACTTCAAGTCCAAGTCATGTTCCAAGTCTGAGTGCATTTTATCAAGTCAAGTCCCAAGTCATTAAAACAGTGACTCAAGTCTGACTTTTCAAAATTAAAACCTGGGACACACCCGGGTTGAAATGGGGGGAATATTAAAATTGTAAAAAGAGTGGGTGAAAAGGTTCACAGCTCTTTCATGGCACACGAGTGAGTCAGTATAATCTTAGAGACTTAAATTATTTTTGGTGTGTTCTGGTTATTCTAAAGCCAGCTTTTCTCCATTTGGCCAAAGAAACAACAATGCATTTCCCTCTTTACTGTTGGGGGGTCTCAAAGTGGTCAAAACCTCAATGGCTCTGAATACATCATTGGATATTATCCAGTGATGGGTAAATAGGGACGTAAAGTCACCCTAGACTTGAGTCCAAGTCTCGACTGGCAACTCCAGACATCTGCAGTCAGAGCATCATAACCATTCACCACAATGAGTTTACAAGAGCTTTTCACCACTCTCTTGAGGCTGTGAAAAGGTTGTCATGGTAAAGAACTAACAAGAACTAGCATACGAGCTGCTTAGCAGTGAGTAAAACCCTTTATAATTGGCTATCAGTTGGCTATTTACTTTTAAAAATGCTTGTTCAGTGTGAGCTTGAGTACTTGTCTAGTCTATGGGCTTTTGACAGTCAGTTTAAAATGAATAAATACTATGAGATCAGGTCATGAACAGCGAGTTGCGGTGGATGTCTCAGATAACATGTCGAAAACAGGTGACACTTTTGTGTTTGTGTCTCAATGTTAACCCTAATTCTACTGTTGAGACATAACAATTTAAAAAATAAATAGCTCACTGCTGTTCTGTGCACAGAGACAATATATACAAAGAAGGCACCATGTAGCTGGGTTTGCAATGTATTTGTACTGGGGCAAAACAGATTTTACTTACAAGGGTATAGCCACTTACATCTCTCATCTTTGCTTGCTATTAGCCATTTAGGAAGGAGTTTGAATTTGGAACAGCCTTTCATCAAAGCCAACAGTTGGTGTGTTAGTGCGTTTTGTTGTGACATATGTGCCAATGAGAGCGCAGAGTGGATGACTCAGTCCAAACCACCACAGAGCTGTCAGCCTGGTTCATTCACTGTTTCAGGCTCACAAGGAAAAAAAGAGCGACAGCCAAAGTTGTAATAAAAGCAGATTTTTAGCTGTTGAAACACACTTGTAGTTTCCAATAATTTTAGTGTGTTTGCTTGTCCATCATCCAATCATTCCATGTATTTTTATGCTAAAAAAGGTGTGGGGAATATGGAATGGCCTCACTTGTACAGTATGTCTCTATGGAGATTATAGACCCTTTCAGTGTTTGTGAGCAAAATGCTACGTTCCTGTGAAAATCCAGTGCTTTTGACGACTGAAAACCACTCGACCACACGTGAGGACCACCAAGGCCTCGTTAGAAAACATTACCACATGTAGAAGTGTCAGTACTTTTTGTATTTTTCTCCTCATATTGATCGATTTTCCTGAACATTTAAATACAAAAAGCTTGTCAAGTTTCTTCCTCTGAAGTCTGAACTCTGCTCCAAAGCACATGCTTTCACTGACAGAGGATTGGCTGTGGACCCCTACACTGACGATTAGAAATGACTGAATGTCGGACATTTGAAGCCATACTATGGAACAGTTGTACTTTACACTTTGCGGTATTTTATTGACAGTTTTTACTATGACTACTTTTGTGCAATAATATTACTTGCCCTTTCTTAATCCATCCAGATTACCTTTAGTTTCACTGGAATTACACTTTTTCTAATTTACTTTTTTAATTATAAGCCCTGTCTTGAGCTGTGCAGTATACTGTAAATGATCCTGTTATCAGTTTAAATTAACTATGTAGCTAAAATCTACATCCACCTACTTTTTTATTCAATTTTTTAAATCAAAATGTAGTAATGTGACGTATCAGACAGTTGGTACATTCCACTCCTCCCTTTCCCTCACTTCTCCTCCAGAAGAGATAATAATGTGGATCAAATGTGTGTGTGCGTGTGTGTGTGCGTGTGTGTGTGTGTGTGTGTGTGTGTTTTTTAAACACAAATATATATACAATGTATTTGAATAGAAATACCATCCCTGAATAGATTACAATTTACTTATGCAGAGATTCATCAATACGTTTTCACATTTGGCTCGTGACAACATCAGAAATGGCATTTAAAAAAGATTTAAACGGGACATATTATGCTTTATTCAGGCATTTCCTTTTGAACGATAAACAGATCATCATTTTACATTTTGTCCATTACAAACCACGAATTTGTTGAAGTAATAATTAAAAACAGATGCATTGACTTACTGTTCAAAACGGCAGAACTGATGGTGACACTCTCATTTCACTGTGACAAGCAGCAGATTGTCATTGACACATTTTGAACCCATGTGTGTTTAACTCCGAGTCAAAATCTTTCAAATAATTGCCAGTAAGTACAGGGATGTGGGCGGGGATAGGGGGTAGGTAAAAACTTACATTTTCTCTGCAGTGGGATTAAATCAAACACGCAGGAATCAATCAAAATACAACTTTGAGTAACTAATGACGAGGAAACACTGTTGTTAAAAGCTCATTAAAGATGATTTTGCATAATTTGTCATTTTTAAGGAAATATTTCATTGAATTTGTAAATGTGATTGAATTGAACTTGCGCATACATTTATTTATGAGGTGGAGGCCTTAAAATCTTTGCATCTCCCTGGAACTACTTTTGTCTGTTGTATCCATTTTGTGCGTGCATAAATAAATAAATCTCCTCCACCTGTATGATTCATAAATGAATAAGAATCAAATCATCTTTATGGTTGTTGTTGGTTGTAATGTGCGTCTGTGTCCACTTGATATGCTTTAGGTGGATTTTCATGCTACCATACAGTAGTAATGCAGTGGATTTATGGTACCTTTCTACACAGTTCGTTTAGTATCCAAGTTAGACATCCAAATAACAAATCAAAACGCAAAACTACGGATAATATTTGGGATTTCAGCTAATGTAGATCCTGCCGTGCATATTAATAATGATTTCATGTTGTTAACAGTGCACTGGGTCCAATCATAAACAATTAGGTTATGAAAACACAGCTGCTTCCGGGTAAGTGGTAATGCATTCTGATGGGTATCATTACTGAGGGTCCCTGTGGAGTCCATGTGTGACGCTGCATTCATTTACACAGACATCGACAAGACTTCAGCACAGCAACTATAAACTGTGTGTTCAATTACCTTTGATATTGTCACATATTATACCTTTTTCCATCTACAAAAAATACGGAACTGATCTCATTAATGGGTTGTATTGATGGTTTTCAGATAGTGACGACTGGCAATGCAAGCGATTTATGTTTCAATCCATTTCCTAGTGTAGGGGAGATATACGGCCCAAAAGACATTGGGCCGTATATCTCCCCCCGGAGGTAGCGTTAACAGGAGCCTTTTCCAGGGGGGCGGGGCCAGGGCGCTATTTTGCTATCTTGCCGACCTTAACGCTGGCGCAGAGGCTGGACTTGGCCGCTGGAGGCTGGAGTGGGATGGTGCCAGTCCATATATGGTGATAGTGTTTGAACCAATGACTGAGAACTGTGGCGTTGAAAAGCACCTCCTCATTTACAGGCAAAGAAAGACGTGAGCAATAACAGTATTTGATTTCCCGTTTTTCAATGAGTTCCCAATTTTTTTAAAATAAAATAAATAAATAGCATTAAATACTGAAATGCTGCCTCGGAGTGTTTCTTTATATAAGTCACCTTTGTAGGAAACGATTCAGTTGCAGTCATCTGGAAAGAAATCTATAACTAATGCTAGTTTTGAAGTTTTTTAGTTCCGATTCTGGCCATTCACAGAATGCGCCAGACATGGCATGACGCCTCTTGTCCCGCCCCCTGCGCTGTCATCAATTGCACCGACTGCCAGGTGTGACGAAATGAACTCTGCTGCGTCCACGGACGCAAAATATGATGATGAAAAATGATGCAAAATGATTCAAAAAACGGCTGTGAAGGCTTTATGACACCCCCCCTCCCCACTTTGGGTCAACACCTCTGATAAAGACCACAAAGAACACCACATGCTCTGGACCCTGATCCCTGTGGAGAAGTGGAATCGTCTACGGTAACAAAATCCTCTTTGTTCTGCTGGATATTCCACATCTAAATGGACTTAACGCTTACCGTGTGATCTAGACTTGTCATGCTTTAGTTTAGTTTGCCTTAAGAACTATGTTTGAAATGTGTTTATGTCATATTTAATATACTTCCTAATTACCTGCTAATGATGTTGCAGTATTTCATTATGTTTCATGTCATTTTGCTGGTTTAAGGTCGGTCCTAAAGTCACTCCCACTTTAAGCCACACCTCCGAGGTCAAATAAAAGACACTGCCATGCTCTCATACTTATCTCTTCTTTGCTCTGAACCTCTACCACCACAGGTCGTAGACCCCATGAGCCCCTCCCCCACCCAGGCGAGGGTCCCTTTGTCTCCTGAGCTCTGCATTCCAGCAATGGCTGAAGCTGACATCTTCATCAGTAAAGAATGCATAAGTCATCGGATCATTGGACTCGTCAAAAATCTCCGAACGCTAAACCCTGCACAAGGATCAGCACCACGGACAGCTCTAAGGACCCAAGGAGCTCGGAGGAGGCCTTAATCCACATCTGAGCCTTCTCTCGGACACGTAAAACCGGGAGTGGCTGATACTTGCAAAGTGGCATTAAAGTCAGGTTGCCTTAGTTTATTCTAGAATGAATCAAAACTTCCTTTTCGATACCAGTGATTATTTTAACTAAGCTGAGTCAGGGCAAAGCCTGTGTCACCAAATGTGTAATTCATTGCTTTGATATTTTTGCTTATTAGACCACACAAAATCGTTCTGGTTTATATACCTTTTTATTGATATTTTAGAGTTAAAATTGTCAGTCAATTAATCGAGTACTTCCCTTTCAGAAAATGAGAGGTATTAATGTTTTCCTGAACAAGCTTCAGATGGGGCCCTTTTTAAATATTAATATGAACATTAACTACCTAAAATCCTACACGTGTTGTACACAATGTAATGGCTGGTCTCAGAGAATATACATTACATATTGGTGAAACTGTGTGAGGCAGAAACAAGATAAATATACGCTACATCTTGGTGCAATCGTGTGAGGAAATATCCTATCAATATCGATTAGTTGTGTATTCAAATGCACTAAAACTCCTCTATTATAAAGAATAAAACCCTGGCACATAGAGGCTATCATGAGCTTTACTCCACCCCAGCTTCCATTGATCTAAAATAAAATATGTGCAAAAAATATAAACAATGTATTTATAAAAAACTGCATTTTCTTGACATTTCAAAAAAATATTTTGAGTATGAGACTCGAAACTATTTAATCTCAGGCAGTTTTGATATATTTATATTTTGGGATCAATCTGCTCGTCGCTAGTTTCAGATGACATCACCATGGCATCAGTGGCTCATGGAGGGTTCGCCCAAACAATCTAAAGGTCAGAGGTTCAATCCCAGTTTTGACCTGTTGTGTCCACCTGTATGTCTGAAGTGAGTGAATGGTGATGTACAAAGTAGCCGAGATTAACGCGGATTAGCAGCCTGGCTAAATCATCACTAAAGTGTATGGAAGAAACAATAATTAATAGTGAGGACTTTGAGTGGTTTGGTCTTTATTTATTTATGTTTATTTGATAGGGACAAGTATGTTTAATGATGTTATGTCACACACAGGGCTAATCCTCAATGTCAGTCCGCTTTTACATAAAAAGACAGTCATGAACAACACAATGTAAAACAAAAGACAATAAACATCATAAAATAAAAAACATGTCAAAGGTGGTTACACATCTGACCTCCAATTAAAAAGCCTTTGAGTTTTTGTTTGAAAAGGACTCAGTTTGTTTCTTCCTTCTACAGGTAAAGAGTTCCATTGTTTGGTGCCTTGTACAGTGAAAGCTGATGGTCCAAAAGTTGTTTTACGCCTTGGGACTCTACAGTTTGTAACTCTGAGCTCTCTGAGCTCTGAGAGGAACAATCAAGTCACCAAGAACCTACGGAGCCTGCTTATGCAAGCATTTGTGCTTTCAACTGCCCAAATTTGATGCAATTTTCAGAAGTTAACATATTCAAATTATTCAAATTAACACAGTGGTATGACCTATTTGGTTTCTTATCCAGAATTGTTAAGGCTCTACGTCTTTTGAAGAAGCTTGACAGAAGTGACAGTGGCTTGTGACCAAGAGCTGCAGCAGTAATTTAAGAGGGAAAAGACCACAGAGAGCATGAAACTATGAGCAGCATGAAACTATGAGCAGCATGAAACTATGCCCCTGATCAGTTTGAATGTGTATATGTTTGCTTCAGCAACTCTAGATACCCAGTTACTCGATCTTTAGATTGAGTTGTACCTAGAGTCAAAGTAAACAGACATGAGTATTCAGTCCTGCACTTTCAAACCACACTGTCACAGTTTGAAGGTGTTTAGACAGTTTGTTTGAAACTGCATGCAAAGGCTTTCCACGCACATAAATCACAGCATCACCAGCGTACATTTGAAACCCGACTGTTGGACAAGATTCAGGTATATTATTGATTAAGTATTTATTTTTAGAAATGCAGAATTTTCATTATTAATGACAACACACTGTTTTCTCCCTTCCAAATATAATTTAAACCACTGTAAGTTTTCATCGGGAAGTTGAGGTTAAATCATTTGTGGATCCGGATGTCATGATTTAGGGTATTAAACACCGTTTTAAGGTCCAAAATGACGGCACCTACTAGTTCTCCACAGTCTATTGTCACTTTGAATTTTTCCAGAAGAAAGCAGATTGCTGTTTCTGTGGAGTAATGTGGGCGAGAGCCAAATTGCAATCAGTGCAAAATATGATTTAACTGTACATAGACCATGAGTTGATGAACCATTTTCTCCAACAAGGATGCTTTCAGGCCGATAATTACCTGGTCTGGTGTTCCTGACTTTAAGATAGGCGTGACTCTTGCCTGCTTCCAAGGTAAGGGAGACAAGTTGATCAGACATGTGAGGGGCTTTGCAAGGGCATTTTTATTTCACTTCAGAAAGGCTGTATTCATGTGAAAAAGATCCTTACTTTAAGTTTGATTCATCTGATTTATAACTTCAAGCACTTTAGATTAATCAGTTTGCTGCAATGAGAAGGTCATGCTACATCCTTTGGAGGAGGGAATAAAGCAAAAGAAACATTTTCAGTTCACAAAGAACAGAAGCAGAGAGCAACAGGGTGGGTGAGTAGCACTCTTGCCACACAACAAAAGAGTCCCATGTTTGATTACTACGGGGCCTTTCTGTGGGACGTGGTCTCAACTGTTGCACTATAGGCAGAAATCCTCCAGCTTAAGGTCCTGACCGAGGAGACACCTGAATGTGGTCTACCAGTCATATGAACCACTACATTTGCATATACATTAACATTTACATTTACAAATAGAGTGGGCTGTGGCATATGCTCTGAGCCCCATCTGTCCTCACCACGTAAGAGGTGTGGCCTGGTGTCACCTCTCAGTACCAGACGGAGGCGTGTGTGGGGGCCAGTATTCATCACATTGTGGCGACTGAAATGTGTGCACACTCACCCGATGGAGTCTTTATTTGTAGAGATAAAACATCTGGTCCCTGTGAGGTGAATCCTTTAATATTGGATACACGTTTGAAGATGCATTATGTATGTTTCACTTTCTTCAAAACTCCTAGCATTCCTAGCATCCCAATCATTCAACGAGTTTTGCCATCATGGTAATGCTAAAAACAACTAGCTAACATTCAACTACTGTCCCACTATATGTCTTCGGCTAACCGCCCATGTGGCCATCCATGCTGTTCAATAAATGAAATAATCCATAACATTTTCTATAAGATTCAGCATTTATTCACAAATCGAAATACATTCATATATACATTTTCCAATTTAAAAGCCGTAAGCCAGGGCTATTCAACTTTATAGTCCAGAGGGCCAGATTTTGCGGCAGGCCAAGGCTTCTGGGCCGGAGGTGCACAATATGTACTACAGTAACAACATTTTGGGTTGTACATAATATCCTGAACACTGTTTCAATAGTATTTGATACGACACAGCAACTACTGACGGAATAGATTTTTGTGCAAAATAACATTCAAAATGTTTTACCAACATTTCTTTGCAAAATTGCCCAACCAGAACTGAACCAGAACTAGGACCAGACTATAAACAACCAGGTCTGAAGCAGAAAGAACTAAACCAAGTCCAAACCAGGTCTAAACCAGGTTTAAACTAGTGCTAACCCAGAAATAAACAAGATTTATTTTTCAATATTTGTAAAATGTCTCGTGGGCCACATTAAACTGCTTGGAGGGCCTGATTTGGCCCCTGGGCTTTATGTTGAATAGCCCTGCCCTAAGCTATCATTTAAGTCTCTTTCATAATCAATCTGTGTGTTCACAGGCAAACAACAGGTTTAGGGGGGTTCAAGGCCCTTCATTGCCACTTGCGGGTGTAATTGGCCCTTATGGTGACAAATGTAAACTGTTCGGATTGGCCCGGCATTTACCAGTGGTCTGTAATAGTTTGATGGAATATTTGGCTCATATTATCCATTTTAGCGCTCACACACAAGCTTTATTTTTGTCACGGAGTGCACAGCGTTCAACTTGACATTTCTGCAGGGTCTTTGGTCTGTTCTGCTGTGCGGAGCAAAGCATCAGATCGTGCGTGATCTGAGTTCGTCCATGTGAGGACTTTTGGATTGTATGTGTGAATGTAAGTGTGTGGTATCAGCGCTGCTCCTGCACCTTCCTCCTCCTTTCAGGTAAAATCTAAAAGAGCGAGTTTGGTCAAAGCAGACCGAAAAGATATATACAAAGAAATACATCATTTGCAATCAGGTGCGGTTATAGAATCCAACCTTAGCTGTTCTTATTCAATAACCTAATAGACACTGGCACAAGAGAGCTCTTGAGCCTATTCAACCAACAGCATGGCTCAATCAAGGCTCTGAACCTTCTCCATGAAGATAATACCTCATATTCTGAGTCCAGACAATGCCGAGGGTCATTCTGGATATTGTAGGCCTGTCTAAGCGTGACCTGTTCAGTGACGCTTTGCAAGGAAGCCTGTTTACTCAATTGTTTACGCGTCACGTGGACGGGGCGCCAAACCTTAAAAGACTTTCACGCACGGCCTGATAGAAGATCAACATGGTCTTTTTGTCGAACTCGTGGGCTCTTAAGTGACGTACAAACTACAATTGTTGTTGCACAGGTGGTCCACATTCGTGATGCAGGTCAGGTTTTTTTTTGTTCCCAATCTGCAGTGCATAACGGAACTGGACCGCCCAAGCCCGCACCCCAATAAAAGGGTGGCGTATTGAAATGCAATGGAGCTTGATTTAGACTGGGAAAACACAGCATCATGGAGTTGAATGCGGCTCTCGATAATCTACTGCATGTCATTCCCTAGTCTCATTTCATGCTGTACTTATCTGATCAAATAAAGCCTAGGGGCCAAACATTCCTTCAGAAAATAAGAAAAAACCTCAGTTCTGACTTATAGAATTGTATCTGCACTCTTTATAACTATTATTCATGTTTTATCTGTACGCGTTGAGATGTTAGCATGTGTTCTGTAAAGCACTTATGTCCCCACAGAGCATGGAAACCTACAGTGTGTACGTGTGTCGGGGGAGGGGCGGACGTGACACACTGATGATAGCTCATGTTTGACCTTTGCTTCAGCCTTGTAGCTTATGTAGATCTTCTCTTTCACCTGTCACACCTCTTGTACGCTCATGTCAGAGCTGCAGTGATCACAATCACACCAAAGGTAATGGAATGAATAATGGAGGTTCTTATGTTGTTGTGAGGTGGTACGGTAACAGTATAAAGTGTTTTATTTGTCATCATACATACAGGCTGTAAAATGAAATGAGCCATACCTCAGATGGAGGGTTAGTCATGTAAAGTAGTGCAAACTGAGGATTGATGGTTCAATTTCCCAGCATAGGAAAACATTTCGCTTTCCAAGTACCAGATCTGAACTATAACACGACTATTCTAGGTCTAAACCTGGGCTAAACCACGTCTAAAATAGGACTACAAAATTGCCACAGTTTGTCATACCCAGAGAGATTGACTCTAATTTAAGAAAGCTCTTGCAGGTCACGCACCACGTCAAGGAACTAAAATCCCAGTTTAGGAGAAGTCTGGTCAGGAGGGTACTACTCATTTATATTTACTCAAAAACACTTTCTGGCAGTTGTTTTCTGCAGTGTTGTAAAGTAACAAAGCACAAAAGTAAATGTACTGTACTAAAGTAAAATATTTAGGTATCTGTACTATACTTCAGAACCTTTTTAGGTTGATACTTTTTACTTTCACTATTCTGCATTTGAGAATATCTGTACTTTTTAATCTTCTTGAACTGGACTGAAAAGTAGAAAGCACTTTTCTTATGGTTCGAGGAGTTTTATTTATTTATTTATTTATTTATTTTTTTGAGAAAACAGGAAAAATAGTAATGAAATTCCCTAAAATCCTTTGAAATTGCTACTTTTCAATCAGCACAATTCTTAACCAAAATCAAATCAACTTTAATAGTTGAATCTGTGAACTACTTTTCATTTTTAAAGGGAAATTATCTGATATTAAGCCACATCTCACAGTACCACAAACCTGGAATTACTAAACATCTTTTTGAGTTGCTGTGAGATTGGCCTTACCATTTAAAATGTTTCAAGTGTGATTTAGATTTTGATCACACTGTATATCAGTATCAGAAGATGTTTTTTGTGAGCCTAGTCTCTGTGTTTCCATTTGCCCCGAGTGCATCAGATGTGTCTTTTAGACTAATGAGTTACAACCTGAAAGAACCTGAAGCTACAGAGGTGGATGTGTGTATATTCTAAATCTGATGAAACAAATGAGCTTCTATACAGTCCACATCAATAATGGCACAGTTTGTTAGGCTCACGTTTAACATTTCTGTTCTAATCTCTCCTCATTTCCTTTTCATTTGGTCCTGATGGCTTCCTCTATCTGACCTTTTATATCACGTCCTGGACACAGTAAAACCCAACACACAAACCTGTATTCATAATAAATATCAAATATGTCTGATATGAATAAAACATAACTGAAAGACCCCAAACTCCCAGCTGCCATTTGACAGATTCATTACACTGTTCAAAAATTTTATTTTTTGTCTGCTTTATAGTATATACTAATCTGTGTATAAATAAAAGAGTGATCCAAATAGATGTTTAAATATCTTGTATTTGTTTTGAGGTTTTGTAGACAGTTTCAAATTATATTATAAATTCAATAGATTATACTTCTAGGATAAAAACAAACAAACAAACAAACATCATAGCAATAGTGAAAATATTATATTTTTGTTAAATTAAAGAAAGCTTTTTAAACTAATTTGAAAAAATAATGTAATACTTTTACTTTGGATTTATTTCTTATAACATAATTCAACAAGTTGGTAGTGCGCTATAGCCACAGCTGCCCTGGGAAAGACTGCAAGACTGCCATATCTGCTCCATCAGCACCAATAACCCCAAGAACATAGGCAAGGAGGGTGAGGAACAGTATGTATTTTTATTTTGAATCGATTGCCCTCAGCATTGGAATACATTTGAAGCCGTCAGTCAAATCACACGTCAATAAGATCTGCAATCAAACTAAATTGAATTAGCAACCTCAAACACGTGCCTCCAAATGTACACACAAGCGGCTCAAATGTTCTCGCGCTCAGTCATTCTGTTCCACACCACGCACTGTTTATCCTGACACTGCAAAAACCTGAACCCTCTGCAAAAACTCCACGAGCGAACTGGACTAAAAACCAAACCGTCTCAATACTGTCGCAGATTACTGACCGACGTTCAAATCTCATGTTCTTCAAAGTCATTCATGGTCTCCACCACTTAATTCATCAACATCAGGCGGGGCAGTGAGAGGGGACTGCAGTATCCCCCTCAGAAAAAGTACAGACAGGAGTGCAAACTGCTACTTCTGTCTGTACTGCCTCTGAACAGAACCTCACTTTTAAAAATACAGTTCATTACAAACCAGAACTGTGGACACTAACTACACCTGCTCTGACCGCACAGTCTTCAAACGTGTCATTTGTGGCTTTCGGATGAAGATGCATTTCTGATTGTGAACCTGAATTTGTTGGAACATTCTTTTGTGCAGTGGCTGTTTGGTCTCGCTTCACTGACGCAATGAATAGAATCAACTACAACTCTGTTTTTTTGCGGGCATCTTGTCCTTGGGATGACAACTGTGAAGCTGATTTATCCTTAGTTGGACATGATGGCCAAGTTGTTCATGTTACATTTTGGTGTTTTTTTGTTTTCTCAAGACAATTATCCACTCAGAAAGCAGAATGAGCCTCAAATGAATCTCTCATTTGCGTTGCCAGTTTCAATGGTGAAATCGTGTGTTTCGTTATTTTACGTAAAGCCCAGCACCTGCACTAAAACAAAATCAGTGACAGTGCGTCAGACACATGGAAGTGTCTCTTTCTGCAGGTTAGGGCTCTGGAAACACAGCGTTTGTCGTAAATGCAGTTCCTCTTTTAAAAACGTAAGGGTGCATATGTGTCTACATATGGTTCTTTAAGTGCTACCCCAAAAGACAGTGCGTGGGTTACAAACACTTTTTTTTTTTTTTTTTACAATATAAAAAAAAATATATATATCAAATTTAAAACAAACACACACACACACACACAAACACTTGTTCACGTTGTGGATGGAGGGGCGAGGCGTTCTACTACAGACAATAGCACAAGAGACGCTAGCTCAAGGCCTATATTGAAATAACACATTGAGACTGTTGTACTGCAAAATGCAACAATTTAAAACAATACAAAGAATTCAAAGTGAGAAATTTAACAGCATTTAAGGTTTACCCTAAAAATAAAGTGTTCCTTTATCATAAGCTCTTTAGGTTTTGAAGTGTAGATAATTCTAGATCCGTAATATTCTATTTATATTAACCACATGGGCTTCACGAGGTTTCGAGGCGTTAGAGGCTAAAGCACTCTCTCTTCGGAGCTCGTCAAATTACTTTCCTAATGGCCAGCTCGTCTCCTGCCAGAGGACAAGCGAAGGAGAGTGTTCATTCTGTCAGAGCACAATCACTGCTTCTCTCGTGATGCAGAAGTGACTGCCGTATATAGGAACAGGACGGGGCCATATTGTAGGCTATTGTAGGCCTGTCAAACATCCCCCCTGGTTAGTAGCGCTAATGGGCGGAACATTAAGTTAAGAGTGAGAGACCAGAAAGGGTCTGAACGCGCTGCGCTTCTGTTTAATTGCGAGATTACATTGTGGGAATAATAGCGCTCCTTGTACTTTTTTTTTTTATTACCACCGCGGCATAGTGTTTTAAATCATTTCAATTAAGTGCAAGGAATGGCTCAATTCACCTGAGGTTTGACACTGGAGCCTCCACCGTGCTTTTAAACTCTTTAAAATCTACGGGGAAAATGAACCAGACATTTCCTTGGGGAACCACAATGACTTGGAAGTGAGCGCCGACTGTTGAGATCAATTCATCAAAGCGCTAGATTTTGACAGATCATTCAGAAGGATTTGTTGATTTTTTAAAGTCGGATTTATTCCAGTTTCGACTCCAAAAACACTATAGCAAGCACTGGATTTCCTGGAGTCTGAATATTTTCAATAGTTTGTAAAAACAGGGATTTTCTGAACACTCAAGCCTCGAATGCAGGATAATACAAGATTATCCAAATGTGCATAAATCAATGAAAAAATACAGACCTTTATAATATGGTTAAAAGCTCATAATTTACCATAAAATGCCCCCTTTGAAATTATTTTCCAAAGATTGTTTTGTTTTTGTTCAAGAGGACAATCTGATAACTCCTTTGATACAATAAACAGACACTGGGAAAGAAAGGAAAAGATTTGCCTGAAATCTTTCAAACTTGTGGTAGAACTATATTTACCCTGAACAGTTTCAATACAAAACAGACTGCAACTTCTACGCGATATGATTTTTATGAGCAAAAACATGAATAGGAGAGGAAATAATTGATTTAAAACAATAATAATCTGTGACTGCGGTGCTATTTGAAATTTCGTTATTCAATTTCTTTTAGGTCGGCATTAGCACAGAGACACACACTGCCTTTGGTTGAACGCAGACGTATCCAGACGCTAACACGCGGCCTCTGGTTATCCACTCGTTTTCTGTTAAGTGATTTTAAGGTATTGATTATTTTAGCATGTCTCTGGAGAAAGCATAAGGACAGGACTCCGGCGGATAGAAGCTGCGCCGCAGGGCTGTGGACCGACTTGATCCTGAACGTCTCACCTTCAATTCTGGATTTAGTTTACAAACCTCATGACATTTTGAATTCAAGTCTGACAACGACAGCGCGCTTTGTCCAATAATGCCACCACATTTTGTCATGATGGTATTGAAAGGATTTTTACCTTGGTTCATGTACAGTACCTAAAAGAGAAGATGTTATTGGCAACCTAAAATGTAGCAGAGTACGGCATTAAACATATCTATCTCCATGGAGACAAATGTACAAAGTTTACATATCAGATCTGTTAGAATGCATATTTTTCTTGAAGAGCAAAAAAAAAAAAAAAAGTATAATAATGTGTAATTGAATAAATACAAGATACACCAGTTTAATGCCATACTGAGGAATGTTCCGGGAAAAGCAATAACATATATCTGGACCTGCTACCAAAAAAGTTAAAGAATTATTATTACATTATCTCAGATGCAAAACATGATTTTATTTTTCTTATCTCAGAACTTTTTCATAAGGCTAAAACACTTCATGGAAGTCTCAAGCCTTTTGGGAGATGTACAAAACAATGTAAGATGGTCCTTTTTCATTTTGTAATTTCAATTTAGACAATTCTTCCATCCCTTTAATGATTCACATCCTCAAAACGGCCGACACACATGTTTTTCCCCGAACAGAAACCATTTGCTTATTTGGATGGAGGCCAGTGAGGGAGGTTGAGTGGATTTCTCATATTTTTCATTACTAAATGTAATAGGGCAAAGAAAATTACAGCTGCGACTGCGCAGGGCTGCGGGATTGCTCATGTACTTTGTCCATTGATATTTGAAATAAGCAGAAAAGCACAATGCGGCTAGAACAGCATTAGACAAATTAGCACAGTGGTTTTTCTACCCCTCTTTCCCCCCGTGTGTGCTATTTTCCAGCTCTACCCTGCACTCCCGCTTTTTTTCCTCTCTCTGTCTTTGCAATTTGGAAAAGGTACATAAGGGAGAAAAAAAAAAATGCAGTGGTTGGCCCTGAGATTGCAGAGGTGAAGGGCGAACATAATAAATCAGAAATAACAAGCTACACTCCATCATGCCATTTCGGTAATATGTAATTTACCGTAAGGCAGGAGGCAAACTTTTGAAAAACTCCTTCTACATTTTAATTTCCGTGCTGGGTTATGAGAATTCGTGTCCAAGGACGAAGTGCTGGAAATAAGCACAGGAAATAAGGGACCTTCGTATAGGCTCTCGTGGAAGAATGTGCACTATAAATGTTGTGCTGCGCCGTAAGAGCTCTACTTGACCATGTTCCAATCTTCATTAATGTGGATACGGCATTTTCTGCTCTTCCTGCTCTTAATGTGGCAGTAATGGCTTTCTTGAGTAATCCTTGAAGAGTTTATTACAGCCTTATATATTTTATTTATTTATTCATTACATCTTTTGCAGGTAGTCAGATGAGAACAATGACGACCTGACGACAATTTGCAGTCAAGAAAAAGAAAAAAGAAAAAAAAGAAAGTGAAGCTAAAGGTGCACTATGTAATATTTCTGGTGGGGGGTCTGCCACCTGTTTGTCTCCATGGTGATATTCCACAGTGGGCGTTAGACTTCTTTCTTTCTAGCATTTCTTCTTGTTTCAGCAGTTTGTGTCAGTAGAACTCTGAACGTTTGGACTCGTGATGTCACACTTAACTCGCAATTTTTCTGCACACGCTCAAAATCGAGTGGGGGACGACTGATTCAAACAAGATACTGAAAGGAAAAAGGGACTTGAAACTCCGACACTCAAAGTTGACCAATTACAACCTCCGAGGTAGCCTAGCTTCTCAATCTAGTGTTAGCATGACTACCACCTCAATCCCAAACGAGGAGCACACAGACGGGCCCCAACAGCATAGGGCCTGCAGCCGGCGGAGAGGACAACGGACGTCTGGCGTCTGTTGAATTCAATGTGGGGAGTGGCTCAATGGCTGGGATCGAAAAGTGAGGTGAAGAGGGAATTCAATGCCAGATTTGATCATTTGGAGTCAGGCATGGATCTTGAAGAATCTGGGGAATTGTGAGTGGTGTGTTGGAGAGGTGTCGCAGCACATTTCGGACAACACAGACGAGATGAAAGAGCTGAGAGATACAGAAAAGACTTTGCGGCCAGAGAACAAAGCCATGGAGGATAAACTTGTAGATCTGGAGTCTAGATTCCGTCGAAACAATCTGAGACTCATGGGTGGGCCGGAAGACCAGGAAGGAGAGGACACTTCGACTACAGGCTCGGCCACAAAAGAGGTTGGTGGTGCGATTCCAGCGCCCTCAGGTGAATACTATCGTTAAGCAAGATATATAACCCACGTTACCCTCAGTGTCTGTGTACTCTGGTGTGTGAATGTGTGTGTGTGTGTGTGTGTGTGTGTGTGAATGGATGAATGGTTCCTTGATGTAAAGCGCTTTGAGTGCCTTGAAGGTATAAAAGTGCTATGTAAATGTGACCATTTATAAATGACTCCATTTAAACCACAGAGAGCAGGAGAAGGCTCCATGGGCTGCAAAGGTCAACACATCCTCTACAATGACAAGAAGATTATTTTTTCCCACCCTGGGTGAGGTAGTTCAACAGCAAATGGGCTTTGGCGATGTTGGTGAGGAGCTCAGGTAAATGCATGGAATCTCTTTTCCAAAAGAAAGAGATACTGGATATGAAACAGTCATTGTTTTATGTTACATTCTATCATATGTATTTTTACTTTATATGTTTATTTTTTTAATTATAAAATTGGTATCCAGACTTTTCGATATTATTTGTTTTAAAAAATTTGACTGCTGCAGTCAAAGTGCAGCTATCTCCAGATCTTGAGTAAATTGGAGTAAAGGTTCCAATTAGGTGAATTACACCTTCTTCTGCTCATTACCACTAAAATGAATGGCAACTTATTTGTTGACAGTGACAAAAGCAACTACATATTATACACTTCTACTGGAGTATAATCAACACCTTTCATTATGAAATTAAATGATGGTGAAGGATCTGCCACCTGTTTCCTGAACAGCTGCTATCGGGTCGAATACGCCCACAACACCTTGACCAGCTCCGCCACCGGTCTTTCCTCCTTTGAGTGTACCTATGGGTTCCAGCCACCTTTCCTAAAAAGGAAACTTCCTGCCCCTCTGTCCAAGACTTCTTCCGCCGTTGTCGCAGGACTTGCATCCGAGCCAGGGCGGCTCTACTCCGGGCCGCTGATCGTTACACCGCGGCCTCCAATCGCCACCGCTCCAAGGCCCTGGACTACCAGCCGGGTCAGAAGGTTTGGCTCTCCACCCATGATCTTCCCCTCCGGTTGGACTCTAAGTAACTGGCTCCTCACTTCATCAGCCTGTTTCAGATCCAGGAGATTGTTAACTTTGTGGCAGTGAGGCTCAAACTCCCTAGGTCCATGCGGGTTCATCCCACGTTGCCAGATTGTTCTTGTGTTATGCCTGACTCTCCAGCGTTTTCCCCCGGACTGATCACCTGTTGCCGACCTCGTCTGTCCCCGACCTGCCGACCTCGTCTCTGCCCTGGATATTTCCTCAGCCTTCTGTGTTCGACCACAAGTTTCGCCGGTTCCTTCCTGGTTAGACACCTGCTCACCACTGGACCTGTCAGCCAGCTAAGTAATCCACCTGTTGTTGGTGTTGCCTTCAGTCAGCGACGCCAGTCTCACTCCCTCTCAGATCTTGCAGAAGATCACTGTGAACCAAGACTTTTCACCTTGCCACTGTATAAACTATTAAAAACTACAGTGACACTATTTGCAAAATAGATCTAAAAAAATCTCCACTGTGGAGAGGCTAATAAAATTCCACTAAGAATCATTTTGAGCAATAAAAACACCTAAAGACCTCCGTGGAGGTTTTGGAAAATGGTGGGGGAAAAAGAAGAAACCCCCCCACAAAACTATATTGAGGAAAAATATTGACATTTTTATGTTAAAATCCTTTGTACTTTGTCTCCCAAATACAACAGTTATTCAAAAAAATCCACTGATTAACTGACAAGTTTTTAATGCTCTGCTTTCTCTTGTGCTTGTAAACACACACCAAAAACAGATGTGGCGGAAACTGTCTGACGGAACCCCATCCAGACAAAGGGGGAACAAGCAAACTCTACACAGGAAGCCCTGGACTTTCTTGCTGCGAAAACTATGCATCCTCCGCCCTCAGTTACAACTTAACTGATGACAGGACGGTCATCTGACAAAAAAATTGTCATCAAATCAGACCAGTCCTCAGCTAAATCTAGTCAAAGGCGCTGTACCTGATTTTTAACATCTTAAAAACTTAACAAGTAACTTCCCTGTAAACTCTTTGCAGCGCTCCACATGGAATCCTCACTTAACATATTCCGAGCGTCCTTATTATTCATAACAATGAGTTTATCCGCGCTTTCCACAACTCCATTGGGGCCAGGGTGAGCAAAGCTAACAACAACTAGCATGCTAAAAGCGCACTTCCTGCTTCACTGAGAATAAAACACACAATAATCAGATGCGCATAATCGACTCATTTTCACCCAATTAGATACTTTTACAATACAGCTGTACTGGGGTTAAACAGATGTGACTTTCTAACGTGAAGAAGAAAAATATGGGGTACAGCCCCTTTAAATCACACGTCTCCGCCCATGCACACGTTAACACCAATTGCTAATCAAGTCAATTCTGGCACCACGAGGTCTGAACATGTAATTCATGCTTTCAGAATAGTCATGTATTTTCTTAAGTACATTTTCAAAGCCTCCCATTAAGCTCGTTAAATGGTCAGCTATCGCACTAATTAGCCCTGTCAGTGTGTGGGCTGCTTATAGTGCTCGGGACGCAAGCACTCCTATTCTATCCTTCCTCTCGCTCTCTTCTCTCTTTGTCTCTCCCTTTCACTTTCTCTCATAGTTTTCATCTCTTCTCTCTTTCTCCCCCTTTTTTCTCTCTCTTTTTCCTCATCTTTCTCTACTGCCTCCCTCCCTGCTTCTCCTTTCTCTCGCTCTTTCTCACTCCTCTTCTCTCTTCCTCTCGCTCCCCATTCTCTGTCTCTAGCCTCTTTTTGTCCAACTCTCTCTCTCTTGTTCTTTTAACTAAACCTCCTCTTCCTCTCTTGCACCCCCCTCTCTCTCTTTATTTCTTTCTCTCACCTTTTCCCTTCCCTCTCTGTTTTGCTCTCTTCTTCTTCTTCTCTCTCTCCCCATTCTCCTCCTTACTCCCCACTCTCAACTTTCTAGTTCTTCCAACTTCTGCTCTTTTTCTCCTCTCCGCCTCATTCTTTCCCCCCTGTCTTTTTCTGTCTTTCTTTCTATTCCTTTCTCTATTGCTCCACTACCTTAGCCTCTCCCATTTTTCTCTTCCCCCCTCGTTTCCATCAGTCCCTCCTTTCTTTACTTCCTCTCTCTGTTTCTACTGCTACTGTCGCTTATCTCTATAATGCTCCTTTCTTTTTCTTCCTCTCTCACTTTTTCTTATCTGTGTCCCTTTCACTCTCTTCTTCGTCGTCCTCCTCTATTTATTCTTATCTTCTTTCTCTTCATCCTTTTCCTCCTCTCTTTCCTCTTTCCTTCCTGTCTCTTGTTCTCCTCCACCTCCTCCTCGCTCACCATTCTCCATTCATTTGCTCCCCTACCTTTTTTCTCTTTCATTCATCTTCTCTTTTCCTCCCCTTTCTTTTCTTTCTCCTTCTCGGTTTCTCTACTCTCGAACATGCATTTCTCTCTTTTTCCTTCCCTCTCACTTCCTCTTATCTCTCTTGCTTTCTTTTTCTGTCTCTATGGTCTAATATTTACCCCCTCCTCCCCTCTCTGTGTCATTAGCACATAACAGCTCGTCCAAATTCATAGCGGGCTTCTCGTTTAGACGCTCGGCCCGATTAAAGCTTAACGAATCCAGGGCAATGGTCGGAGCGGAGAGGCACAGGCGCGCATCAGGCAGGACTATCAGTCACTCTCATAAACAGATATGTAAAGGAGGATTCAACTGCACTGGATCACCTCAAATTAATTCACTTTATAATGGGAGGTATAGACCCTTTTAAACGTTTCCAAGCAAACACATTGTACATTTCTGGAGGCACAGGAGACATGGAACATAAACCACTAAGATACAAATGAGTAGTGTTAGGAAGTAACTGAATACATGTACCAAATGCAGTTAAAATAAGGAATACACACTGTCGTATTTGATTGTGAAATCTAGATCCATTTCGAACTGATTTTTTTCTTCTCTAATTGGTGATAAAGGCTAGCCATCTTAAAATAAAGGATAAACAAAAGGCTGTTTTAATCTTATGTTAAACTGGGTCACACTATGCTAAAATGTAAGAATGTAAAATGTCTGCTTAGCTCTAGTAACAGAATACATTACAAATACTAAACACTATGTGAGTGATACAAGCTTGGTTTAAATTGAATTACTATCTGTTCTTTTTAATAGATTATGACAGATTTAGAATTTTATCTAAACATATATCACAGATGCTGGGACATTCCCAAGTCCCTATGAACATTTGTTTATTTTGTTTTCCACTGTAGCCCCTCGAGGCAACTACTGTTGTGATTTTGGGTGTTACAAAAATGAATTGAATTGAATTTAATATACCATAAATTACTTTTGTAAAGCTTTTTTAAGGATTTTGTCCCGTAAGCTTTATTGGACAGGATAGTGTTGCGAGAAATGGGGATGAGGGAGGGAAATACATGCAGCAAATAATTGGAGGCGGACTGGAGCTCACAACGCGGCCTGCTGCACATGGAGCCTGGAATATGTACTATCCAAACGACCACCAATTTTAAAGCTAGAAAACAATATTTTTTCCACCCTTTGCATGAGAAAAGAGACTAACTGACATTTCTACCCATGTCAGAAAAAAACCCTCTACAACCTTTCGCCACATGAAGGGAAAGTAACTGAGGTAAAGGAAAGTTATATGCTTTATTACTTTCTTATTATGCTCCAGTAACACGTATCCTTTCTCCTAATATGAACTGGATTCCACTCAAATTAAAATCAGAAGTGAACATTTTTCACAACTGTTGTCTTTATCACACAAAACGTTAGCTTGTTTGGTTAACCTTGAGCAGATATTTTTTATTTTTTCACCTTGAAATGGCAAGATAAAATTAGCAGCTAGGCACTTACCGCAATAAATGTTTGAACAAAATGATAAGACCTTCACAATGATTTTATACATTAAAAAAGCAGTATAACATGAGGGATTTTTCCACCAAATAATGGAAGTAATAGCAGGTACTTGGTCTCCTCTTGCGTCCTCCTTCCTACTCCTCTCTGGGGGAGCTTGTTAGACCCACGCTGCCCTTGGATATTCTATCAGACATAATAGATGAACTGAATGAATGCAGAGGCCGTCAATTCATTACAACAATCAGAATATGAGTCCTGCGCCCGACCGCTCTCCTCATCTGAGCTTAATGTTCTCCGCTCTGCACAGCCTCCTCCAATGTTACAAGCTCAAGTGTTAAAGGGGCAGTGTACCAAACTTTTCTGATGGGAGGTCCACCAACTATTGTCGCCATGGAATAGCCATAATCCACAATATGGCATTAAATATCTATCTTGCATTTATTGTTTCGTTTTTGGCGCATTGGCTTTACCAAACAGGACACTGTAGTGCTAAATGGGAGTGAGAGAGTTTAGACTAGTGTTTCTCAACCTGGGGGGTGTGGGCATCATGTGATTTACTTGTTTTAGACAAGGGGAAGGCTATAGTTCATGCAGGGGGTTGGGAACCATGGCGTTGACCACTCAAATAACGGGCAGCACCTAGCATTTATTCAAATATTGTATAAATGCAAGATTTATGCATGTGTGGTAATACATCTAAAAATCCTGAGATATCATCATGTGATCTCGGGAGTTTCACGAGATCCTGTGAAACTGCACTAAATGAGTGATGAGTTAGAGCAGAGAGAGAAGCGCACTTTTCCCGCCTTTAAACACAAACAGAACAAAACAGAGAGTGGAAGGCAAAATGGAGTATCCCAAAGAAAATTTCAGAAAACAATAGTTTTAGACCGGCATACTGTAACATCCCCCGCCCCCCCCCCCCCCCAAGTATGTCCCATTTGTTCCAGTGTCTATTAACTTTGTCCATAATAAAGTTCAGTATAAAAGTAATTGTTTTTTCCATTTTGTCAATGTCCAACATTATCTCAGTCCAATCCTTGATAGTCGGCTTTGTCCTTGTCATCCACTTCCTTGTTATTGCTTTTTTAGCTGCAGCCAAAAGTGCATTGCACAGGTATTCATTAATCATTTCTATTGCTGGAGTCCTACATCCGAGGTTCATTGTTTGAAGTCAAATGGCATATCAGTGTCGATGAAAAACCGCAGCGCCTCATTGGTCTCAGTCCAGTGTTTGTGAATAATAGGGCAGTCCCAAACCACATGGTAGCGATGAGCCATTTGACATCCAGTTTCTCCAGCAGTTAGACGATCCCTGTGAGTAGTGAGCACTTTGACATGGTGTTATAAAGAAACAAGATGTATTTTCCCAACAGAATGTGATTTTTGTCTGTCAAAGCTAAATTTCACTCCCTTTCCCATTTACTGTAAATATAATTAGTAGAGTGGTTGACCAAATTGTTATGTGTATGTAATTTAGATATTCTCGAAAGTTCTGTTTTATAGTTTTAGCCTTAATAAATGTTTCAGTCAGAGTGTTATAATAGCCGCTGCTGTGTTTAATTTCTTGGTTTTAATAACATATTTTTAAATACCTACAAAAGTTATGTTTCACCAAATCAAAGGATTTTTTTCTACATATCAAGGGGTTTCAAATGATTATCATTAACATCCTGGTAGAAAGTCTCTTCCTTTTGTTATCCAGACCTTAAATCTCAGATCTGTGCAATTCGGTCCAAAACGTTGGTCTTAGGCCAGTTTAAGATTTTACTATCTTTGTTTAGTTTATATTAGCTCCCTCCAGGTCATCAGCATGGACTTTATTCAGGAATTTTCCACTTCCTTCAAATGACTCAACATTTTGTCATCTGCCAGCAAGACCTGTACAGGAACCTCAGGCATAACATTACTCTCAATATTTTCCCCCTAAGCGTCATACTCTAGGTCACACCAACACAGCAATGCTCTGATTTGAGCTTACATAAAGTATTTTTAAGGCAAGGTAAACGCCAA
Source organism: Chaenogobius annularis (assembly GCA_015082035.1). Lineage (NCBI taxonomy): Eukaryota > Metazoa > Chordata > Actinopteri > Gobiiformes > Gobiidae > Chaenogobius > Chaenogobius annularis. Next base: position 693,509 of record BJKM01000150.1, on the reverse strand, counting down.
CCTCTTGATAGCAGTAGAGTTTTGAACCAGGTGCAAGGCTATTTGCCTTGCCATACAAATCTTGAGATTGATTTGTACCATTTAACAGCCGGATGGGGATGGAAACAGGAACATACATTTTTATAGTTTCGATCCTTTGACTTAGACTTAAGTATGGGATAAGAGACTCTTTTTAAAAAAAATATTATATTATCAAAAAAAGGAGAATAATTTTTAGTTTAAGTAAAAAGGCATCACATTAGGTATGGAAATGTCTGGTTTGGTCAAATATAATAGAACATCATCTGCATAGCAGGCAATTTTATGTTCCATTCCATCAATTGTAAAACCATGAATTGTTTTTGAGTATCTAATATACTGGGTTTATGGTTCCAAGTACAGCCCTGTCTCACTTCTCTTTCCAAAATCAGTTGGTCTGTCAGGTGACCGTTGATTTAAATTCTTGACGTTGGATCATTATAAAGAGCCCAAATATTTTTTATGATTAAGTTGTCTATTTGAAATGTGTTCAGCACATAAATCTCAGCATTCACAGTAATTATTACATCTTCATTTTGCTGTTTTTCTATGACTCATGTGTAAAGATCGTCTTTTGTTATCTTGCGTTTGTTATTTGTTAAATAAATCCTGTCTGATCATCGTGAATTAAGTTTGGGAGTATTTGTTCCATTCTTTTGGACATAATAGAGGTGTATATAGGATAATCCACATTCAGAATAGAAATGGGTCTATATGAGGCACAGTCAAATCGGTCCTTCGCTTCTTTAGGTATTAGAGATATGATGGCTTCTTTCCAATTAGGAGGGGTCTGAGTGTTTCTTTTAGAGCTTTATACCATCACTCCTTGGAGATGTATTGTTCCTTAGTCCCTTTATTGCACCTTCTATTTACTAAATTGTTTTGTTTCAGCTCCTAATTTTTTTGTTTTGCTCTCTGGTCATGACAGGCACATTGAGGGTGACTGGAAAATAATTATTTTATCACCTGAAATTTTAGAGATTATTATTAATTTTTTTTAGAGAAAGACAAAGATTGTATTTGGTCTTGTTTAGTTAAAATTACATTAATCTCGTATTTTGAAAATTGCTCTTTCAACTTGTTGTTTTCTAATATTATTCTTGATATCTTTGTTGGGTAAAGAGCATTTTCTTAACTGCTTCCTGTGAATCCAAATCATTAATTTCTTCTCTTATCGTTTACATTTTCTCTAGCAGTTGGGGATTTCCCTTCTTGGCTTGATTTACTTCCAGCAGTTTTAGTTTTTCTTGCAGATCATTTATCTTTTTCTCCCTTTGTCTCTTTTTTACCGAAGCAATGGCTATAATTTTACATCTCAACCTATTTAGCAGCATCCCAAACGATGAGCAGGGAAATTTCCCCGTTGTCATTTGGAGTAGATTGTGTGTGCATTAGAAAAATGGGCGTATTAGCATGCACTGGGGTTCATCTCCCTCCAGATATCGATCAGTCCCATATTCTTAATTCATTTGTAGAATTTGCTATTCATTTCTTATCCACAGTTTCATATGTCCAGTATAGGTTGAACACGATGACTCTAATCACTGCCACAGATTAGGGCTCCCTCAGTGCAGTTTGCAATCGGGTCTTTGGGCCTTTCCATGCAGGAGAGGAGGTGCGTCATTCAATAGCCCGCTGTCATAAAAGGAAGTCTCCCAGGGGTAACACAGGGCAATGCAGGTTTAAACTAAGCTTGGACACCTCTCAAGCTCCGGGCTGTTTTGCCATGGGAGCACAGTGGAGGCGGCAGGTTCACGAGAACGTAAAAGGCATTCATGTATATGCGTTCCAGAAACCCACCTCCTCTTGTGCATGGAAAGGTGACATTAACATGCCAAAATCACATTCTGCTCGGCCTTAGGTGAAAGTAGGGCTCGGTCTAATACCTGGAAGGGAGCTGAGGAGAAGAGCTACATGACATTTAATCTGAGGAGAAGCCATTTGTTTCTATGGTAAGGATTATTTCACACTTGCCAATAGTTTGAAAAGGGTACTCTTGCTGTTTACAAGTCGACTTCATGTAATGCCAGTTTTATTCCTGTTTTATTCCTGCGATGCTGAGTTCATGATGAGTTCACGCTCAGTCTGGTTCAGACCTATTTTAGTCTTTTTATAAGGTGCGTTCACACACACACACGCGCACAACACATGCACACATACACACATACACACACACACACACACACACACACACACACCAGTTTAGTTCTGACATACTCATGGTTTGGTCCTGGTCTAGTCAAGGTTTAGTCCCAATTTTTATATTGTGATTGTGAAAGTGTGAACGTGTCCTTAGTTCAATCCAGTTAGTCTTTGTTTGAGATAATGCATCTTTTCCTGTTCTGTAAAGCACTTTGAATTACTTTGTGTACAAACTGTGCTCTACAGAAAAACCTTTCTTGCATTGCCTAGGAAAAATTGGTACGGGAGGCCTCAAGACTGGAGATATGTGGTGTGTGGTCTGCTGCGGTCTGCATCGGTGTGTGGGGCAGCAGTCCAACATAGTCAAACAGTAAATCATCATGAAGTTTGGGCATGGTGTGGGGGAGGAGCTGGACTCTGATTGACGTGTTACAAGGGAGGATATTGTCCCAAATCAGGACTATTCAGGACTTTCCCTCTCACCGGCTTCACAATTTGCTGGTCAGCTACAAGAGCTCGTTCAGCAACAGACTGTTACTGAGGGACACATGAAATCACTCCGCTGTCGCCATCAAACTGTCAAATCCTCTTTGTAAAGTCATTGTGTACTTGTAAAATTGTACATGAAGATGTAAATAAAAGCAATTCTGATTTTCATGTGGTGTTTGTGCAAGTGAGAAAACACCCAAAGTCTACATCAGGACTAAATTGGTATCAAACAATCAATCAGTGTAGGGGAAGTGTGAATACAGTCTAAGCAAAGTAGAGTAACGTTACATCGAAATATTTTACACAAAAATTTGAAAAAAGAATTCATATCTGAAGGAGAGGTGCAAAAAACACAAATGTTCAAATCATTTAATATTGTCTACATGAAGGTTTTGTCACTTGTAAAGCACACAGTGGGAAGAGTACTGTTACACTGTATACATTATATTACTAGGAGTAAAAGTATACTGGAAACCACGTACACAATTTTCAAAAAGTTACCATTTACTAAGTAAGTACCGCCCATTTCTGAGTTGCACTGTTGAACAAAAGCTTTTTGAAACCTGTCAACTAATGAGAGCCTAAAGCCAAGAAATCTCTATCAAATCCTGAAATTGTTTACTTATACATCTGTAAAGAAGAAAAACAATATTTCTTTTTCTTAAAATAAAACGGCAAGTGTTGAGAAGCAGGCGAATGCTTTTAGACCTCCACAGGTGTTCAAAGCAAACGGCAAAGTCAACAATTACAGAAAAAGGAACAAGTTTCTACAAGTCGTTTACAATTTGTGGTGGGTTCATGTTTACTGTGACCACAAAGAAACGCTGAGCAGAAAAAGGAAAATCAATACAACTGTTTAGGGCCAGAGATAACTTTTATGTAACGTTATAATGCTTCAAGCTACAGTCAAAAACTGAGATTCTGCTAAGATCATATCATTCCACTTTATTATCAAACAGAAAATGTCCTCAAAGTAAAACCGAGATTGAATTTCGAGACATTGTCAGCTTGTGGGTGTGGGGTTGAGCGTGTGTGTGTGTGTTTGTGTCAATTTCTGGTGATTTTTTTTTTTTTTTTTAGAATACTACAAATTTCCAGATTTTATGTTTTTATATTGTTCATTTGTATGTTGTAATGTTGGACGTTACTGCCTATTGGCCAGGACGCCCTTGGAAAAGAGGTTTTTAATCTCAATGGGACTCTCCTGGTTAAATGAATTAATAAAAAATATATATTTTATTTGCAAAAAAGGCTTACAATTGTAAAATGTAAAGGCTTACAATTTCTGCTTTGTCTAGCAGTATTTACATAAGCCAAATCTACTATAGTGCAAAAAAAGTATGATTCCATCCCTTCTTGAGCAAATCCCCTCAACTATATTGTCATTAATAAGATGTGTAGAAGGTATCAAAAATAAAAGTATCTTATCTTGGCCATCTGTTTTAGCAAATCTGATGCAGCCTTAACCATACTTTGGATATAAATCCACGTTTCCATGTGTGTTTCCATGCTCAGGTCCTGGCTCGCAGGGGTGAGCAACTGACATCACCCAAACGAATATTTTCTGAAAAAAATCTAAATTGTACCCGAATTATACTTTTCCTCATGAGGTTGATCTACACAATTCAGTTTGTGATGCTGCGAGACGTAGCTAAAACTAGAGTAAACAACGTCCGATTTAGTGTCAACTTTTTCTGCATTTATTTAACTTCTCTTCACCTCTACATGTAATTCGTTGGGTTTGGAAAATCTATATTTTCAGTCTTGACTGAAATCGTCAATGATATGCTTGCATTTTGAATGGGAAGTTCCATGGCCAATCCTCTGGCAGAAAAAGCATGTGGTTTGGAGCAGACTTTGGAGGAAGACATGTTTTGGTGGTTAAATGGCAATGGTTAAAAGGCTTTTCATGTTTCTGTTAAATGAAAACCCATTTTTATTTGGAAAAGAATTAATGAAATAGAATTGAAAAAAACAAAACAAGAATTGATCAATATGAGAAAATCTAATTGTGATTACATTTTTATTTAGGCCGGTCACAACAACAGCAACACAGTTTGAAATATGATAATTACAAAAACATATTACATTGAATTATGATATTGGAACCATTTAATGTAACTGAAACAAAAACCTTAAAGGCGCGATCACAGTGAAGCTAACTAACATTAGCATGCTAACGGCGCACTTCCGCTTTCGGATAACACGCTCAAACCTTTTGACCCCACTAGATGCTTTTACAATATATCTGTCCCGGAGCCAATCAAATTCTACTTTGTTACATACAAAATCCAGTACAGAAGAATAACCCTTTTTAAAATGAACGATATTGTTAAAAAACATGAACTGCTATAAATAAATAGCAGTATAAAATGCTAAACGAGTCATATGTGTGACATATTCAACATCATATTACAAAAAACAATATGATAAAAAATAATGTTCCATCTCTCATTTATTGAATGATAACTTGATATAGTAATAATTATGACAACCCTAATAATATGTAAAAGCTTATCTATTTTCTCTTGCTGGCCTTGACCCTCTCGTCCAGCGCCTGAAGGTCCTGCTCGTTCACTGGTTCAGCTTTGGTCACTAGAGCTTTGCCCCCGCCTAAATCCACACACAAGGTCATAACGCAGCACATATCTACCAGCCCCTCCTGACACCTCCGCATCCCCGCCTCCAGCTCCCCTTTTCGGGTAGGGTCCCTCTTTAGGGCCGCTTTCTCAGCCACAGAGAACCCAAGCAAGCCTCTCAAAACCTCGTCAGACAGTTCGACGTCCAAGTAACCCGTGCCATCTGATATCGTTGCGCCGACTTTCCAAAACCCGTTGCTGCTTGTTAGTTTTCCAATTAACGTCACGATAAACGCTTTGACTACGATTTCAATACTGCCGGATGTAGGTTTGTTTGGCAAGTCATCTAAAAGGCAAATATATGAGAATGGAGAAGAGGTCAGCGAGACTGAGTTAGCACTTTTTTGTCCAGTATTGTTCGTGTTCGGTTGGTTGCTGGAGCTTGTCGCTTCCATTTCTCCGATAAACTCGAGGTCTTCATCCATAAAGTCATTGTTGTAAGCTGAGTCAGTTTTGGGTGGATTGTGGGGTCGAGTTGGTGGAGTTATGGGTTGATTTTGGGGTTGAGTTTGAGGTGGGTCACTCCCGGGAGCTTGTAGATTGACAATGTCCAGTTCGTCCAATGGGATGTCGTCAAAGTCCTCGTCTGGAAAGTCCTGGTCCACCATGCTGTAGTTCTGGTCGAGGGGGTCTTCTGGTTGGTTACTTTGGTCCTGGCCCCTGACTGAACTTCCTGCTCTACTGTTTTGAAGAACGCCGTTTTGGAGAGAGGAGGTGGACCCTTCAATTCTGTTAAAACAAATACAGAAAAATATTCTGAGCAAGTACCGTTAAATTAGAGTAGAGTAGAAATAGGCGATATACTGTATACGATGACCTTGTAGTTTAGACCTCAACAAACAAACAAACTGAAACACTTGTGATGTTTGTATCAGTTTGGATGTTCATGTTTCAGTTTTGTAAGCTGCTCCTGTATTAGAGGTGGGAGACACAGAGGATATTGTCTAATTCAAATGAAATTACATCCAAAAGAGACCAAAATGTATAGTGTAATCTCCCAAACAAGGGTAAGGGTAAGTGATATTTCTGCCCTTTTGGGGTTCATTGTTTGGTGCATTCATGTTTTATGCAATACTTGAACCTCAAACAAGACATTTACGGGCACATTTTTAGCACATAGATTATACATTGTTAAAATATTGCCTGAATACCATTATGGAGATTACAAACATTGCCAACCCCTGTCATGGATCTGATTTAAATGTGTACTGTGAACTGATGACTCATTATAACAAGCTAAACTAATCAAAAACGTCTATGCACAAACTAAATTGTTCATCCTAAACTGGACTAGGAGGGACTAAAAACAGGACTAAAACATGTACTAGAACTATAAACTCTAGATACATATGATCTCTCTAGAGACTCTAAACCCTATAGATTCTCTCTAGAAGCATGTCGTTTTTTTAAAAAAAAGTAAGTAAAAAAGCTTTTGAATCTTTGAAACTAGCACCAATAGAGCCAGAGAAAAACCACACGGAGATGCAAACTCTGCTCAGAAAGGTGGTGAGGAGAGCTAACCACAGTGCTGCCCAAAATATGTGCCAAATCAGAATATGGAAAAGGTAAGTAACAAGCATTAAATTGTGTTTTCACTTTGATAGTGACAACGCGCTTCAGTTGTATGATTGCCAAGCTATTTATGTCCCATAGATACTGCCGTTGTTGATAAGGCAAATTTTATTACATTGCCCTGGACATCTTCTTCATCCAAATGATCGGTGTCAATAAAGCAACATGACATGGTGTTAACTAGAATCACAAAAAGGACTTTACTAAAAAAGGGATGATGGAGGATAATTTACCAACCAAGCCAAGAATACACTCGTTTCCTATGCGCCAGGGAGGGGTTTAGAAGGATTTTAAAAGGCCCAGGGCTGACAAGGGCCAAGACAGATCAGGACACTTCAGAAAAAGGCCAATATATTTTGGTTTAGTTTTAAAGGATTCATTCAACAGATGGGGCTCTCATTACATGCTAAGGATGTTAGTTTGTGTGTTTGACAAATACAATTCCCACAAATGCCCAAAGATGCACCAGTGACGCTACTAGAGATAGTCCGATATGGATTTATTTGATTCTTTTTGCAGGAATACTGATATCAGATATTTGGCTTGGTGTTGTGGCCGATAAACAATATTTAAAATCAATAGCCAGATCCACCAATCCATCTTAAGTTGAAGTTAAGTTCACAACTTAACTTTTCACTTTAGTAAAAATAATAACAATGTAGTTCTCTGGGCTATAAAATTATTTGTGGCGTGACTGTGGAAACGTGCAGCCATAGAAAAAAATATCAGCGCCGAGACCCAACATCAGTGAAAATGTGTCAATATTAGTGAGGAACGGTGTTCTATTAAACATTGCGAATGAAAGTAAATTCAGGCCATCACTGTTGTTTGGTCATGATGTTTCTTCTCACAATAACTAACATTAAAATTTCATATTGTGACATTTCTTTTCTCAGCTTATGGCATGTTTTGGGACCTGTGTTTAGACCAGTTATTAAAAATATATTAGAAATGATTCGATTACTTAATTATTTGACAGTTATTGTAATTCTTTTTGAAGAATTTTTTGGCCCGTAGGCTGTATTAGACAGGACAGTTCCGGCGTGAAATGGGGATAAGAGAAGGGCCTGGCCACTTGACCACCAGGCAGCACAGTTACTTATTTCAATAATCAATTAGGTGTAAAAGTATTTTGGATCTTAGGTAATAAAATATAGTCATTGCACAAAGTGAAGATAATATATTTGATTTTTACTCATCGCACAATGTAAGTTTCGGGGGGGTTCTGTATATAATCGGAATCAGCTAAAAAAAATCCATAGTGTTTGCTGCACTTTCTTAGAGGGGCTTTGGTTCAAAAGCTGCTTATTATATATGTACATTCCTGCACTCCTGACTAAAAAGCCCAACTAGCATTCAAAAGCGTTTAAACCTTGTTCTTTTCTTGTGTTATTTTAGCCCGCGATAAACATTATTCTTCAATTCAAAATGTCACAGTATATTATTTTCCATGTGGAGTTGCAGCATTAAAATGTCAAGGCGTCACTTTACTAGCCACCCACCTGGAGGAGGCTGCGGTGCTGTGGATCCAGCCTGCAGAGCTTCCAGAAGAGTGAGTGCTTTCAAACAGAGAACCATAACCGCTGTCAGGAGCAGAGCCCACTCCACGGAGCTGCACCGCCTGCCCCCTCTGCCCCCCCTGCTCCCCCTGCTCCCCCTGCTCCCCCTGCTCCCCCTGCTCCTCCAGGCTGGCCAACAACTCCTGGTCGTCCAGATCCAAGTCCTCCAATCTAGTGGCGCCTAAAATGGGTAGGAAAAAGGTCACATTTTAAGTTAGCACATAAATAACCATTAGAGAATTTAAAATGCTAAATACTTCACTTAACATGTATTAACCCAGAAGTCACCTGCAACAGGTTGTTCTGTTGTTTACTTTTCAACAACCCTTACAGGAGTGACATGTTTGGAATATCTGAATAATGATATAAACTTCTATCACATTCATATTAACGAAGCAGCTAAATAAAAACGTTATCTTTGTTGTTTGTAGGCTGCACAGAGAAATGGTTGTTATTTATATTATTAGATATGGCAAATGTCAATGTCTAACTTCCAACTACATTTTGTAAAGTTCACTAATGTTTGCAGGATTTGTGGTGCTTGATGAAATAAACTAAAATTCAATTGCAATATTGTATTTTTGGTGTCCACGTGCATTATCAGGGTTTTCACAATGTAAGAACCTTTTTTTTTTTTTTTTTTTGTCCCAGTCCCCATTTTATGCATGTTCACACATAGTAGGAACTAGGGACTAGAGCCACAACCTTGGCAACATTTTAGGTAGGTACTTTCCAGTCAGACAAGGAATTCCTCTTGCAGTCATCCAGGATTCATAGAATCATAGAATAGTTTTATTATAAATGTCATTGTTTGAGCTTTTTGCGCATGACATTTATGTGCATGGTTAGTGCTCAATAGAGACATAATGAAGGGGAAATAAATACTTTTGTTTTTCTAACTTCCTAACTTTCACTTAAATATCTAATTCATCGTTGTAAGTCCCTGTGATGGCTAAAAATTCATTTTGGGGGCGTTTGAAGTGTCCGTCGTTGCCCCCTGCTGTCTCTGAGTGGAAAACCAGCTTTGCAGCATTTGCCGACCTCGACCTGAAGACAACTCTCCTGAGAAACCCTGTCTCTTTTTTTTTTTATCGTTTTGTGTTTATACGGTCTTACGATAAAGAAACGGGCGTCTGTTTTCTGTCAATGTATTTTCACAAGAGAGCAGCAGGGGGAGCTCTATCACTTAGTTACTTAGTTCTACTTTAAGAAATGTTTATTACGTGGTCATTCGTAATCATTTATTTGAAAAGGCTTTTAACTGTGTACTTTGATAGTGATCAGTTGTATTGCTGGGCTTCAGATGACGTCACAACATTCTATAGGCCAATAATATATAAAACAGATGGCGGGGCAGCTAATATAATTATTGTTAAAATGCAGTTTTATGTTGTAACACAAGAAGTTAATAAGTCTTGTCACCAATAGAAATGATCAGTTGAAACATTTGTGAATTTACCTTTGAGATATTTCATGTACAATGCGATCTATAGGGTAATCAGGGTCTTGCCCCCATCTGGGAGTATGAAATCATTTTGCCTAATGCTTCTCTCTAGACGTTTTGCAGGCATTCAACAAACATGGCCTATTTTGCCAATTAAGTTTGTATTTCGACATTTGATTCCAAGCCTCTGTAGCAGGGCTATTCAACTTCATTTTCCTGAGGGCCAAGGCCTCTGGGCCAGAGGTGCACAACACGCCACTGTAACAACATTTTGGGTCTCGAAAATATCCCTAACAGTTAATAAAAAAAAATAAGAGCTGATAGATTCGATTTTTTGGAAAAATAACATACAAAATGCTTTGCAAAACTACCAATCCAGTGCTGAACCAGAATTAAACTAGGACTAGACTAGTACCAACCAGGTCTGAAACAGGACTCAAAACAGCTTTAAAGAAGAATTAAACAGGGGCTAAACCAAGCTCAAACTAGTACTAACCCAGAAAGAAAAAACAGTAAACAAGATTAAAAAAATTAAATTACTTTGAGGGCCTGATTTGGCCCACAGGCCTTATGTTGAATAGCCCTGCTCTATAGTTTTAAGGTGAAGGGTAGTCGAGAAATCTATAGAGGAATCTGTCTTTTAAATGCAGATGTTTTGACATGGTTCATATTTACTGGGCCTATTCATGTGTAACAAAAACGGACTCAAAAGTTGAATGTCTTCACTGTCAAAGGAAAAAAAAAAAACGATTATTATTATTTTTTTCCCAGGTATGCTTAAATTTTTGTCATTGTTGTCGTTTGAAAGGACTTTCAGATTAAAAGTAAGATAAATCCTTAACAATCCCTAACAAATAATGAAAAGGGTCAGCAATTGCAATCAAATAATCAAATTCTAACTATAACAGAAACATTTAAAAGATCATAGTCTGGAAAGAAGGTGAGAAAAGGAGGCACAAAAATGTAATTCATGGTTTACCCAAATAATGAATATATTACGTTATTTTTAGAACAACGTGAAGAATCTCCGTGACGATATATTGCCGTATCGATTTTTTTTAAACACAACACCACTATCAACTAAAGGTCTACAGCTCTAAATTCCTCAGTATATCTTCATCAACAGTTAAAGTCAGTCATAGTCACATCATCACACTTTCACCTCATGCAAATTGGGACTAAACCCGGACTAAACCCAGACTAAACCTGACCCTAAACCTGGACTAGCTCAGGATTAAACAAGGACTAGAATAGGGGCAAACTCCACTAAAGTCCACATCAGGACAGAAATAATAACGTGTGTGAACGCATCCATAGTTTTAGCTTTTCGAGTCACTTTTGTAAAAATGGTTGAGGAGTGAATCATAATAGTGAGTTCCATCTTGACTTGAATCCTTTGCCATAACAGAGGAAGGAGCCAGTCACCTTGTTGTGCAGGAGGCGGCTCTTCCTCCTCTGGCTGTTGCTGCTCCTCTTCAGGCAGACCCAGGGTTCGACACAACAACCTCGGCTGTAAACCAAAAATATATACACATTCTGAAACCCCCTGGGCAAACACTGGTGACAGTAATAATGTGTACTTAAGCTACACATTGCATAGATTAAAAGAACTTGAATTCAGAAAATTCATTTGGATTTGTTTGGCTCAGTCTAATGTGTTTTGTCCCTGCACCGACCTCTAAACTTGAGAAGCACCCCCTTTACCGTTGCCATGGTAACAGAAGCAGGAAATGTTTCACCGTTTGGCTACAGGAAGGCACCATGGTTACAATCTCATAACCCTTCAGATGAATAATTCATTTAGATCATTCATTTGAGAATTGGTATTCGTTATAGCTACAATTGAGGTGTAAGCTAATCAATTTAAATTTAGCCCCAACCTAAATCCAAATTATTTTATCAATATCACCTTTTCCCCATCTCTTTATAGATGGAGGTCCTCAGAGGCACTGCAGGGGGATGCCCAAAGATTGTCCACACAACAAGCAATATAATATTATTGAGGTTAAAATCCACTTTACATGATACAGTGCAAAGCCAAGTCACTAGTTTTAATGTGAATCTAAAGAAAGAAAAAAAAACATTACATATTCTTTCAAATACATTTCAAGTTATTACTGGGGGGCCCCGTTGGATCGTCAGGGTTGATAAGGGGGCCACGGCGCCTCAGACTGAATGGCTGATGTAGAATAACAAAATGTATTGGAAATTCATGTTTAAAATGCCCTTAATATCAGAATACAATTGTCCTCTGAATAATTCATCTTTACAGTTCAGCAGATTCAGCAGGTAAATAAGTGTGTAAGTCTGCAAATCATAATAAATGTATGATGTCGAATAGTATAACAATAAGCATCTCTGTTTCGATACGTGGATCGCCAAGAAGTCCGATCGATATTTGAAGTGCAGCCCGAGTTGTAACAATTTAAGACTAAATGTCGACTTCACAAACCTGATTATTTCTGTCCACCAGGTCGTCCACCTCTCCGCCGAGCAGTTTGACATTAGTGGGTCCCAACAGCATCATCCCCAGTCTGCAGGGGATGTCGCCCTGTAACCGCAGCTTCACTCCAGGCCTGGGCCGCGAAGGACCATGGGAAAGAGGGTGGGCCATAGAAGGACTTATTAAGTATTACCAGCAGAAGGGTAGACTGTATACTTTGACTCCTACTGCAGTAATATTTAGTTAGTACTCGAGTAACAGTGTTGGTCACTTTCCCCACAGTGAGTAAGTATTTCAAGTGACAAAAGCTGTATGTTGACTATATCAAATTATTTTAAAATGTTTTTATTGCTCTTTTATTTTCTTTTTTTGTGATCTATCTTAAGAAAATATCAGATATTGTGTATCATTCAATATTTTGTCAACTGTTACGTCCAAACAGACAGTAGTAGTTTCCCTAAATACATAATAAATAAAATAAATAAATACATTTTTGAATAATAGCATTTTGAACTAACTAACTCTTACTTGTGTACCGAATCATTTCAAAACTAATCACACACTGCGTCTGCAGAAAATACACACATTTCCAAATTCCCTCAGTTCTAAGTAACAGGTTTTGTCTCCAAACCTGAGCGAGGCGCTGAGGGCTGAAATAGGCTGGTACTCCATGGCCTCCATGTTCTGGACTCCATCAGTCACCTGTGCAGCAAGGTGACAAAGAGATTTCTTGTTATGGAAAAAAGAAAGCTTCCGCACAGTGTTATCAAATTTGCCAGCGAAATAGGAATTGGCATTTTGATAATAAAGTGGTGGAAAGTTACTTTTTTATACAGATTAATAGCAGCCTGCGTAATCCTTAAATGGGCGTGTTTGACAGGTGGATTAGCCAATCAGGGACATACATGGTCCGACCGTCTCAAAACAAACACGGCTGCTCGAATAACATCGCGGACTTCGGCAGAATAAATGAGCGAAGCACAAATCTGTCAATCTGAGGTGAGAGAAGTTTGACTTAGTTTGACAGGTGACCAATGAGCTCGTCTGCTTCACACGTGTCACGGAAGTAAACAAACCCAAATGGATTGCACGGTTCTGTTCGAGTTCGGCTCGAGGGGTGTCAAAAGCAGGCATGTCCAAACTACGGCCCGGGGGCCAAATGCGGCCCTCAGACCATTTTACGTTGGCCCCCCGGCTTCTTGCTAAATTGGTCCAAACAACAAAAAGTGGTACTTTTTACTGTCAAATTGGACAAATTCAGGCATTTTGATGTTAAACCAACCTAATATTAATGTTCCAAGTCTTATTAAAAGGTATGGAGGTTCTTATCAAGGACAAGTGTCAAATGCTAAAATATCAAATGATTCACTTCGTTGTCGGTTCTGTGTGCCTCTGCTCCATATAAGTTTCAAAAATGCGGCCCTCTGTGAAAAAAGTTTGGACACCCCTGATCAAAAGGGAGTGTGCACCGGAATGATGTAGTTTTTTGGGCAAATGAATTTATAGCAGATGATTTGAATTGACTAAAATACTATCCATGTAATTGTAATTAGCTAAATCATAGAGCTACTGTCTCTGCTCCACACTGATTGGCCAAAGAATATGTGGATTGCAGTTTAATTCAGCTGTAAACTGTTTAGTTAATCAAGCATTTGTAATAGAGAGAGTGCTTTGAGTAGTATTTTTCATGCATACTTTTACAAATTTGGCCGGAGTAATTTAAGATACTGAACGTCTCCCAGCCTTAGTTGTAATTCAGTTATGGGATTAGTGGGAATTGGTCGCTCACCATCGTGACTGCATCTTCACCCAAAGACATAGCGCCGGGACGTTTAGAAAGATTTTCGTTTTCTATATAGAGAAGACCAGGCTTTACAAACTGCAGTCTTTCGGCCTTGTGTCCTCTAAAAACCTTTGCTTCCCGTGGGTTTGCGCCGCACGGACCACTCTCAAATTGTCAAGAGATATGAGTGAAAAAAAGATGGAACAAAGTCAATTGGTATGTTTGCTAAGCAACACGTGCTCTATTCTTAAGCGAACCACCGACCACTGACAAGCACATTACTTAAGGTGAAAACTTACAGTCTGTGCCTTAATGTATTCCGGCAATTTACTCTTTTTTTTTTTTTTTTTTTAAATGCTCCCACTGCAGCGTACAATACTGTGCGATTCAGAGCGAACAGAAATCTTTCAACAAATACTTGAAAACTGTGGCATAATGTAAGCCTTTTGTTACAAAACAGTTGCAGATTTTATATTTATGATAAACATTTTTCTCTGTTTAAAAAGCTGCTCCGTGTGACGTTTGGGTCCAACGCCTGCTTGTCTCCCACGGAGATGTTGTGTGCTTTACCTGCGTGGCATTTAAACTTGTTGATCTGTATGGCAATAAGCAAGAAAACAACCGGGTCAAGTTGCACAGGTCAGATCTGTGGAGAGGTGACCCCGATCATAGTAAGAATGGTGGGGGTTTTTCAAGTTTTTTTTTTTTGCGTCAGAATCACTGTAAATGTTTTCATCTTTCTGTGGATTACCTTGAGTTATAGAATACTTGTCCCTTTCAACCTACAGCAATACAAAAATCTCTTACCAGCATTGAATCTTTTCAAAATAAGACCATGCCATAGAGCTTTTTAAGTGAAGTTTAAAGCAAGAGAACATACTGCACACAACGCAAAGGGGCCAAACCCATATTTAAAGCGACACTGGATGACACTTCACCACCTTTGCCTCTGTGAGTGAGTGAGTGAGTGAGTGAGTGAATTGTGTTGGTTGGAGAGGCCCATGGTGCATGGATTGGCTGCCTTGCTTTCTAGGGCAGCTCCAGTGCTGTGAAAGGCTTGTAAAAAGACATTATTTACTAATGTGACACCTTTACCTGGATAATGGTAATAAAAGTAGGTGCACTATGTAACTTTTCTGATGTAAGGTCTGTCACCCGCTTGTCCCCATGGAGAGGTCATTCCTTTGCCAAGTGTTCCCTAGTATAGGCATTAAAGATATATAATACGGAGACAAGCGGGCGGCTTTCAAGGTACTTTTGCTAATAAAAACAGCCCCAAATGAAGTAGAAATAGAAAACATTTATGCCCAAAAAGTTAGAACGTTTTCAAACAAAGCTAACAACCTGATTAGGGCTACACAATTTCATGCTCATATTATCATATGAGATTTCAATTTCATTTTTAATTTTTAATAAACGTTAAAAAAATCCAATATAGCAGAACTCCACCAGAACGTAAAAACTACATTTAAAAGTAAACTTCATAATTTAAAGAAAAAATGCAATGATTATTTATGTTTTTGTTTGTTATGTTAATGCGATTTTATTTATTTTTGTATGTGATTATTTTATGCACATCTGTTCTTGTTTAGCAAAGCACTTTGAATGAATTATGCTCTACTAAAGAAACTTGCCTTGCACACTAAGTACTGTGATTAACGACTTTATTTGGGGCTTTATTTTTACCATGTCAAATGATGCTTTGACAGAAAAATGCAGTTGTATAGTTACTATGCTTTACTTTTTGTGGACTGTGGTGTAGAGTGTCGCGGACCTGCAGCAGGAGCATGCGCGTTTGCCGAGACTCCCAGGGCCTCTGTGTTAAACTGCCGTTACCGCCGACCACCTCGTCATTACTGCAGTCTGTGCCCTTCCCCACTTCTGCAGCTGCCCATACGCCGGCTGACTGACGTTCCAGCACTGAGTCAATCTGAACATGTCACAGCCAAAGTTACTCGATATGAACAGGCTACAAATACATAACACCAATGAAAATAACAAAATGCGAAGAATTTCTGCGCAAAATATGAATCTGTCATTTCTAATCGTCAATGATCAGCTTCAGTTCTTTTAATTTGAGAGTGAGCTCGGCACTGCCAATCTCCTCTCGTCAGTAAAAGCATGTGATTTGGAGGCAGAGTTCAGACTATTGACGTAGAAATGTTACTATTTTTGGTGCAGCGTTAAATGCGCAAATATGACGTGTCTGTACTGGTTATTGTGCAGGGAATTCCATATTGGAAAGCCATTTTTTGCACTTTGTCTTATAAAATCGCCTAAATTCTGTAATTTTTGCAATTCGATTTTGATCAAATATTTCTACAACACAACCGCTTGTATTTAAACCAGGATGACGCTGACCGAAGCAAGTCGCCGAAGTGAGCAGTTTTCATTTCGCCGAGTAAGAGACATCGCTACAAGAGATGCGTTTTATTAAGTCATGTATGTTGCACAACGCAAAATATTATCATAAACGCATTTAGGGTAGACTATGAAAGATTTAGTTCATAATGCTCATTTTATAATGTATTTTATTATTAATTACCAAATGTACATGGATGCTGATAATCTGCTGTAGATCAATACAATGCCAATCTTGACTTCGATGGAAAAGGTCCAATTATGTGCAATTTCTATAGATTTCTAAGCTTCGATCCTTGTTCAAAGGAGGATTTAGTTTCTGAAAAACATCTCGGCATGAGTTTAGCCAGTGATCTGTTTTGTATTTCAGTCTTTTCTCAAATGTCAATGGTCTAGACTTGTTTGAAAGGTGCACTGTGTGAACTGAATCTCTTTAAAACTCATTCAGCCCTATTTGGTTAATGTATTTGCTTTTACTTTAATTTTCATCTCGTTTGCATGCCTTGGAGGAGCTTGAAGACATAGTATTTGTTGAGGGGGTGTCTGTCCTGAATTGGAAATGGTTATTTTCTCTTAAATGAGCTCTGATACATGCTGTCTGCAAGTTTGTTTAAGGCTAAATGCCTGTGGAACACCTTTGTCCTCTCCACAAACTATTTATGCTAAAAATTAGTGTGTTGAATATAATGGAATTGTAATTTGCGGAATTTTGTTTTGTTTCCCGGCAGAGCAGACTTTCTGTCTGGGGACTCTGCGGATGAAAAATAACCCTGTAGTGTGGCACTAACTGGAGCTTATTTAGAGAAATGTTCATTAATGAGCAATGTCCCGAAGAGTCGGAGCCGAGGTCCCGTGAATACTTAATAAAACTAGCGCAATGTCAAAATAAATCACCCTAATGTTTGAACCTTTTATACCAGGGATCCACAAGAAAGACACAAAAGAACAGTCGTCTGCTGGTTCGAGCTAACGGGAACAGTCTTCTGGCTTTGAGCGAGGCCTTCTGGAAGAACAGGGTGGTCCAGATCCCTCAGGTCTGTCAGCAGCCACTGGTCGTACACCTACAAGAGGATTTTGAAGTTATATTTTCCCTGTCTGAGAGGTTTCCCATAGAGGAATCAATGTCCACCACAGGTTTGAGAGAGTCACACGCGTTGTCGAGTCCCAGGCTAAAGGAATGAAATCTCAACATGACATGGATTATATCAAGTGGGGCAGTGGCGTTGAGCAGAACCTTAATCTACTGCAGACAGCAAGCTCTTTAACGACAGTCCGAATATTAAACTCCCGATTGTACCAGAGAGGTTGTTTCTTCCCCCTGACCACGGGACCCCTTTTGCAATCTCTGGCACCCCACAGGGATTTAGGTTGGGAAGGCCCGCTCAACACATACTGTGTCTGAGTTTAGCCTTTAACACAATTAAACTCCTACGCATTAAAAAGATCTCGGTAAGTATGGTGAATTAGGTTGGATACTACAATCACAATATAACCTGGCATGCCAACAGCTGCTGTATAATCAGATGCAACACAATCATAGAGTCAAACCAAAAGCTTAAGGGGGGACTAGAAGACTAGAGTGAGGAAGTTGAACACTTTCTTATTCTGCAATATAAAACTGAAAAACTTAAAATTAAAGGCCATTGTCAGAGAAGTAGCTCAGTTCAGCTGGTAGAGCGATTTCCAGTTCAATCACTCTAACATATTTCTGATGTTTCCATATTGACGATGGACATATTTGAGACAATGAACGTATGAATATAATAACAGTGAACAATATTTTTAAATACCATTAGTCATTTGTCTTGTAACAGTCTGTCTAATGTTTTGGTCAATACATTTAGAAACGAACATCACAAGTTATTCCTACCTGTTTGTTGATTTGTTGCTGTGTGAGCTGCCCCGCTCCTCCGGCCTCCTCCTGCAGCCACTGTACACAGGCTTCGAGCCAGGTGAAGGGCACCTGGACCTGGCAGGACGACTGGAGCCAGCCCTGGGCAGATCGGACCACGATCTGGGCCTCAGGTGCCATCCGGCGCTCGGGACCTTCTTGACCAAGCGCACAATTTCTCCTGCTTCCTCTAAGAATGTAGATAACAGAAAACAAGCTTTGTAAAGGTTGCTTGCTGTAGGCAACAACAAATAACATCTAATTGAAATGAGAAAACGAACATACCACAGTTAGAGACTGAAAAGAAAACCCTAAACTCAATGATAATAAAACAAATGGAGCTCAACAGTTACCGCCCACCGCTTAGCTGCAGAAGAACATTTTCCATACATTTTTTCCATAGGGATTTTGAATTAATTTTTTTAAGAAATGTTTTCGCTGGGCTAATCAGCTCGGTGGTAAGTAATGAGCATAAGACCTACAATTTTATTTAAAATCTGGATCTGAAACTTAATAAACCGCCAGATTTTTAAGTTTTAGGTGATTTAGAACCACATTATGGATATTATTTACTACAGAGCTGCTTAGCTTCCATCGTGCCCTTAAACTCTCAATATAAATTTTTTTCTGTCTTTATGGAAAAAATAAATGAGAAATGTACTTCAAAGTGGGTCTACAGGCAGATTTCAATTTAGCACATGCTGCAACCAATTATTATTTTACAAGCTGAATAGTCAGCCGGTGTCCTCATTCGTCCAGGAGTGTTCCATCATAGAAAAGGATTCAAGTGCTGTCAGAATAGGCTGTGATTATTTCTGTGATTAATAAATTATTATTTTGTATTGTACGCTGAATTTCAAAAGATATTTTTAAGTCAAAAGTTAAAATATGGTGCCTGAAGGCTTCTAAACAAAGTGTATTATTGATGAAAATCTGAAATAATTTAATTCTATTTTGCTTTAATAATTTCACCATACTTGAGATCAAATATCTTTTAGTCTGTATAGTCCAGATAGCCCAAAAATCACATATTTTTCAGAACACATTTGTAGAGGCGTATTAACTGGGTATTTCGATTTGATTGCAGTAAATTGTGCAGCTCTACTACTACTACTACTACTACTACTACTACTACTACTACTACTACTACTACTACTACTACGTAGCGCTATTTCTGGAGTTAATTGCAAGCCTGTCAATTTACCCTAGCACATTAACAATTCTACGTGAAATGAAAAATGCAAACAATCCTCATTACTCGTTAAATTCAACGCTTGTGTAGTGATTCTACCTTACTGACCAAATTTACTTCAGCATTCAGCCGCCATTCCCGCTACTCAAATGTATCCGGAAATAGTACGCGAACTAACTTGATTGGCGTCGAGTTCAACCAATAAAGTAAAGGCTTTTTGTAACGTCAATTCTAATCCACCAACCACAAGGCTCCTCATCGCGGGCACAGTGCGATTTGGGTTTGGTAGAGAAAGAACGGGGACGATCGCTCACGCAGGTTAGTATATTACATTAATTTAAACGTTTTCCTCGATAAATAACGTACATTTAAAACCAGAAACTGTTTGATTTTAAACAATGATACCACATGCTCCCTTTAGCATGTGTGTTGTGTCAAACGAGCTAATTTATATCATGTTAGCTCGTATTCAACCAAAATGGCAACATGGCGAAATCGGTTAGCTGTTAGCTTGTTTGGGTTTCTCATTTAGTCGTGGTTTAGGGTGTCCTTTTTTAAATCAGTTGCTTACCGAATGGATTTCTGTGTTCAAAACAGAAGTATCGTGATATGCCGTTCATCAAACTACTGTTACATATGGGAAGGCGTGTGTGGGTGTAAAAGAATCGCCGCAAAAGCTAAGTGGCTAAAAGCAACAGCTTTCTTCTCCTCGCTGTAGCATTAGCCATTTTAGCTTCGACGGAGTTCCATCTTTTTCCATACGCCATAACTGAACGGATCCATTGCCAACATCCACACGGTTTTACACGGTTGAACCGACCATTTTGGACTCGAAATATTTGGATAATCTGTTATGTTTTTTTAAATCTAAATTCGTCAAGACATGTTTTGATTCGCGTCTGCTGTACAACGATTAATCATCTAATCGTGACGAGTCGAAAATAATCGTAGTCGTATTTTGATGACCTTTTTCTGGGCTATAGAGACTCTTAAACACACACGAAAAGAACTTTTATAATTTATTATTTTTGTTTTTACCAATAATATATTTTTAAATCTTCTTAATCTAGAGTACTTAAGTCACCATATTCAAAATGTCTTAATTTGGTGAGTCTCAATCTACAAATAACTAATATTTAAAAATAACAGTTTGACTCATTTACATAATCGTCGACTACTAAAATAATCGTCCGTTGCAGCCTTTTTAGTAAACTGTTCTATGTTTAAGTGTGAGTACTCACTCCATTGTCCCCTGCACTCCACACAATAACTTGCTCTGCTAATATGAAACTCAAAATCAGAAAGGGTTTATTGCAATTGTCAATTAACAAAATTCACAAACATAGGAACTTGTTTTTAAAAAACGTATCTGATTAAATGTTAGCGACAGTCACCTGATCTGAGTGTTCTTTTGAAGGGAATGCAAATTGCATCCTAAATCTGCAAAATCCAGACATCTGATTTCCTTTATTTTTAAATTCTTTGGTCTGTAGGCTTTAGTAGACAGTACTATGTTTTCATGAAATGGGGATGAGAGCGGAGGGAGGACATGCAGCAAATTGTCAGAGCTCACGACTCAGCGGCTGGCTGCACGCAGCCTGGCATTTGTGCTCCCGTCTTAACCTGTTATGACACACCTATTGTTTCCAATCCTCACTTAGTGTCTTTTAATTAAAAAGCGAGTCTAGTTTCTGGTGACACAAATGGAACCAATGCAAGTGTTGCACAAGCAAATTCACTACAGTTATTGCCCTACTGGTCAACAACTGTGTGGAATGTCAGCGCTTTGGGTCCAAGTGTAATGAAATGCATGTTACAATGTATTTGTGCTCACATGAATGAGTGCATTAGCTGCCCCATTGTGCGCAGCTTCTCCTGCATCTCCTGGAGGATTCACCTGGGAGTGAAGCTTAGTGGCTGCACTATACGATTAGTTCAAGTTTATATCAAATAACACTTTGGGTGTTAGTTAACAGAAAAACCGTGCCAAAAAGGGCTAATGCAAATGATGGAGTTAGCTTTTTGGCGTATTCACAATGCAAGGTAAACAGGGACAGTCGAATCAAAAAGTGTCTCTGGAGATGTTGGTGAGAATTATACTTTATTGTAAAACCCTGTACTGATAACGTTTACTGAATTAGAATTATGTGATCTTGATAAAATTGTGAATAGTTGTACTCTAACTAATGTCATACATGACAGCAGGCTAATTCACTCGTGTCAATGTTATACCCAAACCCCATTGATTTCACTATAGTTTGTGTGTAAACAGTGTTTTTGAAAAGCATATCTGATCGTTTCTCTTCAAACATCTTGCAATATTGTGTAATGGCAAGTCTAATAATTATCAATCTTAATGAAGATTTTGAATCATTATGAGACAATGGTTAAATCATTCCCCAAATGAAAACCCAAATCGACATAAATATATTTAGCTTAATTACTGAGGCGTCCATTTCGTTACAGAAATCCTCTTCTCTCGTCAGTCTGGAGCTTTTGTAAATCCTGTAAAGGGCTCTGTCTTTGTTCTGCCCTCGATTATTTGCACATCCTCAGTGCACTAAAATAATCCCCAATCTGTGAAACTCTAAAGTTTAATAGCGGCCAACACCATCGGTTTCAATGCAAATTCCCTGCCGCCATCACTGCCAGGGTGGAGTGTAGTGGCGCATGCTGGAATAGCATGACATGTTCAGGAGCTATACTGGGGCAAAAATTGCACTCAAGGGTGGGCACCATAATCTCTACTAATGAGAAAACACTGAATGAATGTATGTGGTCGATTGTTGAGTGAGAGATCGTCTTCGGCTGGAAAATGTCACATAATATCAGCGTGAGAGCACCTAAACTGCTGTATTTACTCCGGCGTCTTGTGTTGGCACAGGTTGCAGCCGCTGTGTGGTCCTCGCTCGCTTTCACCGCCTTTCAACACCCCCTTGTTCCCAAGATAAATATCGGTGAGTGGCACTTTCCTTTCAGTGTTGCTTTACCCGTCTGTAGCATCCAAGCGTTCCCCTGGCGCTGCACCGCCGTTCCGCCGCTGACGGGTTCGACCCCTGCGGCATTGAAGGATGGGTCAAATGCAGACTGCACATTTCCCTACAGGGACAATGAAGGCTAATCAAATCAAAGAATGGGCCCTGCGATGCTGACTGTCTGCTCTCGTTTCCCAGGCGGCCTTGCTGCTTCTCCCGCCTGCTGCAGCTTGATCCCCAGCTCCATCAACCGATTTACTCCGGAAGAAAATGGACACAGATATTGAACAGCAAGAAGACTCTACGTTCAGCAACACCGAGAGCAACGGTATGCCAAGTCCATAGAGTTCTATACAAAGGGAAATAAAGTGTTATTTCACACTACACCTCAAAGGTTTACCAGAATGAAATCAAAAGGGCACACTTTTTTTTGTCTTTTTTTTTTGTCTTTTTCTTAAGGTCATATGATGTCCTCTTTTGTTTCCATGGGATCTTTTTTAAGTGTAAAACCTGCTGGAACATCTACAAACACGTTCTGAAGTTCATTCACGTAATTCTTGTATTACTTTAGCAGTTCATATTTCAGTTTTCTTTCAAATATGAACTGAGTGATTCACTTTTAAACACATTTTCCTAACTCCTCCAGCTCTATTTTAGTGCGTTAGCTGCATCTTTGAGTTTTTGACACATTGCGGTCTGTCCTTTTTTTTTTTTTTTTGGTAAAGAATAATTGTCCCTGTGGATGGTGTGCACTGGAGCTGAATGTAGTTTTATTTATTTATTTTTAATCTCTTTTATGACAGGTAAGCGCCCTGCTGAGGATGCAGATGAGCAAAAATCATTCAAGCGCTCCAGGAACTCTGATGAGATGGTTGAGCTTCGTGTTCTCCTGCCAGAGCAAGGTAAATCACCGCTTTTTTATCAGGCTTTAAATCATAATTGATATAGGCCGTTATGCATTTGTATTTCCATATTTCAGTTGAGCATTAATTATAGTTCCGGCATTGTAACGTGGTCCTATGTTTTGACAGAATGCAGGGGCTGTGATTGGAAAAGGAGGCAAAAACATCAAAGCTCTCCGCTCAGACGTGAGTTCACACACCGAACACGCCTTCAGCCTGTTTACAGTTTTTTTTTTTTATGTTCTTACTTTTTCCTTGTCTCTCAAATCGACCAAACTTTCCCAAACGGCCAGCATTATTTTTTAATTTTTTCATTCGGAACTCTTAAGTATCCAGAAGAATCTGTGGCACTGTTGTTTTGGCTTTGACGACAAATCCCTCCGCAAGAGCGACATTCTCGTCGCGTCAATTCGCGCCGCCTTTTTTTTATTTTTTTTTCCTGTCAATACAATTCCCCCACTCGAGCCTCGAGAACTAATTTACAACATTCCAATTTTCTAAAAGCATTGATAATCGAATGATTCTGTATTGCGCCACTAGTGCCGCCAAATGTTCCTTTAAGCCTAAACTACAATCCGACGAAGAGCCTGGCCTGTTGAATTCATGAATTGATGTCATTTCTCTAGCTGTCCCGTCTTTCTCACTATCTCTCGTCTATTCCCAACATCTTCACACTTCTGCCACGTCCCATTTTCACTCGTCACCTGTTTTCTGTTTCTCTCTTTTGACACCAATAATCTGAGAGAATGATATTTGCAGACACAGTGTAGAGCCTGTATATTAAAATGTATTCCTCTCCCCTCTTCCCTCTCCCTTGTTTATTATTTTACTGTTGACTTTTGCCCACTTCCTCCTCTGTTGCCCATGTTCTGGACGGCCCCTCCTGCGCCCGCCCGCCCACCTGAACACCCCGCCCGGTTGGCCCCGCCCATAACCGTGCCCTGTCCCTAAACGGGCGCCTTACTTGATTGACATCTGTGCTCGAATGGCCCCTGCCCATGCCACGCCCATGCCACGCCCACGCCCAGTTCAATGCCAGTGTGTCAGTCCCAGACAGCAGTGGGCCCGAGCGGTATGTCCCTAAGCTCCTCCCTCTCACTGCCTGACTACAGGTCAAACAACAGCAAAACAACAACAACAATGAATGATGAATATTGAGCGTTATCTTAAATACTACGTAGTCATCCTGCCTCTGTCCAGATGCTGTGTAATTAACCTACTTGTTCTCACTGTACATTTTAAGCATTTATGTCCATCTTTGCCACATCAGCAGCCTGTTTTATTCTATACATGTTACATCATTCCACTTAGACTGGTATTTGAACTCTCGCTCTTTTCAAACCTATGCTTTTGGTCTTTTGAAGTGTTTGCCATGTGTTTGTTTTCATCTCTTGCCTTTTTTTTTTTTTTCTTTTAAGGGCTGCACGATTAATACAAAATAAAATACAAAAAAATGATTACTCTTAAGCCGGTCACTATAACAACTTGCCGCTCCGTAACTGAAATCTGGCACATCTGTTTCCCCTTTCTTTTCATGAACCTTTTTGTAACTCATTAAAACTAAAACTATAGGGGTTCATAATTAACATCTATGACTTATTTTATTTATTTTTTTCCATTATTCATAATATATTTTTAATGCTTTTCATTTCCGGGTTTAATGAGACGATCCTGGATATGTGTTATTGGCGTGTAGTCGTTTCAATATTATCGTTATATTTTTAACAATTAATTACAAAATGTTATCGTGACAGGCCTAATTACTATAATTTTTTATGTGAGATTTAAATTTTAAAAGTCTTTCTTCTCACAGTGCACATTTTACAGCTGTCCAGGAGAAGACTATTAAAAACTTTACAAATCATTTCAAAGCGTTTTTGTAGCGACTTAAATGACAGACTTAAACAGTTTTCCTGAATGAAAAGGGGCCCATGGAGACGATACATTTTTGCCATTTGCAGGGGTGATCTTGCCTCCTAAATTTCAGTCGGTGTTTGATTAATCTTGTAGCCCTACTCTTCACCCCTCTTGCCCTTCTTTAGTATGCATATATGTGGTGTTTGGAGGTTTTTTGTTATAGGTCCATCAATGGTTTCCTCATTTCAACAGATCATTCTTTTAAAAAAAACAAAAAACAAATCCCAGATCAAGCTAGTTTCCAGATCATGTGTGTGTTTGTGTCTCGTTGCCCTCAGTCCTCAGCTTGGCCCTTCCCATTTTAGCTTGGTTTCTGACTGATAAATCAAAGCACACACTCGCTCTCTTCCTCCCCATCTGTACCGCCTTTTGAAATATACTTTTTTAATGTCCTGCTTTTCATTTGACTTATGATCCATTGACTCCAGTGGTGGCAAATTTAATTTTCCCTGGTACAATCTACTCTGTTACACCTTCTCAGCAGTCTGCCATTCTGCTTTCATGTGTAGAGTGACTTTTCTAGATTTGTAAATTCATTATTTTTTTTGTGTTATTTTCAGCTCTCAGTGAGTGTACACAACAAAAATGAATTGCAAGTCCTTCATTATTAACAATTTTTTTAGAAAATGATTGTTTCCCATATTATACTTGAGACTCTAGAGGCAATGTTAATCATTCTTTAACATTTTATAGAGTATGGTTGCAACTAACGATCATTTTAGTCCTCAACTAGTTAAACGATTACGTCTATTGTATACGGAGATTTTTAAAAATGCATTTTTAATCAGATGTTAGAAATATGCTAATTAAATGCTTCTAGATAGAGGGCATTTACAGTTAAGTGTGTTTTTGATTAAAATCTTCTTAAAATATAACTTTTTAGATTTAATAACGCCCCTGTTTGATGTAAAATGTATTTGGCATGTGTTTTTAAAGTCTTTATAGTCCCGCTTGGACTATTTTAATTGTTATTTGTCCTAACTATTCAGCAATTATTTAAAATTGTCCTCAATAATGACAAAACACATTTACAATTTTATAGTCCCAAGAATGGATTAAATGTAAATTTTAAAAAAAATGTATTTTATGGATTGGCTCTCTTTATCCTTTTTGCAAGATTAAACTGCAAGTTGCTGCTCTTTGTAATCAAGAAAAAGTACTTAAACGGTTAACTTAAAAATAGATTATATATTACATTTAGTATTTTGCATATTTTAAACAATTTAGAGTTGACATTCAAATGATCCCTTTGACCATATTAGGGCTGCAACAATTAATTGAAAGAATCATGGCACGTTGACTATTAAAATCATTGTTATAGTCATTGTTCATCGTTTGGATAATACAGACTCTAAAACATGTGCCAAAAGAAATTTTTTATAACAAATACAGCAGTTTTATATCACCAAATTGTCAAGCAGAATAAATATTTTGATATTAACCAATAATATACTGATGTAAATAATGTATACCTTTTTGAATGTATGCCTTTTAAAAAATCTCAGCACACAATAGAAAAATGGTTTGACTCGTGGGCTACTAAACGACTGGTTTGTCGAATTGCCCAATCAGTGTCCCTGTAGCTGTGTGTAAATTTGGGAAACGCGTAAGAGTTCATTTTTGTGGTGTAAATGCACGAGAGAGCGCGTAGGGAAGTAGAGCTGTGTCTGGCCCTTGAGTGCGTCCTCTTGCAGCCCCTCCTCGTCTCGCCCTTCCAGTGGTCACAAAACGCAGTCACCTTACTTTGGGTTCTCTTTTGTTTGTTCTTTCCTTCTTTTCTCTGGACTATACCAAAATGCAACGTTACATTGCTGGTTATTTAGACCTTTTTAGAATTACATTGAAAAACTGGACTTGTGTTAAAAACCTAGCTGTTATTAGTCGTCAGGCGTGAAGTTTGAATGCATTAGAAATGTTGAGAATTCTGGTATCTAAAAGCGTGTTCCTCCTCCCTCCCCGGGGCTGCCTGTCTGGCGCCCCTCCTGCCCCCTGCTGGCTCTGCTGCGCCGTGGCATTTGGTCGCTGATAAATGAAGCATCTTGAGTATCAGTGCGGACATCGAGACTGTGGGAGAAATCCTCCTCAAGACCATCCCCACATTGGAAGAGGTCAGCTTTCACACACGAGCAACAGAATGACACCCGTTTTATTCACTGGAAAAAAGTCAAATAACGATCTGTGTTTCTCAAACTCTGGCAGTACTCTAGGATTTTCTAGAGCTAGTGTTTGCTTATTTAAACTCACTTTTAAAGTCCTAGTTTAAATCTGGAATAGTCCTGCCAAAAGGACTTTCTGAAGTGTTGAAAGAAATTGAGAACCACTGATTTTGTTGTTCTGGCTTTAAGAAAAAAAAAAAAAAAACAGATTGGCAGATTTTTACATATTTTTCACTGGTTTTGCAATTAGATTAAAAATGTATGACTCAAAATGAGATTCACTTCACATAGCACATTTTAACCGTCCAGGAGAATTAACAATTTAGCAAAGACTGAAATATGAGCTGGTAACAAGAATCAATCATTTTATATAAGGAAAACCACCAAAATGCTTTCTCAGTTTGATTGTGCAGCCGTTCTTGAGAAGTAAAATATTCAAATAGTTTAACATGACACTCATTTTTGCAGTGTGCTTAGCTATGTTGACTGCTCAGTGTGTCTAAGTAAACTGTGGTCTTTGCCTCAGTACCAGCAGTACAACGGCATGGACTTCGACTGTGAGCTGCGTCTGCTGATCCACCAGAGCCTGGCGGGCTCCATCATCGGGGTGAAGGGCGCCAAGATCAAGGAGCTCCGAGAGGTACGACATCTGAACAGACGGCGTGTGAACCTGTCAAACAGCTTAGCAGCAAATTAAACCAACATGAAACTGTAACAACATACTGAGACTGGATTTCAGTATATATTTGTGTGCATTTTCATGAACTCGAACTGAACTCTGATCATGCAAGCATACTAAAACTGCCTTTGTAAAGACATGACTACAAACATCTAGTTTTTCTTGTTCAACCCTCAGAACACAAAGACGAGCATTAAGCTCTTCCAGGAGTGCTGTCCTCAGTCCACAGACCGCGTGGTGCTGGTCGGGGGAAAGACCGAGAGGGTGGTGGACTGTATCAAGACCATTCTGGACCTCATCGCCGAGGTGAGCACTTTGGACAACAGTTTGACTGTTCGCTCTAACTGCACATGTGTCCAATAAATGATGAACCCTGTGGTTCTTGTGCCGCTTCAGGCTCCCATTAAAGGGCGTGCGCAGCCGTACGACCCAAACTTCTACGATGAGACTTATGACTATGGCGGCTTTACCATGATGTTTGATGAGAGGGGCGGGGGCCGGCGCCTCATGGGGGGGTTCCCAATGCGGGGTGGAAGGTCCGCAGGAGGATCAGACCGAGGCTTCGACAGAATGTCCTCGAGCCGAGGTGGGCGGGGCCCCATGCCCCCCTCACGCCGCGACTACGAAGAGCTGAGCCCTCGGCGTGGACCCCCGCCCCCTCACCCCAGCCGCATCAGCCGGGGCAGTAACCGCAGCCGCAGCATGCCCATGAGCCACCACAGGGGCGGGTAAGGTCGAGCACACTGACACCACACAGAAGTCTAGAGTCATGCTCTTCGGATACAGGACCACCTTTAAGTTAAAAACTGTACAGTTGATGCTACACAGTAAGGGGGGATGTCAAGATTATTAACTTAATTGAATACATTATAAGCGTGACAATTTTGGAAGCAAATGTATTTAATTTTTACTCAAAAAATTAATTGTAAGCTACTTTTATCTTTTGTCTGTTTTTGGTACGTTAACATTCAATTTTTATCTCAAAGTTCAGTGGCAAACCTGGTCCCACACTTGATAGTAGCGCGTTAGACTGTGGGAATGAATGAAAATGAAGGATTTCACTGTTTGGCCGCGATGTCAATAATTGTGACTAATTGTTAAATTGCGACGTCTTCTCACCAATAACCGCTACTCTAAAGCTAGATATGGCGACATCCCCGTTTGTAGGCCTTTAACGTCCTGATGAGTGCGTTTGTAGCAGGGCCATTTCATAAGTGTATGTGCTCATCGTGTATGCCTGGGCGTGTCTGTGTCTCTCTCTCATCTCCATCTGCCCCACAGAGATGATCGTTACTATGACTCTTACCGAGGCTCAGACGAAAGGTCAAAGTAAGTCTGTCCCACACCTATTGCTCTTCTCTTTGCTCCCTCTGCACTCTGCACTGAGCTAAGTCCAACCTCCTCCCGACTCACAGCTTAATTACTCTGCCATGTTAACGTCTTTCACCCACTTAGGTTTTTTTTTTTTTCTACTAGGTTTATTCTCAGCTGTTCAAATGGCAGGTGCAAGTTTTACCTCTGAACACACGCCTAACCGTTTGAAACCAGCTTTTGTGGTTGAACCGGTTAACCCTGTAGAGAAGACCTTGTCAAACACGTTCTGAAATGCATGGGATTCTTTGTATTTATCCGTTCATATTTTGGTCTGTTCTCGCTCCTGTATGTTTACAACGTTAGATCAAGCTTTGTTAATGATCAGCTTTTAATCCAGAGGTCCACAAACAGTAAAAGCATGTGTTTTTGCAGCAGATTTCAGACTTTGGAGAAATACATTTGACTATTTTTGTCTGTTGACTGGCAATGATTTGAAAGGCTGTCTAGTTTGTTGAGTAGTTATTAGGGCTGCACAACATATTGCTAGTATGTATGTAATATCCATCGCAATATTTGCATCTATATGCCAACAAACTAAATATGTATATTAACTCCAAGGTCCTTCGTCTGGGAGAAGTAGAGTTTTTCAAATTAAAACATTGAAAAAGTCATATTTTATTCATGATTATTATTCAGTCTTGAGTGGCCTTGATTTTCTTTTGATTTTGTGAGTTAGACTAGAAGTGAAATGACAGTGCCAAACGTAAATAGTGTAATGTCGATGTTGCAGTACCTAGAAATGAATATTGAAAGCTATTTTTGTTTCTTCTTAGATCAAATTTAATAGAAAATCTATTTGTCGAATTTCAAGAATTGAATTGCAGCTACTATCGCAGCGCAGCATCAGTTGAAATGTTTTGATAATCATTTCCAAGCGGTGCCTATAGAAGGACATTTGAAGGCTGGTGTGTTTTGCTGTAGTGGTTTTTCCATTCTGAGGCTGAGTTGTGGTGGCGGAGCTGCGATCGCGGCCAGCACCACCTGTCATTCCTCGCACCATAACACTGTCAGCGCTGTTCCTGTGACTGTGTGGGAAGATGGCGGAGAGGAAACGTGTTTATACTGTAATCCTGCTCAGCGTGTGTGCAGTTTGACCTAGACCGCAAATTTTCCTTGGGACGTTGTCAAGCCTTTTTCTCCCTCCTTTTTTGTGCATTTCTATCCACCCCCCACCCACACTCTCTCTCCCTCTTCTCCCTCTCTCTCTTGTCATTTTGGCCCAAACCCACATTGCGCTCACTCTTATGGCACTCTCCTCCACAGTGACAGAAGAGGCCGGCCGGATCGCTACAGTGATAACATGGTTAGTACCCTCTGCTAAACGCGTTCGCTTGGTGCCGTTTAATCGGACTTTAGTGTGAAATGAGCACAGCCGGGGCTCGGCGCCGGACAATACGCTGTGATTGTCCATTGTGTTTTAATGATACTGTGTACTTACATGCAGTCACAGGTGCATGTACCTGTGCACGTGAACAACGCTCGCCAAAGGCCGGGTCAGGCCTCTTATAGTTTTTGGTCGGGTGCGAGTCGTCCCCTAAATGACCATAATCGTCCCAGCCGGAGACAGCCCATAATAATGAGCTGTAATTGCCCTCTTACTGTGTACTTTTCACGGCCCGCCTGTTTTCCTGCTCAGAGGACCGTGCTGGAGGTGGGGGTGGCCGTGTATGGTTGCTAGGCGATAATAACGCTTTGTTGACAGACTGCGTGCTGGCAGGATACTGCCTGCCGTTGCTCAGCAACAGCTTTCTGAATTGCCTGTTGCCTTGGCGACAGCAGCAGCTGAATAGCAGGTGAAAATGGGGGCTGATGGAGAGACGGGAAGGGGGAGGGCAGGAGGCGGAGTCTGCTTTATGAAAACTGGGTGTCTCGTAGTTGGACTTGGTGGAAGAGGCTGTGGCTGCGACTGTACACAGAGTTCTGCGTCTTCTGCTGCTTCTGCTGGGGCGCGATGAAGACTAACGCTGTTCTCTCTCTTTGTGTTTCTTACAGAGCAGCGGAGGCTATGGTAAGTGACCTTCATCAACACATTGTCTTGATGTTATTTTACAGTGTAGTGTAGGCCGCAGTGCTGTGAGCGATGAGAGCAGCTTTAGCAGCCGACCTCGAGACCACCAGGCTCTGAACGTGTGAAGCCACCGCACTGTGGAGCTGCCAGTACACGACGAGTGATAGAACAGTAGTATTTCTAAGACCTGAGCACACACAGCAGATCGTAAATGTCCACACATCTCACTAACGCTAAGGAAGTGCCTCTGTCCTCTCCTCAGACAACAGCTCTTCCTGGGATAGCTACCAGTCAGGTGAAAATTTGTAATTGCTGCCTCCAGATTCCACATATGTCCTGCGCATGTAGTGTTTTTTCACAGAGTAACGCTTTTCCTCGTGTTTCGTCAGGTGGACGGGGCTCCTACAGTGACATGGGAGGTCCAGTTATTACCACACAAGTGACTATCCCCAAAGACGTGAGTACAAAAGGCAAAAAATATAGCCACAGATTTTTGGGTCATACGTGATATCACGTTTATGAAAGCATTATTTATGTACTGTCCAATTTTGAAACTTATTTCGACTTACTATTGGTCATATTTTGTAGATTAATCAAGGGTCTTTGCTCCAGGTCTTTCAGAACAGAATTGTTTTTTAAATTATACTTTTTTTTTTTTTTTTCATCTGGCAGCTTTTAGTATTTGATCTCAAGAGCGAATAATCGATTATTGAAATGATTTGACTACTGTCAGTTTGTAGTCTGGACTACACACAGACTCTAAAACATGAACGACAAAAATCACATTTTGTCATTCAAGATTCAATACAAATAACATGTTAAAACAAGCAACTACGTTTTCAACATTCAATTTCCAAGTAATACTGGGTTTCAGATGGCATCACAACAGGCTTATTGCCATTAATAGAAGTGGTAAATATATAAAAAACAAAAGGCAACATATTGATGGTTTGGAGAGTCACTCAATATTCTAATTCAGCATATTGCCTGTAAAGAGGCAGAAACGCCTGGTGTAATCTCCCACACTTGTGCTTAATTGTATGCTCCATTCACGTTGTGTGCGATACTTGAAGCTCAGCCAAGACAGTTACTGACACATTTCTGATGCATTGTGAAAATATTGTCTGAAAGTCGATGTAGAGGTGCTCCAAAAATATGGAAATACTCACTCTGTCCCTGATAATGGGGATCAGGTTCAACGTTTATGCAGTTTCCTGTGGGATATTGGGAAAATGCCATGCAATCTGTAGGGAAAACTGCCTCTAGCAAACCCATCTGGGAGTATGACATCATAAAAATCTGAAACCCACCAATCAAGCGCTTAGAATGTGTCAAGGGCCAAAAGTGTGTTCAGATCGCTTGAATCATGTTGTATTTATCTTGAGTTGAGTTGGACTATTCGAAAATGAAAGATTGGATGGTTGGTCTGGTTATTAAAAAAATTCAAGCTAGCGAACTCTTATCTTTTCTTAGGTATGTCTGTCACTTGATAAAGGATTTTAATTAATGTCAGAGCGTCTCAAACCACCTCACTTCGTGTTTTAATCTACTTTTCCAATGGGTTCTTGAACACATTTTTGTACACTGTACTGTTGGTTTTCTCCTGCTGCTCCCACGTTTCACTGATTTTAAGATCTTTTATGTCACACGAAATAAGAGGGGGGGAAAAACCCCCACAAACCACTCGCAAATGACTTGTTGAATTCCAGCCACTTAAGATTGACGTTTTCTCGGCCCGCCATAATCATTTTCTATTTTTGTTTGATTTCTCTCTCAGCTTGCGGGCTCAATCATCGGCAAAGGCGGCCAGCGCATAAAGCAGATCCGCCACGAGTCCGGAGCGTCCATCAAGATCGACGAGCCTCTGGAAGGTTCCGAAGACCGCATCATCACCATCACCGGGACCCAAGACCAGATCCAGAACGCTCAGTACCTGCTACAGAACAGGCAAGTCCCAACGCCTCCACAGCGTTTTTCCCTCCGCGTTTACGATGTAGACGACTGGGAGGTTGGCTAGAACGTGGGGCTCAACTAAAAGCTCATTTTAGCTAGTGTCGGTGCGTTCCAGTCGTTTCAAATCATCACTGATCAGACTTTGGAGAGAGACATTTGGACCTTTTCTGTTTTAGAAAGGTCTTGAATCTCCACAATAACAATATTTTTTCTCTTTAAAACAAATTAAACTGTGTGAGTGAGAGTATGACTTGAATCTGCCTCGTAAAAATAATAACAAACCATCAAATTGAAAGGCTGATTGAAACGTGGCCTGTGTTCCTGTGTTTTTCTGTTTGATGTAGTGTCCGTCCCAGTACTCACATTTCAAACTCAATTTTCAATAGAATGTCATATAGTTCTGATATTTGTGGGGGGGTTTTTCAGTATATAATACTGTATACGATACTTTTGTACTGTAAAATGTCTTTTGTTAATTCTTTTTTCATGGAGAGGATTGGCTGTAGAGCTCTCCATATAAAGCCCCAAGCTGATCTTTGACGATTTGAAACAATTGGCTAAATAAATATTTATTTATTTAACCTTTTATTTTACGAGGAAGTCCTTTTTGAGAGAGAAATCTTTTTGTGGGAGACATGGCTAAAACGCACCTAAATAAATAGATCTATGAAACTTAAGTCTGGAATCTTCATCAATAGTAGTAGAGAACCACATGAACAAATGAATGATGACACACATTGATCCCTGTCTACTTTAACATCTCCATATTAATTTTTTTCCAATGCGAGTTGGAAATGCTAGACTTGTGGCGACACTCAAGGGCTGCTATTTGACCATAGAAGTTTCTGTTGGCTTTATCTTGGCATCTCTATGGCCAATTCAAGCCTAAACCTTGACAACGTTGGTTTAACATCTAATCTTTATGATGATGGGGATGTTGCATAACCTTTTTGCCTGCTGTTTACTTTCACTAACCCCTTCCTTTTCTTTCCCACGCAATCTGCAACTCGTTCTTACCTTCCTCTTGCACAAAATGGCTTTGAGCGACGAGACAAAATCGCACAGGTTTGCAAATTGGAGGTGGGCGATATATATCGATTCCAAGATCTCATTAAAATATCCAATCAAAAGATATAACATTGAACCTATGGATAATTTAAATTTGTAATGCAATCTTCCAAACTATTCAAGCAGGGCTGCAATGATTAATATGAATAGTTGCGACTAGTTAATTAAACTGTATTATTGATGGCATTCTCATCAATAATACACTTTATTCATAAGTATTCTCCAAGAAGAATCCTTCAGTCTCCATATTTCAACCTTTTTATTTGGTTAAAAATGTATCTAAGAAGTCACAAATTTAAACACAATAATAGCTGACTAGTTGACTACTAAAATCTTTGTTGTGGCCCCTGTGTAAAGTGATATTTCTGCTTTTAAATATTTTATTTTATGCTATATCTTTTTAAAACCATAAGACATTCCCATTTTTAGATTGTAAAAATAGTGTCTGCTTATCGTTATTGAGAAAATCCAACAAAATCAGAAATGTATCGTCATTTCTGTCGCCCTCCTCTGTTTGCGTATTCAAACGGACAGTGTAAAGAAACGCCTCGCCTGTCCAGGTAAACACAATGGTTAGAAATGAAAGCGCTCCGGCCATTTTGGTGAGAAGCAGGGAGTGGATTGACTCTTCCCTTGGCTGCTGCTGTGTGGAAGACTAGTGATTTTGTTGTTTTTAGTTAGATCAAGCGACAACAAATCACAGTCTGCCAAATAGCACGAGCCCCTCCTCTTCTGTCTCCCTTGGCAACCAGTAGGCACGTATGGTACACACCGCCTCTCCTCCTCCTCCTCCTCCTCCTCTTCCTCTTTCAACGCTATCGGACAATAAAATGACAGAAATAATTAAAAATGAGTGGTGTTACAGATTAGGCCTGTCACGATTGCAAATATTGAAGTGCAGTGTTTAATAATAGCTGCAGAAAATATTAAACTGAACAGTTTATAAGTATATCTATTATCTTTTTTTTTAAACCTACAAACGTTATATTGAAGGCAAACATTTAAAACGGGATATGAACATTTTTGCGAAAAGAATGAACTGCTGTAAATGAATTATAAAGTGATATTTCTGCCTTTTTGTGGTGAATGTTATGGTCCATTCGTGTTTTTTGCCATATTTGAACCTCAACAAAGACATTTACAGACAGACTTTGCCCATTCCTGATGCATTGTGAAAATAGTGCCTGAATATTATAAAGATTTTAATTTCTGTCATTAGTTTTAGCAATAATAAATACCAATTAACACGTTCAGACTTACTTTTAATAATCACCAGAATGTACTTGGACCAGAAAGGTTGGGTACAGTAACATTTCAATGAAATGCCTTTACAAAATATATTAAGCAAGTAAGGCAACAAATATCAGTCACTAATTTATTTAGCTTTAGTTATATTTTTATCGTGACAGGTCTAATTCAGGTGATTTGAGACTGGACAATGTTTTCATGTGTGGTGTTATGTTGCCATGGTAAATAACCCTTCCTCCTGCTTCTGTCCCCCCCCTCCTTCCTCCTTCAGTCGGCTGCACCCGGACTGCTTCAACTAGGGCTGCAAGATTAATCGCAATTAAACCGAAATTGCTATTTGAATCTTTGCAATTGGCAAAAGCTGCACATTTTAGGACCTAAATTGTTCAATGACAAAATGATTCTGTTTAAATCCTGTGAACCCTGTAGTTCAGAGCAGTACAAATGTTCATTTGGTCTTGTTCTTTAGTCTTTTCATTTAAATTATGTTTAGTTTTAGTCAATATTTAGTCTAATCCTTTTAGTTTGAGTCCAAATCATTAATAGTTTTACTATAGTAAACAAATTAATAAAAGGAGTGATTGAAGCAGTGAGATACAATTGATCATAGTTAATCATTTTGCGCAAATATCAATATTTTCCGTAAAAAATTTTTTTTTACATGTAGTCAACCCTCTCAATAATCAATTAGCGATTAATCTGATTAGTTGTTGCAGCCCTACCTGCTTGGACAAGGACTAACCCACTGCATCCCCTTTTCCTTGCACTCCTGCAGAAACTTCCATATTTGACCTATTGGCAAATTAAAACCTCACCTAAATCATCTTTTTAGGCCGGTCACGATGATGATTTAGATGTTATTGCTTCAGAAAATACATGACAATAATATTCCAATTACTTCATGCCACTGACACAATGACTAAAGCAGGAGAACAGGTAAACCTGCTTTAAATGAACCATTTCACATAAAAAAATGCAACTCAAATGTTAATATGCTACAAAATCAACAAAAAGTTCCCCAACTTGTGGAACAGGAAATATTGAGCCCCAAAAAGCAGGTTGACTCCACCAGGCCAAGAAAGCTTTTCCAAGTCATTTATGAGCCGTAAAAACTTTTAATAAAATGCTAAATAGTTTGGTTTTGTGCCATACTGTAGAACATTCCAGGCACTGCTAAAATGTTTCCGTGACCACAAGCAGTTACAGAAAAGTAACAGTGCACTTTTTTAAGAATAAATCAAAATTACAATTGTATCTGTAAAAAGTAACAACTAGCATGCTATCAGCGCACTTTTGTTCTTGGACAATGAATCACTTTAATTAGATGCAAATGTCGCACAGCGGTCTCTTTTTGACCCCAATATATCTGTACATATCTATAATAGTGTTGTCAAAAGTATCTAAAATCAGATACTAATTGGTACTAAACCTATAACACTAAAACACTTTTTTGTTGTTCTTTTTTGTTGTTGAAAATAAAAGCATTTTTGATTTTCCCTGTGGTAGATTTGACTTAAACATGCAAAAAACAGGTACAGGCCCTTTTTTAATTACTACAATAAAATCCCCCAACTAGTGCATATTAAATGTACACACAATAAATATTGAGCCAATACATTTTGTTAACTTGATAATTATAGATCTAGTAATTATCGTGACAGACCTCGACTCCCCTTTGACTCATATTTTAGCCCGTTTTACTCTCCTATGCAATTAAGTAAGCACATTTTAATAACTGTTATTTAATCTTCTCTCTTCTTTTTTAGTGTGAAGCAGTACTCCGGTCACTTGCTGTAGAGCCCTGAGAATAACATCGGACGTGGAACCGTTTTACCCCTACGTCAGACTACAGTTCTGTATTGTGGGTGTCTTCTTTTTGAATTTTATTTTTGTAATTTTAATAAAATAATTGTCCAACATTCCTAAGCGTAAAAGAAAAACTAGGTGCATTGTCGTTCATGAGTTCATCTGATGTTGCTTCTTCTGTTTTGTAACACCCACACCCGTGATAATAATTAAAACGCTTCTTGACAGATATTTTATTTTCAATGGTTTCGTTGTTTTAAATCCATTGTACGTTTGTGTTCCAGTTGCTTTTCTGTTTGAGTTGCGTGTGCATGACATGTTGCTGTGCTCCTTGCCTCTCATACACATCAGAATGTACCTTGCTTTTTTGTTTATACAACAAATTGGTGTTTTAAAAAAAAGATTTATTATAAATTAAACATTTTTTGTTGGCATGTTTAATTTCCTCAAGGTTCCAGTTATAACCCTAAATTTGTTTCTTTTTGACGAAATCCATGCTCGTTGTGTTCCAAGGGTGATTATGCTTCCTCAAAAATGGCGACTTGTTGGTGAGATTTAAAAAGCCAAACAGTTATTTTGTCGTAGGTTGATTGTGATCTACGGTTATTCGCTCTCCATGCAGTAGACTTCACATTGTCAGATTGTTAACTAATAAAGATGCCACTTTTTACGTATATTTGTTGCCTCTGCAGTATTTATTATCAAATGTAATTATATATGTTTCATCATTACAGCTATAAAACTAACGCTCACGCTGTTACGGGTTGTAATGGCATAAAAACGACAAATTAACTAGTTAAAGGAATAGGTTATTTCCGGGTTCTCCCATAGCGTGATCCTATTGGTTTGTGGAACCCAGACAACGTGATCTGATTGGTTACTGCGTGGAAACCCGGTAGTGGAAGGAAAACCACGCGGATAATATTTGTGTGACAAGTTTGGTAAGTAAACAAAACCAAGAAAATGCAAAATGCAGAATAAAAGCCTTTAATAACCACAAATTGCTTCAGTCAGGCGTTTATTTAAAAACAAAATTAGCTATTAGTTGTATAATAGTAGCAGTGAGGTTAAGCTTCATTAGCTTTGTAGTAGCAATGTTTTTGTACTTTGCTCTCTAAATTGTAAGAAGTGATCTTTTTAATGTTTGTGTCTAAGTTGAGTATCTGAGTTTCTGTTGATGGGCTGTTAAATGATTTCTGGGGTTGGCAGACAGACAAATCTGATTTCTCTCTGATTGTTCACGCCTGTGCAGGTTTTTACAAGGAAAATCATGTATATTTATAAAAAAAAGGAATTGACTAATAATCAATTAAAGGGAAAATGTTAAAGATTGAAACCATTATTTTTCATAACACTATCATTATACTTTGTCTTCCAAATACAACAGTCTATTTATTAGCAGACTCATGTCACCAAGTGTTTTTTATGATCAGATTTCTCCTGTGCTGTAAACACACACCAAACATCTGCTGTAACTTCTGATGATTGTAGTTATCTGATTATTTCTGGCCGTGTAATTGTACTCACCGTGATACTTGCATCCGAGTAACATCTGTCCTTCTCAGTTGTACAGTAAATAAATATATACAAATCACTGCCCTAATGAAGCCCCTGGTTTTCCAAGCTGTCTCCCATCCCAAGCCAACCCTGCTCTGCTTCTGAGATCAGACGAGATCAGACATTCTCAAGGTGTTATACTGCTTTTGATTAAATGAAGGTATGTATGCTGTTTAATAGTGAAGTGCAGAGGAATATTAAAAAATACTGATATAATACTGAGTGAGGTAGTGAGAAGTATCAATTGTCATGCAAAGATAATGATACTGTTATAGAATTTTTGAAATTCATTGTTTACGTTTTAGTTTAGTCGCACAAAGACGCACATGTATTTCATTTTTAGATCAGTTCAAGTTGGTTTTACTAGTATTACTTGGAATCAGAACAAGAATTACTGGTATCGCCCATCACTGTTGTCGAAGAGATAGAGATGTCACGATTTCAAATTTTAGTGTAATGATTGGGAGAATAAAAATTGCAATTTAACGATTATTCACGATTATAAACATCATGACCGAAACAACTATATTGTCATAAATCTTTGTGTTTTCTATCGCAATACTGCTCCTCAATATGTGACCCGCTTTATGAAATCAAACTTTCTGAATGATTAGACATAAACTGCATACACTTCTTTTAATTGACCTAAATTCGTTTGGAAATGGTGCTTCAATTTCTCTTTTAAAATTGTCACGATTGCCTTGTTTCAGTCTTTATGATTATATTGTGACCTAAATAATCATGATTATCGATTAACCTAATCATTTTGACATCCTACAAAGAGATTATTGTAGGTTGAAAAATGGGAGAATTCACCCATGTTCATTTACTTAAATGCGTGAGGCAGAGCTTGTCCAATCTAAAATAGCAACTTTGTGTTTTAATTTATCATTATCATATATTTTAATTTATTTCATTTCTTATTGTCATTGAACACTAAAGATTACTGCCGCTTGACAGATCTTCTTTTCATAATAACATGCATAAAATGGTGATTGTCGTTCCGCTTTCCCCCCCCAACGCAGTGATCTAATAAAGGTTGATCATTTCTAAAATGGCACTTCCCATGTGGTGAGCATGTGTTATATTGGTGCGCTCTGAAAAGGGCACTTGGACTCACATGCGGCTGCACCCCACGATGCATGATTATAGGACTGTCAGAATGTATGGAAGTCTATGATGTATTTCTATGGTAACCAGGTTAGAATTTATAGCAACCAGATGTATTCAAATGATCACTTTTGTTGCATTTTGTTCACGGTTTTACCAACTTTTCCCCTCAGTAACTGTTGTGCTGTGGCTAAACTGTATGAAGAACTCTATGATAATGAAATATCAAATTTAATACTTGGCTGACAATATCGATGCTCATTCATTGTTTTTATGAAATATATGATAGATATGTGTAGCAAAGTAAAAGGTAAAATAACTTATATTTAAGATTCCGTTTTCTTTGTTGACTGTGCTGCAAACCCTTAGCTTTCTCTGTGAGTTTCATGATGAAGTCTTCACTTCTCAGATGAGCCTTGTCTGTCCAACCAAGAGTGTGCAAAACAAAAAAAATGTTGTTGTTTCACATTCCACACATTCCATATTTTTTTTTATTCATAGTTTGGACATATTTAGTGACAATCCGCAATGTAAATAGTAACAAAGAAATAAGAAAAAAAAACCTTAAATATTAAAGTGTGTTCAAACTTTTGACAGGAGTTGCAGAAAGATAGATACATACATGCCTACATACATGCCTACATACATGCCTACACAGATAAGATACTTAATAGTAACACATTTATTTCTGCAGCAATAATCTATTCTAAATCTAAAGTACCATGAGCCCATACTGGTTTGGATGTCGAGAGCAGTCACACTGAAGGCACATCATATCACAGTTGTAGAATCTGGCAACCCAAAGTTAATTTGTTTGGTCAATTGGACAGTTAAACTTCTTAATTTTCAAACAAACCCAAATAACAACATTAGTCCATGACCAGGGGTATGTAGAAGGTAAAATCTATCTTCAAACTAAAATCACAGCATGTCACTGGACATTCATATTACATTACATTACAACAGGTTTTGTTTGGAGAATCGACAAAAAAACAAAATAAATCCTCATCACAATTGTTATCCGTCACGTTGAAATGTTTACTTCACATTTCAGGACATGGGTTACGTTTTTGAAATATGTAAGAAAAATCCTACACCTTCTGTACCTCTAAATAGCCCCAAACTGAAATCAAGTCTTTGCAGGTGTTGTGTTGGAGATGGAGCCCCCACTGAGCCCGCGTGAGTCTGGGCAGTTCGTCGCAGAGCGGAGTGTGGATGTGACGGTGGAGGACGAGGGGGTGGAGAAGGTGGCGGAGATGTTCTACAGACTGAGGAACACTGAAGAGCTGAGTGCAGAAGGCTGGAAGAAGGCCAATCCACTGGCCCCCGACCCCACCTCTGAGCAGGCAAGTGTTCATTCAAATCAAGACCAGATAAAAGAACCTTTATGTACTTGTCCCGCAGTGTTGCACAGTACTAGACCAGCAGGACAGTAAAAATATGCAATCAAGAATCATGATAAATAATGAACTAAACTTGAATCCAACCAATTTAACTAGAATATTAGCTATACTTTAAATAGTTAAGATACAAAAAGGCATACAAATAATAAAATACAACACTGTACAAGTAGATTAAACATGCTAACTATTACTCTACTTGCACAGTATATTTCTTTATAACGCACTAAATGGCCCCAACCAGGGTCCAAGTGCCAATAGGAAAGCCACTTGAATACAAAGTAAGGACCCCTCTATTTTGATGAGTGTCCAAAAATATCACGACAAAACATAATATTGAAACTACTTAATGCCACTGTAGTTGACCTTCAACTGCTCAAATGTGAACAAACCACAAAAAACAAAGAATAGCTTCCCCATTAGCACAAAGAAGAACGTCGGCTGTCATTTATTGCGCGATCAGCTCAAAGCTAACGCAGAAATAAGCGGCGTTCTTCACACATACAGTGACATACACTCCACGTCCACGATCTAACGCGCACCTTTATGTGAAGAAATGTGAAGCCAAAGGACGTGTTTGAGCGTCACGGCCCTCTTCATCAGCACCAGAGGCGGCTAAACAGAAAATCTCCTCCTCAGGACAAACTGACCCACACTTGGCACTAGGGTCCTGGAGTTAGAAACTCAGGGTGGGAAAAGTGGGTGCGACTGCGTTCAAACAACCACTCGCTGCACATTTGAGCCGGCTGAAGTCCGTCAGGAAAATTAAATTAAAAACATTTCGACTTCCCTTGAAAAGTTATTTTCAATTTGAGGCGCAAATGGGACTCTTGCTTCTCGACTTTCGGATAGAAGTCGAGACGTCTTGACAAGTGTATTCTCTTCTGTGAATGTTGTGTGAATTCCTCTGTTTGAATCATTATACACTTTCATCAGTTGATTTGAAAATGTCTAAAAAAGGAAAAGCAGCCAAAGCCTCCTGACATCAAACCCTGTGCACGAGTTTGACCTTCCCATACCAACAGCTTTGTACTTTCTGATGTAACTGTCAGTAATACTTCGTGAATTGACCAGGGAGAACACCATTGACACCTGAATCTGCTGCTTTTGTACATGCAGGGAAAATGTAGCTCATCGAAGAGGTTGAGTTCACGTTACAAAACTCTAAGAGCCCATGGTTTAAAACGGAGGTGGAGTACAGGCAGGAATTCTGTGTTTTGACCTCGCTCACTGTTCATAGCTCTGATTTACTGGACCTATAAACGGGCACAAAGTTCAATAGAGAAATGCTCACACTCAGGTGATCATTCACAAGTGGCCAGGTGTATACTCCAGCTAAAGTCCTGACACACAAGAGTATTTTCACTCCTGTCTGAAAACCACCACCAA
Source organism: Chaenogobius annularis (assembly GCA_015082035.1). NCBI lineage: Eukaryota > Metazoa > Chordata > Actinopteri > Gobiiformes > Gobiidae > Chaenogobius > Chaenogobius annularis. The sequence continues at coordinate 650,434 of BJKM01000150.1, read as the reverse complement.
ACTACAGGGCTTGATAGATTTTCACAAATACAAAAAAGCATAATATTTCCCTTTTTAGATTCAACGTTTGTAGATTTTGCTTTTGGGCATTCTTCATAAAAATACCATGTAATCAAAATACTGGCTTCTTCCCATCTTCTTTCTAAAACCTTAAAAATACCCGTTGTTAAAGGAACTCGTGCCCTGTGGAGATCAACAGATTTGAACATGACAAAAGCAGGATTACCATTTGTATTAGCCAACACACACAGGTACGCAGCGCTCTTGAAGGAGCTTAGATTCAAGATGAGCCTTTCAAGGATGGATAATGATGACGATTGGGGTTGAGGTGACATCCGTTCAAATTCGATCTGAAAAAAGACTTAGAATTATATGTAAATGTATGTTCTAAAATCAGAGCTCAGTTTATAGTGCATTTTAAACATTACCAGGAGAGTAAAATATGGACTGCTAAACTAATTCAAGAATCCATGCATTTCAGAACAGTTTTGTAAGCGTTATGGCTGACTTTTAAAATAATCCTAATCTCATTTTTTTGTTACCTGGACTATACAGACTGGTCTAAAACATAAATCCAAATCTTGTTATAACAAAGACAGCTGCATTATTAGGTCCAATGATGAAAAACTTCAAATACATAAAAAAAGAATAGAATTTTCATCAATATTATACACTTTATTTGTAAATATTCTCAATCTGGAAGCCTTCAGACACAATATTTAAACTTTTATTTGGTTAAACTTATATTTAAAAAGCTCAACGTACAATAGCAATAATTGTTTGACTCGTCAAATATTCGAAAAAATGTTTGCGGACTAGTCGTCTTCTGAAATAATGATTAGTTGCAGCACTAGTAGTGGTCTTAACTGTGTTATTTAAAATAATATGTTTTGGAATTAATCTTTGAATAGTATTTTGTTCCAGTCAAAATGTCTCATGGATTTACTGAGAGTATTTTTGAAATGTGATCACCAGCCTCAATCATTTACGGAATGTCACTTCACCTCATTCTGCCCCGCCCACTTTTTTCCGGTTCAGCGAGAATTCCTTTCACTTAAGTGGAGAACGAGGGCAAAGTCTCGCTGCTAAAATTTGACATGAAGTAGATTGATTTGTTTATGTGCACTGTTTCTCGAGCGTATTTACTATTGAGATGGGCCGCCCTTGTAAATGAATACAAGTGGAATTAATCCTGGCGCCAAATGCAACGTCGGAATAGGGTGAATACCTCAATACCCTCTCTCTCCTATAGCTTTCAGGCTAGAGAAAAAATGTTTTAGTGTTTGAAAGAAAGAAAAGGGTTAGTAAGTTTCATCTCTGTTTTTCATTTCTGGTTCCCTAATGGACCCTGTATTCTGGCCGAATAAACACTGCTCTTAAATCCCAAACCCTCATGTCATAAGTGTGTGTGATTGTTTAATACATGTTATTCGTCTCCAGGCAGTAAACTGGGTGTTCGTGGTGGACACCATGAACTTCTCCTTTTGGCCAGACTCGGACTCGCAACAGTGTGAGGTCACCTACAGAGGGCGCACCTACACAGGCTACATGACACTGTGTGCTGCCATCACCAGGGCCATAGATGAAGGTATCCATCCACATACTGTACTAAATCCTATACATTTAAACTAGGGATGTGCAAAAATATCAAAAAGCAAAAACAAAAATCCATATAACACCAACTGCAGTTTACTCATTTTACAACATTCTTTTGTGACAACACTATCAATTATCTCACGAATGGCAACATGATAATATTAGCAGTAGTAGTAGTTTTGTGAGCTGTGTTTCGGCCCAAATGGAGAGGGCCCCCCGGGATTCCCAGCTCTAATTTAAAGTCATACTACGCGTTGTCTGACGTGTGTTGCACAGGCAAGTTCACACGATCAATCTGGGACGCTTGTTTTCACGGTCACACCCGCGAAAAACCCCTCTCAATGCACTTTGGTTTATGCCGTTTTTCATTACAGCTATTACGCAATGACTTCAAGTTGTAAGATGAATCATGTATTACCCTAAAACCTTCCCAAAACAAACTCCCGGGTAATTCTTTTTAAAATGCTTAATCTTCCATTGGAAAATATTGCCCCCTGCCCTCCATCTGAAAACAGGACCATGTCAAATTGAACCCATTATTTTGAAATGCTTTTCTCTTGTCTCTGTACATGTAGGCCTCTGTTTTGTATGCTTTTATTGTGCCTGGCCAATTATGGCGCGTGTGCCCTTTGCTTGAACATCCAGCGCGGCCGAAATTGCTCGTAGCGCGGCGTGCATCCGTGAATCATTTATAATTAGTTTGAATGACTCCGGATATGTATCAATTATCGCTCGTATGGAATAGTGCTTTCTCTTTGTGGACGCCGCCGTCTCGGTAATTACCAGAGATTCTCCTGGAAAATGACGGGAGCTGCTGCAGAGTGAATCTTGTTGTTAGCGTGAGGCCACAATGCATCGCTGGGCCCGAGAAAAGACCACTGCTGGGTTCTATGTCTGTTATTATGGGAAAGATAACGCTATAACGAGGCGGTCTGCGGAGGGCGCTCACAACAGCTCTATGTTTTTAGAGGCTTCACTTTTAAGTCCGATTTTACAGACTTTTTATTCATGGCTGACCGGTTTTTCTCACAAACATTGCAAACAAACATTCGATCTGCAATTTATGTTTTAATTGTTGGATTCTACTCAAAGAACATATATTATTTGAAAACGTCCAGGACACACATTTAAGTAAAGACTGAAATATCCAAGAATCCCACGTACTTCAGAACATGTTTGTGGAGCTCTAAACTACAACCCTTGCTGTCTTTGCGATTTGTTCATTACAACCATTCAACTTTAGATTGTGATAGATCTTGCCGCCCTATTATTTATTATATTTCAAATTCTATTTTAGGATGTGGCCCTTACGCACAAAACTCACGCACTAAGCCTCGACTTGGTGCATTAGGAGTCCAGTTCAGCCAATCAGAGCACTCGCCTTTCGCTCTTTGCGTCTGGTAGTAATGTAGTAAACGTCTTAAAATGCATCATCATTGTCGTTGACATTTTGCAATAATTTCATACATCTAACAAAGCGGGATAAGGAAACGCCTCTCGGACAGCTCCGTCATCCTTCATGTGCCTGCCTTTAACAGTCCCCACGATCAGAGCGATCGCCCCGATACACAGAGAGGGCCACTGTCTGAGCCAAGACCATCCCACCCGCTGTCTTTATCCATTTTCCAATGTCGATGGAGCTCAACAGTTCCGAAAGTAAGTATTTAAGTTTGAAGGCTTGATAGAGGCTAATCAGCTTTGTGGTAACTCCTCAGACTTTTAATCATTTCTGTAACACCAAAAAAAACCAGTTCAAATTACTTCCCCAAACCACACGTTTTTGCTGACAGAGCATTGACTGTAGACCTCTCGATGAAACGGCACCCAGCTGATCGTCCATGATTCGAGGCTATTGGACCTTGATTAGCTCTATGTCCTGTGTAAATCCCAGGCCTTGGTCCCAGCGGCCTAGTGCAGATGCTTCTTCACACTTGGCACATGTGTCCGCAGGTGTCCCCATCACTGACCCGCAGTTCTTCTCTCACATGAGCCTGGAGCAGCTCAAACACGTCCTGAGGTCTGACAACGACACGCCCATGCCCATGATCCAGGAACGCCACCAGGTCTGAACTAGAACTGCACAAATGTCCTTCTAGATTTATGTACACTGCACATCGTGGACTGAGGAGAGTTGTGCAATGTGGCAAAACAAAACAAAAAAATGTGTTCAATTTATAGTAAAAAAAACTTTCAATGCATTCTTTTTGAGCGCCCGAGCCCTGAAGACGCTCAAAGGGGCTTTACTTGGCGAAATGGAACACTTTGGACGATTTAATCAAAGTCCCTGCCACTGCTGCTCTTTAGGGATAACACTTTATGATATATGCCTGCTATTTCTAAAGCCTGTCGTGCTTATGGGCTTATAGTCTATTTTAGTTTTGGTTTAATTGGTTTAATAGGTTACAAGCTTTTTACATCGTCATCTATTCAATGTAGCATTTGCCTGTTTTATTTTCATCTCAACCCTAGTCTTTCTGTAGATCCTTTACTGGCCTCACTCTTGTCTCAGTCCAGGTCACGCTGAATCCTCTGCCTCCTGTGTCCCCTGTGTCCCCTGTACCTCTGCCTCCTGTGTCTCCTCTACCTCTGTCTCCTGTGTCCCCTGTACCTCTGCCTCCTGTGTTCCTGGTACTCTGTCTCCCTGTGTCCCTGTATCCTTGCCTCTGTGTCCTGTGTCCCCTGTACCTCTGCTCTGTGTCCTCCTGTCTCTGTCTCTGTGCCCCTGTACCTCTGGCCTCCTGTGTCCCTGTGTCCCCTGTCCCTCTGGCCTCCTGTGTCTCCTGTCCTCTGTCTGGTGTCCCTTGTACCTCTGCCTGCTTGTCCTTGTTCCCTGTACTCTGTCTGGCCCTGTTCCTGTATCGCCTCGTTCTTACCTCTGCCTCCTGTGTCCCTGGTACCCTCTGGCCTCCTGTAGTCCCCTGTCTCTGCTCCTGTGTCCCTGTACCTCTGCTCCTCTGTGTCTCCTGTGCCTGTGCCTATGCTCCTGTGTCCCTTGTAGACTCCTGCCTCCTGTGTCCCTGTTGTCCCCCTGCTGCCTCTGCCTCCTGTGTCCCTGTCTACCTCTGCCTCCTGTGTCCCTCCTGTGTCCCTGTCTCTGCTACCTTGCCTCCTGTGTCCGCCTGTGCTCTCCCTGTGTCCTGTCCTGTACCTCTGCTCCTGTGTCCCCCTGTACCTCTGCTCCTGTCCTGTTCCCCTGTACTCTGCCTCCTGTGTCCCTGTACCTTTGCCTCCTGTGTCCCTGTCCTCTGCTCCTGTGTCCCCTGTCACCTCTGCTCTGTGTCCTGTGCCTCCCGTCTGTACCTCTGCCTCTGTGTCTCTGTGTCCCCTGTGCCTCTGCCTCCTGTGTCCCTGTACCTCTGCCTCCTGTGTCCCTGTGTCCCCTGTACTCTGCCTCCTGTGTCCCTGTGGCCTCTGCCTCCTGGTGTCCCTGTACCTTGCTCCTGTGTCTCCTGTGTCCCTGTACCTCTGCCTTGGTTCCTGTGTCCCCTGTGCCTTTGCCTCCTGTGTCCCGCCTGGTCCCTGTACCTCTGCCTTCATTCCCGTACTGCCTCTGTGTCCCCTGTTGTCCCTGTACTCTGCCTCCGTCTCCTGTTCGCCTCCGTTGTCCTGTACCCTGCTCCTGTGTCCCTGTACTCTGCCTCCTGTGTCCCCTGTACCTCTGCGCTCCTGTTTGTCCCTGTACCTCTGCCTCTCCCCTGTGTCTCCTTGTCCCCTGTACCTTCTGGCCTCCTGTGTCCCCTGTGACCTGCTGTACCGTCTGTGTCCTCCTGTGTCCTGTGTCCCGTACCTCTGTCCTCTGTGTCCCCTGTACCTCTGCCTCCTGTGTCCCCTGTGACCTTGCCTCCTGTGTCTCCTGTACCTGTGTCTCCTGTGTCCCCTGTACCTCTGCCTCCTGTGTCCCCTGTGTCCCTGTACCTCTGCCTCCTGTGTCCCTGTACCTCTGTCTCCTGTGTCCCTGTACCTCTGCCTCCTGTGTCCCCTGTGTCCCGCCTGTACTCTGCCTCCTGTGTTCCTGTTTACCTCTGCCTCCTGTGTCCCCTGTACCTTCTGCCTCCTGTGTCCCTGTACTACTGCCATCTGTGTCCCCTGTACCGTCCTTTCTGCCTCCTGTGTGCCCCTGTACCTCTGCCTCCTGTTCCCCTGTACCCTGCCGTTCCTGTTCTCCTGTGATCCCCTGCTGCTTGCCAGTGTCCTGTGTCCCCTGTACCTCTGCTCCTGTGTACCCTGTGTCCCCTGTGCCTCTGCCTCCTGTGTCCCCCTGTAACTTCTGCTCCTGTGTCTTCCTGTGGTCCCTGTACTCTGCCTCTTGCTCTGTGTCCCTTTTGCTGCCTCGGCTCGTTCCCTGTGTTCCTTAACCTGCCTCTGTCCCGTATCTGCCTGTGTCCGCCTGTCTCCCTGTTACCTCTGCCCTGTACCTCGTACCTCTGCCTCCTGTGTCCCTTACCTTGCTTGATCCCCGGGTACTTGCCTCCTGTGTCCCCCTGTCTGTCCTCCTGTAAGCCCTTGACCTCGCCTGTGTCTCTGTGCCCCTGTGATCTCCTCCTGTCGTCCCTGTACCTCTGCCTCCTGTGTCCCCGTATCCTCCTGTGCCTCCTGTGCTCGCCTCGTGTCTGACCTCTGGCCTCCTGTTCCGTCCCCTGTACCTCTGCCTCCTGTTGTCTCCTGTGTCCCCTGTGCCTCTGCCTCCTGCTGTCCTGTGTCCCATGTACCCTTGCTCCGTGGTCCCTGTGTCGCCCTGTAGCTCTGTTCCTCTGTCTACACCTCTGCCTCTGTGTCTCCTGTACCTTGTCCTCCTGTGCCCAATCCTGCCTCCTGTGTCCCCCTCCTGTCGCCTCTGTTTCCTCCTGTCCCCGTACCTCTGCATCCTGTCCCCTTTACCGCCTCCTGTCCCCTGTACCTCTGCCTCTGTGTCCCCCTGCCTACTCTGCCTCCGATCCCTGTCCGCTCCGCCCTGTACTTCGCTCTCCCGACTCCCTTAGCCTCCTGTGCCTCCTGTTGCCCCTGTGTCCCTGTACTCTGCCTCTGTGTCTACCCTTGTGTCCTGTATCTGCCTCCTGTGTCCTGTATCTCTTGCTCCTGTGTCCCTGTACCTCTGCCTCCTGTGTCCCTGTACTCTGCCTCCTGTGTCCGCCTGTACTTCTGCCTCCTGTGTCCCTCTGTACTCTGCGCCTCCTGTGTTCCTGTACCTCTGCTCCTGTGTCGCCGCTGTACCTCTGCTCCTGTGTCCCTGTAACTCTGCCTCCTGTGTCCTGTGTCCCCTGTACCTCTGCCTCCTGTGTCTCCCCTGTACCTCTTGTCATCCTGTGTCCCTGTACTCTGCCTCCTGTTGTCCCCTTGTGTCCCACTGTACTTGCTCCTGTGTCCCCTGTGTCCCTGTAGCCTCTGCGCTCCTGTGTTCGCTGTACCTCTGTCTCCTGTGTCTCTGTACCTCTGCTCCTGTGTCCCCTGTACTATGCCTCCTGTAGTCTCCTGTGTCTCTGTTCTGCTCCGTGTCCCCCTCTGTACCTCACCTCATGGCTCCTCGTGTCCCCTGTAACACTTGCCTCCTGTGTTCCCGTTTCCTGTACCTCTGCTCCTGTGTTCCTATCTGTCTCTTGTGTCCCCCTACTGCGCCTCCTGTGTCCCCTGTGTCCTCCTGTACCTCGTGTCTCCTGTGTCTCCCTGTACTTGTCTCGTGTGTCCCTGTACCTCTGCTCCTGTTCCCTGTGTCCCATGTACCTCTGCTCCTGGTTGTACCTCTGTGTGTCCCTGTACTCTGCCTTCCTGTGTCCCTGTGTTCCCTGTACTCTGCCTCCTGTTGTCCCCGGTCCCTGTACCTCTGCCTCCGTGGTCCCTGTACCTCTGTCCTCCTGTGTCCTCCTGTAACCCTCTGCCTCCTGCTGTCCCCTGTACCTCTGATCTGCCTCCTGTGTCCCGCTGTGCGTACCGTCTGCCTCCTTGTCTGTGTCTCTTGCCCTGTACCTTCTGCCTCCTGTGTCCTGTTCCTGTGTCCCCTGTACCTCTGCCTCCTTGTGTCCCCTGTACCTCTGCCTCTGTGTCCCTGCCTGTGTCTGCCTCCGGTCCCCTACTTGCCTCCTGTGTCTCCGTCCCTGTAACCTCATGCCCTGTTCCTGTGTCCCCTGATTCCTCTTGCCTCCTGTGTCCCTGTGTCCCCTGTGACCTCTGCTCCTGTGTCCCTGTACCTCTGCTCTTCCTGTGTCTACCTCTGCCTCTGTAGCTCTTCCTGCTGTACCTCTGCTCGCTGTGTCCCTGTACCTTCCTCCTTCTCCTGTGTTCCGGGCCCTGTACCATCTGCCTCCTGTGTTCCTTCTCGTGTACTCTGCCTCCTGTGTCCCTTGGTACCTCTGCCATCCTGTGTCGCCTGTTCCACGTCTCTGCTCCTGTGTCCCCTGTACCTCCGTCCGTCCCTTCTCTGTCGTTCTCCTGTAGTCCTCTGTCCTCTGTTTGTCCATGTGCCTCTGCCTCCTGGTCCCTGTACCTCTCCTCCTGTGTCTCCTGTGTCCCCTGACCTTCTGCCATCCTCTCTGCTCGGTGCTCTCCTCCTGTGCCTCTGGCCCTGTGTCCCTGTACCTCTGCCTGCTGTGTTCCCTGTTCCCTCTGTACCTCTGCCTCCTGTGTCCCCTGTACGTCTGCCTCCTGTGTCCCGCTGTACTCTGCCTCCTGTGTCCCCTGTACCTCTGCGTCACTGTTGTTCACCTGTATCTGCCTCCTGCTGTCCGCCTGTGGTCTCCTGTACCTCTGCTCCTGTGTTCCCCTGTACCAACTCTGCTCTGTGATCTCCTGATGTCTCCTGTCCTCTGCCATACTGTGTCTCCCGCTGTACCTTGCCTCCCTGCATGTTCCCTGTACTCCTGCTTCTGTGGGTCCCCTGTAACGCTTCTGGTCTGTGTGCCCTGTTGTCCCTGTACCTCTGCTCCCTGTTGTCCCTGTAACTCTGCTCTGGTGTCCCTGTCTGCCTCTGTGGTTCCTCCTGTGTCCTCCTGTACCCTCTGCATCTTGTCCCCATGTAGCCTCTGCCTCCTGTGATCTTCCTGTGTCTTCCCGCCTCCTGTGTCCCCTGTACTCTGGCCTCCTGTGTCCTGTGTCCCCTGGTCTCGCTTGTGTCCTCCTTGCTGAGGCCCTGCTAACCTGCTGCCTCCTGTGCCCCTGTACCTCGCCTACTGTGTCCCCTCTACTCTGCCCTCCTGTGTCCCCTGTACCCTTCTGCCATCCTGTGTCTCCTGTGTCTTATCTGCTCCTGTTGTCCCCTGTACCTCTGCTCCTGTGTCCCTGTCCTCTGCCTCCTGTGTCACCTGTGCCCCTGTGCCTCTGTCCTTCCTGTGTCTTGTACCTCCCTGCCTCCTGTGTCTGTCCTTTCCTGATGTCCCTGTAACCTCTTGCTTCCTGTGTCTCACTGTACTCTGCTCCTGTTCTTCCCTGTGTCGTACCCGCCTCTGTGCACCTCTGCTCTGTGCCTTGTCCTTGCTTCTGCCCTGTACCTCTTCCTCCTGTGTCTCCTGTACCTCTGTTCTCCTGTGTCCCCTGTACCTCTGCTCCTGGTTCTGACACTCAGGGGCTGTGGCGTTGCCAGAAATTGGATTTTGGATGTGCCTCCAAAAAATTTGGACGTGTCCAAATATTTACCAATATATTGTAAAACAGCCCTACCACATTAATAAATGGTACTAACCTAAAGTATAGGTGCGGCTGAAGTGAAACGCCATCAGAGCTTTAAGCTGGACTGGGGCACGGCTCCACTTCCTACTATCTGGCTACTATCTGGCCCCTGACAGGGGGGGATTTTTCACAAAATAGATGTAATTTCCTGTACTCTAGTCTATTCAGAAGAATAAATCCACATCCCTCAAGGCTTTTACTTGTTATTATACACAACTGCATGTTGTACTTGTTGATGGATTGTGTTTCAAGTCCTGTGTCAGTAGTTCCTGGAGCCCCATCCTCTCTGCTGCCTCCCTGTGCTCCGCCCCTGCTCTCAGCTAGAGCGCCCCCTGCCTGTGAGCTGGAGCCTCACACTTGATTGGGGACAGGGTCTCCAGAGTCCAGACAACATTAAGCCTCAAACTTTAGTGAAGACCCCTGGATGTTTCATGTGGCTCTTAATTCAATTGAAATATTGTGCGCAAAGTCTTTCATACGTGTATAGGCTATGCATTTTCAAAACTAAAATATGAGGCGGCTTATAAAAGATAAAGCTTAGTATAATTTTTATAGACTTGTTGCTGCTGTCACTGATTTGCCACTTTATGCAGCTTGTGAGCAGCACAAAGAGGCAGGGCGCTGCTCGTGTCATTCTGCGCTCTTTGCACTTTTCTCTTGGACGCAGCGCGACTCTTTCCACTCTGGGCACAGCTGATTTATAAAGGAGCAGTTTTTATTCACTCAAATGAAACTGTGCTTGTGCAAAGAGTCAACTTTTGAAGCGCAGATCCTCCCATTCTCCCAGTGTCACCCCAGACACCAGTCCTGTTAGTGCAGCTTTAACAGCTGTAAGTGTGTGCATTCAATATATGTCCCTCGCCCTCCTCTGTCTGTCTCCGCCCAGCGCTGACCCGTTACACCTCTCACTAAAGGGGCTAGTGCAGGTTGTTCTGACGCCGTTGTTATAAAATGGTTTCATGGCCTACACTTTAATGCGCAAAACAAAAGCAGGAAATCAGAAACATAACGTGAGTAGACGATGTTGACTTGTTCACCAAACTGCGAGATTGGACAGCCTTTTGGGACACATGAATCAAAGCAAAGATCAGAGAAGGAAGATGAGGATAGAAGTCAACACAGAGTCAGACAACGAGAGAAAAGAGTCAAAACCGCGTGAAGAGAGTGTGTAAAAGAAAATTCCCACCCTGAGTAGGTGTAGACCTATCAAAAAATAAGTCCTGGTTTAGTTCTAGGTTCAGTGCTAGTTTAGTCCCAAGTTTGATGTGGTGCAAATGCAGACCTGCAGCAATAAAATCTACACCTACTAAATTAATAAATCTAACCAAATGTAGATAAAAAACCCCATTCAAGTTATAATATTCAACCACTATAATTTTACATTTAATATGACTTTATAAAAATCTATCATTATGTAATCAGTGGAATAACATGAGGTTTGATAAGGCACGTGATCCTTTAAAAGTGATTTATGAATGACCTAAAGCCTCATTTTAAATGTCGATAGTATATCATGAAGACAGCCTGGACTGCATAAGCTGTTTAAATGAGTGGGAGGTAATCTGTTTTATCAAGCACTTCCCCCATTTATCACATTTCAGAACATAATTGCTTTTTTGTGAGCTATTTTTAAATGAGGGTTGTCACAAGGCCAATCTTTTGTTAAAACAGCAGTAGTGTTGTTTAGAATGCTTATGAACAATTTGAAAGGAAATGTTCAATACCGATTTACCACAATGATCATTCAAATAACAATAGACTGTGACCTTTCTTTGTGTTACCATGTGGTCTTAGTTATGATACAGCTCAAGATCATTCTAAAACTGTTCAGGAAAGGTCCCGTGTGTCCTGTTTATGTGATGAAAATGAACCACAAAGGGTGGAAATACCCTTACCATTGGTAAATAGGAGACTAGTTGACTCATTTCTCTTTCTTTTTTAGGTCATTTTTAATTGTTTTAATTATAGACAATAATCTAGATATTTGAATGTTGATATTTCACCAAAACAACATTATTATCACATATTATAATTTTTTCCCTTCATCTCCCACCTCTGCTCTTGATAGTACTTGTTAAATGAAAGCCAATCTGATCTGCCAAGTGAATTTCGCACCCGTCTGTGTATCACGTGATGTCACATATTGAATGTCTAACAAGGTGCTGATGGAAGGCGGGCGCGTCCTGATGGAGCACGGGGGAAGCTTCCGGAGCTTTATCAGCCGAGCCGGGAACGACGCCCGCAAGATGGTGCAACTCATCACAGAACACATCCCCTCCTACAGGGACCAAGCCACGTACCAGGTATGAGGGAGAGGGACGGAGAGACCCCCTCCTACAGGGACCAAGCCACGTACCAGGTATGAGGGGAGGAAGAGAGAGAGAGAGAGACCCCCTCCTACAGGGACCAAGCCACGTACCAGGTATGAGGGGAGGAAGAGATGGGAGAGAGAGAGACCCCTCCTACAGGGACCAAGCACGTACCAGGTATGAGGGGAGGAAGAGGAGAGAGAGAGACCCCCTCCTACAGGGACCAAGCCACGTACCAGGTATGAGGGAGAGGAAGAGAGAGAGAAGGACCCCTCCTACAGGGACCAAGCCACGTACCAGGTATGAGGGAGAGGGAGAGAGAGAGAGAGACCCCTCCTACAGGGACCAAGCCACGTACCAGGTATGAGGGAGAGGGAGAGAGAGAGGACCCCCTCCTACAGGGACCAAGCCACGTACCAGGTATGAGGGAGAGGGAGGGAGAGAGAGAGAGACCCCCTCCTACAGGGACCAAGCCACGTACCAGGTATGAGGGAGAGGGAGAGAGAGAGACCCCCTCCTACAGGGACCAAGCCACGTACCAGGTATGAGGGAGAGGGAGGGAGAGCCTTGTACTGTCTTGATTTTGAATCTGGCGCAATAACTATGAAGCAAGATATTCCCATCAGAGCCTTTTCTAAATGTACAATATTGTTTACGTGAAATGCAAAATTGACTTTTAAGAGCTTTTAACTATAATTGTTTCACTTCTCATTTACCCACTTGAAGTTGTATTCAGAGTGGTTCAAGCACATTTGAGTATTCTTTATTCTCCTGCATTCAAGACAACATTGCTCAGACTCTCCCTGTTTTCTCTGCATCATTTTGTTCCCTACGCAGTTTTGCCAAGACCTGGTTAACTAACCTTTCCAAAGCCTCAACCACGACCAAATGAACTGTTCCTAAACCTAACCTTAATCCTAAACTTATACTAGTTGAGAAAAAACATAGTAAAAATGCCATATTTGCTAGCATAACCCCCAGTGAAAGGTGGCGGTTGTGTGTCAGGTCTGGGTTGGCAGAAAAAGTGTCTTTCCCGACCCCAGCAGACACACTGAATGCACTCTACTTACTTCATTGTACAATGTTTATTCTTCATCTGTGATACCCATAGGGTTCAGCAGCATTTTCTCTTGTGATCGTTGCTCTCCACAGTCAGGCCGTCAGCATGGTCCGGCAGAGCGACACTTGATCATGTGAGGACGTTTACTGACGCACCTTGAAGGAGCAGGCGATAAAATGTCCAAAATATAACATAATGATTCAGGGGTGTCGCTATAGTAGCAGACAAAAAATAAAAGACAACATTAGCTGTGATCAATAAATAGCAGAATAAAAGCATCTAATGATGAGTCAAATTGAACTGAATTAACATTCACAACAGGGACCAGGCCATGTACTAGGAAGGAGAGAGAAGAGAAGGAGGAAGAGTGAATCAAGAGGAAGTCGGACAAAATGTTCTGTAAACATGTCTTCAACCATAATCAGATTACCTGAGAATAATCAATTGTTGACACAAAACCAGGATCATTATTTATCATACATTTTGGGATTTGCAATGAAAAAAAACAAACATTTATTTAGATATTTATTTATTTATTTATTTATATAAATAAATAAATAAATAATATATATACACACACACACACACACACACACATATATTTTTTGATATATTTTCTACCGAGAAAAATTCAGTTGACATATGTATACATTATTTTGGTTTCATAAAAAAATAACAAATATATATTTAATTTCATTTATTTGATAAGGGTAGTGTGTATTAATGAACATCATTTTTGACAGCTCTACTAAACATGAGGTTATTGAATATTATGTTTTTTTGTTTGTTGCAAAATGCCAGAAGATATTTTAGTCAATTTGACAGACATTGTATGGCTATAAGAATATGTTCCTCATATAATAATAATAAAAGGTGTGTCTGATGAAAGAGGATCTACAAACTGGAAAAAAATCTTCCCAGAAACATTTACTTCATGATGATTTTTGAATGTATGTTCTAAAGTATGTTTGTTCTTTTGAAATCACATTTGGCAAGAGTAAAAGTACTCAAGCATAAATTACACACCAGGCTGAGGGGTCCACCTGCTGGACTGATGGGGTACTGCTGTATAGACAGCCCTCTTTTGATGAATATGGAGGAACCTTTGGCTAATATTAGTCAAATAAGTAAAATAATACTGAAGATTTAGTCCAGCTGAAGATGATAATATGTTTTATTCATTGATAATGGTTTGCCTCCTGTGACAAGTGGCACTACCAGGCCAAGTTACAGGTTAGGTCTGTGGAAAGAAAGCATGTTCTTCAAGGTAATATTGTGTTTGAATTGATATTTAGTTCAGAAGCCTTTATTTCCAGTTACAGAGGTCAAACGTTTCCTTCTCATCGTTGATACCCCACGAGGTGAGATCTTGCATGGAGCCCCGGTCAGAGGGAGATTGTCAGTCATCGTTACTATAACAATTGCTCTAACAGGTGATCTTTTTTCACCAAACTGCTTGCCAATTGCCCCGTAGCCCTTTCCAGCCTTGTGGAGGTCTACAATTTGGTGTCTCTGGTGTCTTCTGACAGCTCTTTGGCCTTGCCCATGGTAGTAGTTGGTGTCTTCCTGATTTGGGGGTTGGGGGGACACATTTATGCAGCTAACAAGCTCAAACAAGTTTTACTAATTTAGATTAATAAGTGGAGGTGTACTTTTTAAAGGCAGACAAACAGGTCTTTGAGAGCCAGAATTCTTGCTGATTGGCAGATGTTCAAATACTTATTTGCAGCAATAACATGCAAATAAATTATTTATAAAGCATACAATATGATTTTTGTTTTTTTCTTGTCTCTCACAGTGGAAATGCACCTATGGTGAAAATTTCAGACCCCGCTATATTTTCCAAGAGGAGGAATTTGCTAAATCACAGTGTGTTCAAATACTTATTTTCCTCGCAGTATTTCTAATACTTTTTGTATTATTACTGGTGAATATAGTAAGCAAAAAGTCAATCCATGGAGTCAAGCAAATTAAGATATGAAAGCAGTTTTATTTGTAGCATTGATGTTGCCCTCATTAAGTTCTTTTTATTTTGTCTAGATTTGTCGGCAAACTAAGATTAGCAGCTCTATGATGGAATGTAATGATCGTTGACTAAGTTAACGATGGTTTATGTTTTTCCGCGTTCACGCTGAATGATCCTCTTGTTCCAGGGGAGGGTGCTGTCGTTCCATAAGCGAGCCCAGATCTTGGTGGCAGATTTTTGGGGTGTGATGGCGTTACGGGGAGAGGGAGACATCTCCAACATGGACTGGCTCACCATGTTCGCAGACTACAGGGTCCCACAGGCTCTGGTCCATCTGGGGGCTTTGAGGTACTCGGACGGACTCATGGAGACGCTGAAGAAAGGTGAGAGAGACAATCAAATGACTTAGGCCTGCTGCACACTAGAGCAGGGGTTCCCAAAGTGGGGTCGAGACATGAGCTGGGGGTCACGAGATGAGTTCTGTATATGATTTGAAAATGATGACTGTATTGTATCGAGTTTCAATTTGAAAACTGTATAATTTTGTGAAATGAGGTCCAACAACAAAATAAACTATTCAAATGAACAAAATTAATGTTTTTCCAATTGAAAATTATTACCGGCAACAAATAAATTTTTTTCTGAGGTGGTCATGGGTCGGTTGCATAGTTATTTTGGGGGTTTTGGCCGCAAAGGTTCGGGAGCCCCTGCACTAGAGCAGAGGTCCCCAACCTTTTTGGTCATAAGGACTGGTGTAGCCACAAGATGTTGTCTTCAGGCACCGTTTGAAGGCGGCAGGGCATAAAATGTGTAAAACCCCGTATTTAAAAAAAACACATATTACTCATGTTTGTTGTTCATTTGGGTAATATAGGTACAATATGAAATATTTGAGAATTGTCTTCCCTCTGGGGCCCAGAGCAGATGGCCTGCGGCCCGGTTTTGGACCCCAGCCCATTAGATGCAGAAACCACACCACATCACACTACAGGAGGAGAAAGGAAGAGACGGGAGCAGAAAAAAAAGGAGTGAGGAGCAGAGAGAAGAAGAAAGGAGCAGAGAGAGGAGGAGGAGGAGAGCAGCAGGACAGACAAAGAGAGTCCTATTAGGACATTTCTTTTCAAACCATTTTCCAATTCAAATTGGTTGGTTGGCAAAATGCTAAACTCAGAAGACTGGAAAAGTACGTATTGGAGTGCCGCTGTGCCGAAAAGTTTGAGAACCATTGCTCTACAGTTCAGTCAGTGACTACAAGTGCAGCCTTCAGCCAAAATAGTCTGCGTGCCTTTTTCAAATGCTCATGGGGGAGACATCATCCCAGAACCTGGTGCAGATGTGGAACCATGATCTCTGTATATTAGAGTCTCTCAGGCCAAACTCAGACAGAGCCGTTCAATCAGATTTATTTCAGTGACATAAGTGAAACAGTGGAGCTCATTGAGCTGTCCCTGATTGGCTTATCACGCCCATCTGAACTCAGGGAGATGAAAGCAGTATCCAGACTCACACCTTTGTAAAGTGTTTGGGATGTGTTTGCATGCCTGGCCAGGCAAGGACAAAACTGGATCTCATTGTCAGCCTATTGTGCCGCTGTATTTCAAAACATGTATTGCCTTGGTTACTTTTCAGGCAGGCTAATAATGGTAACAGGCATTCTACCTCAACAATAAAAAAAATCTATAAAAATGCCAATTATTGAAAAATGCCCCTAATAACTTAGAGGCTGTGTCCAAATGTAGTTGAGCAAATAGTTTTTGTCCAGGACATTGCACATTGTAAAAGCAGCTCTTAATGTAAAATGAGACCGGAGTGCGCTGCCTGTGTCTGGTAGTTGTTAGCTTTACCATTACTGCAAAACTCGATCTGGTCTCTGAAAGTCGTGAAAAAGAAACTCATCGCAGTGAATCATTAGAATACTTGGAAAATGTGAAAAACTGAGGAATGCTGCAAATACAGTTGCAAGAAAAAGTATGTGGGCCCTTTGGGATTACTTCAATTTCTGCATAAATTCGTCAAAAAAAAGTGTTCTGATCTTCATCTAAGTCGCAACAATAGAAAAACAGTCTGCTTGGACTAATACTGCACAATATTTGTTCATGTTTTTATTGAACACATCATGTAAACATTCACAGTGCAGGGTGGAACAAGTATTTGAATCTTTGGGTTTAATAACTGGTCGACCCTCCTTTGGCAGCAATGACCTCAACCAAACGTTTCCTGTAGTTGCAGATCAGACTTGCACAACGGTCAGGAGGAATTTTGGACCAGTCCTCTTTGCAAAACTTTCAGTTCAGCAATATTCTTGGGATGTCTGGTGTGAATCGCTCTCTTGAGGTCATGCCACAGCATCTCAATTGGATTGAGGTCAGGACTCGGCCACTCCAGAAGGTGCATTTTCTTCTGTTGAAGCCATTCTGTTGTTGATTTACTTCAATGCTTAGGGTAATTGTCCTGTTGCATCGCCCCTCCTCTGTTGAGCTTCAGTTGACGGACAGATGGTCTTAAGTTTTCATGCAAAATGTCTTGATCATCTTTGGAATTCATTTTTCCAATCGATGACGGCAATCTGTCCAGGCCCTGAGGCAGCAAAGCAGCCCCAAACCATGGCGCCCCCTCCACCATATTTCACTGTCGGGATGAGGTTTTGACGTTGGTGTGCTGTGCCTGTTTTTTCCTCATAATGACATTTTTGTTTCATCTGTCCACAGAATATGTTGCCAATATCTTTACAGGACGACCACACCTAGGGAGAGTAGCAACAGTGCCTAACTTTCTCCATTTGTAGACAGCCTGTCTTACCGTGGACACATTAGGTTTTAGAGATCAACCTACGATCAACAATTCTTGATTTTGGTCTTCTGAGAGGTCTTTTGTGCGCGGCATGGTTCAGTTCACATCGGGCAATGCTTCTTGAGCAAACTCAAAACTGGTGTTTTTATAGGGCAGGGCAGCTTTAACCATCACATCCAATCTCATCACATTGATTGGACTCCAGGATAGCTCCCGTCATTAGCCTAGGGGTTCACATACTTTTCCCACCCTACACTGTGAATGTTTACATGCTGTGTTCAATAAAAACATGAAAGCATATCATGTTTGTGCAGTATTAGTTTGTTCTTCTATTGTTGTGAAGATCAGAACACATTTTATGACCAATTTATACAGAAATCCAAGTAAAGGGTTCACATACTTTTTCTTGCAACTGTAGTTTAAAATGAGCTAGTTCTGTTTTTCTTGTTATTTAGAAAGTAAAAATTGGGGACAAAGCCTTTAACATTAGATAAGTCTGCCCGTTTTGTTTGATGTTAAACTGAACTTATTTATCTTTTCATTTATTTAGTTTTACTTCCTTCTTTTTGGCGAATGCATGTACTATTGATATTTTGTTCTGTATGTACTTTTTGTTTAACCTTTTTCCATTCTTTGTTTCAGGTGAGCTGCTGCCGTCTGGAGACAGGAGAGAGGTGGAGATCCGCGGCTGCTCGATCTGGGCGGTGGAGCGGATAAAAGTGCACCTCTGCCAACTGGTCCAGGAGCGGGACAAGCAGAACTGCCCCATAAACTCTGTCATCATCGACTTCTACCTGTGGCCCTATGCGAAGCAACACCACCAGCAGATGGCACACATTCCCATTCATCACACGCGCTGTATTTACTATTAACACCGCGTTTTGGCAGCAGTCCAGGAACAACCAAGCTCCACTTCTGAGTCAGTGCAGCTTTGGCGGGGAGACGAGTCCTAGGACAGAGCCAGACCAGATGGTTTCAGATGTAGTAGGAAAGCTGACAAAATGAACGACCTACAGCACTGGTTCGTGGGCCGGGGCCCCCTGTTTCAGCACTGCACAGCCCCCCAAAGAACCACAAAAAATAAATCAACTAAAGGCAAGACACAGCAGGGGAATTGTAAAAATAAATACAATTCAGAGCTATCAATTTGAAGATTCTACCGTTTACTTGCATAGATGTAAGAATGGCCCAAATTGCACATATTTGGGACATAAATCTGAAAAATTATAAATTTCTTTTGTCCTAATAGATATAAGATCATTTCAGAGGAGGTTTCGGATATCTATTCAGTACGATGCATGAACATCTTTGCAAGATTATACAGTTTGGTGTGTGTGTGGGTGCTACTTTAAGGGCTGATCTTTATGTGTCTAAAATGCATTTTAAGAAAGTTATAATGTCCTAGATAAATCTGAGTTGATTAAATGAAGTAATAAAACATGGTTAGAGCTGATTGAACAAGTTGTTGTTTCCAGGTAAGAATGTGTATGTTGTTTCACCTTGACACATTGAATATTTATTTAAATGTACTAACTACAGTATTAAGCCTTTGGTCATTATTATTACTTTTATTATTACATCTCCTTTTTTAATCAACTCTGAATTTTTATGGGGGACATTAACATTATTGTGTCTCACTGAATCAAATAATAATAATAAAGATTATTCATTTATTTATTAAGTTATTAACCTTCATTTAACCAGGTAAAACAGAGATTGATATTCTTTTACGTTAGTGTCTTGTGCTTCAGGTTTCATTAACATAATCAGACAGATTTATTCAACAGAAGTTTATTCATGTGCATTATTCCTATTCAATAAATTAATTTTTTTTAAAAAGTGATTTATATTTATAATAGATGGACATGGTACAAAAAAGGTAAATCACAATCATGACCACACAACAAAATGAAATACAATAAAATCTTCCATAACTCCATTATCCAACGGATAATTGATGAGTTTGTTCTCAGTTGATATAAATCACACTGCAAATAATGGCACGAAATCTGTATATAAATCATATTCTGTAAATTAATAAGTGAAAAGTTGTTAACTAAAATAAACATCCAAACCAAAAACAATACAGAAAATTATGTGGTGTTAGGTTAGTACCTCACAATGGGCAAATGTAATTTGTTTTCAATTAAATTGGACGTTTCATTTTAACGCTTGCTATAATCTTCTTGAATATCAGATCTTTACAACATGACACATTTATATTTATAGATAGATATAACGATTCATCAAAGACCATTCCAAGTAAACCAAGGAATTTAAGAAAATGTTTACAGTTTTAACAACGCAAGATGGAAAACAGACTCTTGCCGGACGCTGTCAGGAATATCAACTAGATATGGCCCCATTGAGCTATAAGCACGGCTATTTGCTTTAGAATCTGAAAAAGGACTGCACAATACAATACACGTGTCATCCAGTGGTAAGAAGTCAAACATTTTTTACCGAAAAAAACCCCCTGCTCCTTTCAACCTAAACCGGACTGACTCTGTGTCATTCCCAAAACTGTCTAAAGACCAGGCTATATTATGGAACAATCTGTGCAAAGCCCAAACGATACAAAGATAATGTAAAGTCATCTAAAATACAGCTTACAAACATATTTTTACAATTTTCAGAGACTAAAGTAAATGAACAAAGTAAAAATGGAATACATGACGTGGCCAAAAGGCAGCAGACAGAGAGAGAATCTGTGTCAAAGGTCAAGGTCACTGAGACAGCTCTGACAGGGGATGGCGCGATAAGTCACTGATGCATGAAAAAATGAAAACACATTCTTTTCCCAGCGCCACAATCTCTGAGATTACATCACTGCTTCCTAATGTTTTGGCCACACATTGAGAAGTTAAAAACAGTGGCTGTTTGGTGATGCAAAATATAGGGGGGGGGGGGGCTATTTGACATTACAGTGTTTCATTGTTCTTTTTAATGTCCAAAAGTGAATATTTTACATTGACCTCTATAAATACACATTTTAAATACACATTTACAACTGAATGAATGAATGACGTAAACAAACTTAATTTCCACTTTTGGTAATGGTAATACTATGAGTTAGAGGCAAAAATCTCAGTGATACTGTACCTTATAGTGCATAGTAGCAATTACTACATTAACTGAAAACAAAAACACAAACAATTGTGGTGCCTGTTTCATAAAACAGTACAGAAACACAAAACAAAAAGATCAGCTTCTAAGTGGCATTAGTTACCCTGAACTACAAACGTCTGTAGATGCCGTTTTTAAAAAGTAAACATGGAAAACAGTTCCGAGTAGAGTTGACGGAGAAGCATCAGCCTTTGCCACCCTAATCAGGGTACGCGCACCTGCTACGCTGTGTCTCCAGCATAAACAGCGTAGCTCCGTGGCATAAACACTATGTTTAAATGGGCTTAAAAAATCGCCCATTTCAGATAGTTTCACAATGGCTTTTCTCATAGTGATGTAATTTTTATCAGGATTTGATTGGCTAAAGATTACCACTGTTTTTCTACCTGGCTCAGGAGGGGGCAAAGTATCCTTTATATATATAATTTATGTGTATATGTGTGTGTATGTGTGTGTGTGTATATTATATATATATATATTATATATTATATATATATATATATATATATATATATATATATATATATATATATATATATATATATATATATATATATATATATATAGTCGCTCAAGACTGCAGAACCCAACACCAATCTGTGCACTGCCTGGATTGATTACAAGAAGGCATATGACTCACTGCCACACACGTGGATCACTGAATGCTTGGAGATGTACAACTTCAATAGGACTCTAAGAGCCTTCAGAGCAAACTCGATGCGGCTGTGGAAAACCACCCTTGAGACCAATGGTAAACCACCATCCATCAAATGTGGCATATACCAAGGAGACGCCCTGTCCCCACTGCTGTTCTGCATAGGTCTGAACCCTCTCAGCCAGATAATCAACAAGACTGGCTCTGGATACGACTCTGGGGCCATGATCAGTCACCTCCTCTACATGGAGGACATCAAACTGTACGCTAAGAGCGAGCGAGACATGGACTCTCTGATCCACACGGCCAGGATCTACAGCACCGACATTGGGATGTTATTTGGGTTTGAGAAGTGCACTCGGATGGTGACAAAGAGAGGGAAGGTAGTCCACACGGAAGGGGTCTCACTCAGAAGGAACTATAGCAGACATTGAGGATGGCTACAAGTACCTTGGAATACCACAGGCAAATGGCAACCTTGAAGAGGTAACAAGGAAAGCGGAAACAGCCAAATACCTACAACAAGTAGAAGCCAGCTCAATGGCAAGTCCTGGGCAATAAACAGCTATGCCCTGCCAGTGATCAGATGCCCTGCAGGAATTATAAGGTGGCCAAAGGAAGAGATGCAGACCACAGATGTTAAAATGTGAAAGCTGCTCACCATGCATGAAGGGTTCCACCCAAAACCCAGCACCCTTAGACTGTACACTAGCCGTAAGGAAGGAGGCCGTGGACTAGTGAGTGTGAAAGCCACTATCCAGGATAAAAGATCCAAGATCCAAGAAAAACATGGACATATATGAATAAAACATTTACTCCAAGCTAAGCTAGCTTCTTAAAGAGCTGCCTTCTTTCTCTGCTGTATTTGCTGCATGACAACATAACATGATTTACAGTTTGAGGATTCCCAGACTCACAAAGCCCATTAGGATGTTTGCCCACTCTAAACAGACTTCAAGACAGCAAGACAGCAGAACCTCATCACGACTCAGCTCGTCCGTTTGTAGTATGCTTCGTTTTAGGATTATGATACAAATACACCACAAATTGCAAAATGTTCTGAAAATAACAACTTTTTAGTCAATATTAAGGTAACGTTAGATATTTAGTAATTTTTAGATTTTTTAAACTCAACTTAATAGTTTATAGTTTGTTTTTAAAAAACGCCAAGATATAGCTGTGACAGACTTCTACCACTAATCATTAAAGCTAGGTTATGCTTGATGCGTCCTCGAGGTCCGTGAGAACTTCTCGTCCGCGAAATAAATGCGATTTCATAGCAGCTAGCTCAGATTTCTACTGTTGACACCGCATGAACCTGTGCAGGCTATAACCACTGCCAAAGTCTGAAAAGCGGGGGTCCTCCCACCAGAAAACTTTGAAAAGAACAGTAGAGGTGGTAGAGAGTACCTGTATTTAGTATTTGGGTAGTATTTTTCAAGAAATTGGAGCCCTCTGTGGCATATCACCTCCACCCTAACCGCCATACCGTCTCAGCCTCAAGTAATGTTCCCCTTCCTGGTAAAACGGAAGAGTCACACAAAGGGAGAGGGTCACATCCTCCATTTTTCAACACACTTAGAAATATGCGGCACAGTCTGCATGTGTGTTGAACACTGTGACTTTGCTGTCCGCTTACCAGAGAAAGTGTACGAGTACCAGGTCATCCCCTTCGGGCTGTCTCTGGCACCCAGAGGCTTCGGCAAATGCATGGAGGCCGCACTGGCTCCGCTGCGAGCCAGCGGGATCAGAATATTCTCTTACGAAAACTAATACCTGGTGTGTTCCGTCTCACAGTGTTATGGAAAAAATGTAATTTGGGGCAAGGTCTACTTCCACTCGCTCTTTTTACAATTGTAAGTGGTGTGTATTTGAGGAGTGTTGTGAGGCCAAACAGATCGTTTCTTTTCAATATTCTGTGTCTGACGTTCTGTGCTTTTTGCAACAATTGGTAGACAAGCGTAAAGCCTTCTCTGCTATCAAGGTCTATTTGACTGCAATTTCGCCCTACCATGTGGGTTTTGGAGACAAAACAGTCTCCCCCTTTGGGAATTGTCAATTGTGCTGGATGCTCTTTGGGCTAAGGTGCGTTTACACCCCAACCCAGCCTTTATGCCAAAGGTGGATTCGGCCTAAAGCTGCGCCACTTTAAAGTTTGCAGCTTTTCATCCCCCTCCTTTCGCCTCCACTGAGGAACAATGGCTTCACTCCTTATGTCCTGTTCGGGCATTACGAGTATATGTTGACAGGACAGCTAGCCTTAGAAAGGCTGACCAGTTGTTCGTGTCCTGGGCTTCTTCTCATATGGGCAAGCCAGTGTCCAGTCAGAGACTTTCTCACTGGATTGTTGAAGCCCTATCTCTGTCTTATGCCTAAGGGCACACTCCACCAGGGGTGTAACTACTTCCTGGGCCCTGTTCAGGGGTATGTCTGTACAAGACATCTGTGCTGCGGCCAGTTGGGCTTCGCCGCATACCTTTGCGTCGTTGGCTCAGGTGGTCCTGGAACTGAAGGCGTCTGGCTCTGTCTGGCACAATGGTGACCTTCTGATAACAGAGTGAGGTGCTTCACCTTCATTGCCCTCCATGCAAAGCGGTGAAGAAATCGCTTTAGAATGATAGGGTATTAAGAGGATGACTGTATGATAAGAGGGGGTGGAGCCAGAGATACAGTCATCTGTTAGGAACACGCGTGGTGCCATTGGAGCTTCCGTGGTTGGTCACGCCCAAGGCGATTCCCCTAGTGAAACACCTCACTCTGTTATCAAAGAACCGGGGTTATATTACGTAACCTTGAGTTTCACATTATCACAACAAGTAATGTGGGTTTGGGATAGTACCAAATGATGGGGAATAACAGTTTGCGTTTTTATGTCAAGTGATTGATGTGATGGTAATAATTCCAAAATACATCAAAAACTGAATTGTATATGCTACCTGGGTATTGTGTATGCTGAGATGTCGGTGCCAAGGTGATGAAGATGCATGTGAGTGTAAAAGGAAACAAGTCTGACGCACTTAAAACCACGAATGTTTGAGTGTGGAATATGGACACTAATAACATTAATAACAATGTAACGATCTCTGGTGACATAAATATAACACTTGAGGAAAATAATTCACTAAGCACTGGTGCATGAAGCAAAAAAAATGTTGTTTTTTTCTTCTCAACAGATGAAGGGGCAGCTGGTGTCCCTCCTGCACTTGCCGACAGATGAGTCTCCAATTTACAGAGACCCAGACCATAAGTCAGAGGTGGTCGTGGTCCAGAGATGAAAATCTTCCCAGTGCTTCGGTCTGTGTGGAATTGAAACCCAAATAACTTCTTATCAGGGAGAGTCTCTGCTACATCAGTCTGGGAAGTGAATGCAAATACATTTGTTTATTATTGACTGTTAAGCAATTATTGTGAATCAATGAGCTAATGTTAATAATGAAATGTAACATGTTGTAATTGTAATGAAATGTGTACTTTTTTATTATTGCAGTTGTGCAATCACCTGTCCAGGCCTGCAGATTGAAAGTAGCAGTAGCTAAAATCTGGTGCAGACGATCTCTTTTCTTGAAGATTCATGATTTTGTAAATTGTCCCTGACAAATAAAGACTAAACTAAAACCAATTGTCACCTCATATTTTCCAACACTAACCTTATTAGATAATATTGAGGATGCTGATGTGTTTGATGTTTTATCATAAATTCCATGGACACACCTAAGATAAATCAGCAATTCAGTATCTTGACTTGCAAATGCACTGCCCAAACGTTTTCTGCGCAATTGAACACACAGACTTGATATTAATTTTTGTTTTATTATAGAACACAAAAGCTAATGAACACTTTATCAGGGTGAGCCGTATTTACTTTATACTTGTTAACATAATTTCATAGCTTCTGCTGACGCATTTGTTATTCCTGTGTGACAGACAGCTTAAACCTTCCTTTGATCTTGTCGGCTGGAAGCCTCCCATTGAACAAGCGACAAAAAACATTTTATTTGAATTAGGATTGTGGCATGATGAGAATGAGAATCATACATATATAAGTAATTGTTCATGTTGTTCATAAAAGCTTAAAGCTACTGGAAAACAAGAGTTTTTCAAATATGTTGTACCCAGGTGCTCTATATTTGGGATCATAATAATTGAAAAGCTAAAAAAAACAGAGGCACTTGTGAGGATTTAGGAAAATGTAGGAAAATCCCTAAATTTCTCGAGTTCTTCAGCCTTTTTGTTTTTAAAATTATTCAACATCTCAGTATTGTGCAACTTCGATCAGTATATTTTTCATCAGTTTTGCCTCACCTAATATAAACTAAATTCCAACATTTTGTGTGACCTGGCCGCTCACATGATATTAAGATATTCTCCAAATTATATTTGTTCAGATTGACCTTTTTTCTTGTGTATTTATTTATCTCAAACCAAGTCTTTTGGGAATATACATATATTAAATACAACTGCATATATATTGTGTCCATAACAAAAAACCTTACAAATTCCGAGAGCTCTGAATCCCAACATCGTTTGTGTCGTGAGATTGACTCAGATCGGTGTGTTATTAATTGATATATTCCTTATTCCTTTGTAAATGCACAGAACCCACTGCCTTTCATTCTCTCATTCAGCCCTCAGTTGTGATGGAGGAAATGGGTTTGTCCAACCTCACTCATATTGTGATTGGTCACACCTTTTTGTGGCAGTATATAAGAATATACAAGTACATCGATGCCTATTCATTTTCTCAATAGTGTGCATCTTAACAGGTAAGAAGAGCTCAACAAATGCCATTAGATCATTTAAATGTAATCATACTAACTCCTTTGGATAGTGTCTTTCAGCCATGGGTTCCCTGTTGCTGCTTTCTGCTGCACTGCTTTTCCTCAGCTGTAAGTCAATTGTGTTAAATGTTCTTCAGATTTATGTTGATTTCAATATCAATTTGATCATTTTAATATGAAGGTTATTTAGTGTTTTTAATACCAAAACTTTTAATTTACACTGACTTTATGTAATTGAATTTTTGAATTTGAATTATGTGAAGTGATTTTTTTTTTAACATCCAATCAAGAAAATTATTAATTGAATATGAATATGATGTAAAACAAAATCAGTGTAAAAAACTGTGTACTGTGTTTTGAATTTCAGTTTTATAAAAATACAATGTCTTAAAATTCAGTTTATGAAAATAGGTTTTTAAATTGACTTTGTTCAAATACAGTGTTTAAATTTTAGTGTACAAAAATACAGTATTTTAAAATTCACTTTGTTAAAATACAGTTGCTGTTTTATTAATTAGGTGCAACATGTTTTGAGTATGTGGTTTATATCTGTATAGATATTAAAATATTTATGAATGTTTAGTTCAAAACTTGGCGGATATGGCGTACGTTATCCTGGAGCGCCCTCTTGTGGCTTTATTGAGGTGTCGTCAGGCTGTCAATACGTAACATAGATTCGTCTCAGTCTCTCATTTAAACTTCACTTATCACGAACAAAACAGAAAGCATAGACCACCTTACATTTTTTTTCACTATTTGAAGTAAAATGGCCGCAGCAGAATTACCTGCAGATGCTTTTCGGGGTTAAAGTGGAATAGCGATCTACTTATCAACTAAATAGGGGTAGAGCCCCCGGTATTGCGTGAGCCAGCCCCCCTGACAGGAGAGAGGCTATGGCTGTGGGTTTGTAGAAATACTCCTCTGTCTTGTCTCGCATACAACTAGATAAAGCAGAACACAACCAGACCGAACAGAACACAACCAGACTGAACAGAACACAACCAGACCGAACAGAACACAACCAGACCGAACAGAACACAACCAGACCGAACACAACAGAACACAACCAGACTGAACAGAACACAACCAGACTGAACAGAACACAACCAGACCGAACAGAACACAACTAAAGTGACTGCACTCTGCCTTTCTCTTGTTCTGATGGCACAGCTCGTGGTATGGAAACTTTGATCACAAACATTGTTCTTGTTGTGGTTTGTGTTCATTAATCGACAAGCGTGGAGCAACAGTTAAACAGATAACACCACAGTTCTCATGAATTATGAAACCTACACAACATGCACCTCCGTGTGACCTTATCACAGGTCAAAGTTTTAACCCAATAGGCAACAATGGAGGGAATTTGTTGGAGTTGAACTTTGTGAATGAGTGCGATGTGAATGGTGGGCATGGCCTACAAAAGTCAATCTGTTCATAAATTGGGTAATGTTGTGGGCTTATATCCATTTAAGTGCTTATGTGCAAAGTGTCTATGCCGCGAGCTGTACCACACCGAGCAGGAAAAGGCAAACGATTTTTTTCATGAGATTTTCCCCATTCCACTTTAGCCCCGAAAAGCCTCTGCAGGTAATTCTACTGCTGCCATTATCTTGAAATAGTGTGTGAAAATGTACAGTGGTCTATGCTTTCTGTCTCGAGGAATGTTGGTGATAAGTGAAGTTTAAATGAGAGACGGAGACGGCTCTGTCATCAAACGTATTGACAGTCTGATGACAACTATAAAATAAAGCCACAAGAGGGCGCTCCAGGATCATGTAGACCATAACTCTTTCTGTCAGCCAAGTTTTGAACTAAACATTCATAAAAATAGTAATATAAATACAAATATAAACCACATATAAATGGCATGAAGTAGCAGGACTCGGCTCATGGGGAACAAGAGCTCGAGACTTTTAGACACTAAATTAAAAAACAGCAACCGTTTTTTTTAAGTGAATTTTAAAACATTGTATTTTTATACACTGAAATTTAATACACAGTACAAACTGAATATTAAAGCATTGTATTATTTTCCATAGATGTTTTCTTTTTTCTTTTTTAACGTTATTTTCAGATTTAATGACTATTTTTTACTTGAATAGATGTTTAAAAAAATTCAGTTCACATAATTCAAATGCAAACAATTCAAGAACATAAATACAGTGTAAAATAAAAGCTTTGGTAATAAAACACAAAATAACCTTCATATTCTAAATCATCTCATATACCATATACATATACTTAAATTCTTTCAAACAATGTTAAATCTAATGGTGAAATCTCCCAAAGTTGGCCTTTTTCTATTTAAAGAGTATTAACTGTTAAATTGCAGCTATTCATTTCGGGCCCTGTGTATGGCCAAGTCATGGTTGAACGTGTAGTCATTTATCCGTGTTGTCGCCTCCATCAGCTGAGTCCATTGTTGGTGCAGAAGCTGGTGTCTCTGTGAAAGAAACCTAATGTTAAACAGGTGAAGACTTCAAGGGAACAGCACAAAGAATAGCCATCTAAACTGAAAATAGCTGTTAGTTTGTCAGTAACTAAGGTTCTTGGATCACCACTGAGAGATGACTAGGGCCGTTTCTCAATACTCAAGAACGTAAGTATGTATTTGTGTTCTCGGCAAGTACGTTTTTACTGAGGACATGAAAAGCTGGGAAGAAGAACGCAGCCCGAGTATAGCCCAGCTAGCCACGCCTCGGCTGGTCGGCTCGTCCGTGAATATTATGCTCCGTTTGTGGATGATACAAATACACCAGAAATGGCAATGTACTGAAAATAACCACTTTTCATTCAATATTAAGGTCAAATTCGATACTTATTGTTTTTATTTTTAAGTCTACTTAATAATTTATCAAATTATAATTTTACAAATAAGTTTGTTTTACAAAACGACGAAATATAGCTCTGACAGACTTGTACCACTAATAATTAAGTGACATTTACAAAAACCTTTGACCATTATTTGGTTTGGAGCGCCCCCTATCTTCATTGCTCACATTTACAGTCCAGGTTGAGATGCAGACAAGACAGTACACAAATAGTCAATGGAAATGCTTAATCAAAAGTAATTAATTGAGTCATAAAATTCATGATTACAGGGAGTCTGTCCTGGACCTGCTTCACTCTGTAGTTCTGCTGTCTCATCTGAAGTCCCTCAAACATACTGAGGCAGATGCGGCATTCATGTGATCTCAGAGACACTTACATATTGTTATGCCTTAAATGTTTTATTTGGGCTTTTAAAGTTGCAGGTGTGCTTTAGAAATAAATATTGATTGACTGATTGATTGATTGATTGATTGATTGAAGTTGGAAATTCAGAGTCATGTTCAAGACAGTTTTTTGGGGGGGGGGAGTTTCCAAGATCACGTGATTGCCACAAGAGGTCCATATCCTGCTGTGAGAGTCTGCAGGAGCATCCAGAGCAGGAAACAGAATGAAGAGGAGCAGAGTAGGCACACATCTCTTCAGGTGGCATCTCCTGCAGATTAAAGAGATGTTTTAAAACTCATTTACGTTTGTGGTTATTAGGTAGTAGGAGGTAGTAACCAAAACCATGGAAAAGTAACCCTACTTCAAAATATGACTTAAGTAGAAGTACAAGTAGTCCAGGAAATTACTCGAGTTAAAAAAATATTTGTGGAAACTACTGCTGAAGTACGAGTATCTGTAAGAGAAACTGTCTGGACGTAATATCTGATATCTGACGTAATATCTTAATTTAATGTGAAGGACAATACATAAGTTGAATATCTGACGTAATATCTTAATTTAATGTGAAGGACAATACATAAGTTCCAAAAATGAGTCACACTAAATCATATCTGAAAGAAAGGTGCAGCTCAGGTCCTCATCAGGATAACTATTATCTATTATAGTTGTTGTACGTCAGAGTTTATTTGGGTATTGGCAAAATAGAAAATGTACAGAAATGTAGAGACGTTAATTTTACCTCCAAAAACATTGGGACCAGCTGCATCTCCAGAGTTTGTGCACAGAGGGAGGGCATCTGGAGGAAAATGAGGAGAGTATCAGAGATACAGCAGCATCAGAAGAAAACAGGACAGTCCTGTGGCTGTGCGATCCTGCCGTAGCTGGATCTCTTTCATGTCTGAATTATTCTGTCAAGAAATAAATTCAACTCTTTATTGAAAGTTACAGAAAATGTCCAGCCAGGTTGTTTTTCAGACAACTTTGTACTTGTTAAGACAAATTCATTGTAATTGTTATTATTTTACATTTTAATATAAGGACAGGGTCCATCACAGAATCTTCTTTCTGAATGTTCCCATTTCATACACAAATTTGTATCAAGCTAATTAAATAATAATTCAGAAAACACAAATAAATGAGTTACCTGATATTTTGGGTCCTGACTTGATCCAATTTAACCACAGGAGAACTTTCTACTGTTGTTTATCTCGTGAAAAACACTCTTCCTCTGTCCGCTCCATGAATATGTTCCGTGTTTCATGTTCTGTCATTCCTGTTTAAAAGGAACGCTTAGGAACTTTTTCTTTTAATTATTCTATTTTGTCCTCTATCTTATAAAAGAAAACCCTCAAGCTGTTTGATATGCTGTACATAGATATAAAGCTGTCATCCTCTTATTTCCAGTCAGATCAATCATTCTGGGAAGTATCAGGGTCAGTTTGTACTCCAAACCCACAAGTAAAAAATTATCCTAAAATAAAATGAAAATCATTGCACTCAGTATTGACACATATATCAATGCAACCTGGCACTGCACTCCAGTCAAACACTTTGGGGAAGAGGTCACACAATCACTATCCACTATAGTGGGCTGCCACATCCCATTATCCCCCTCTACCTGCGTGCTTGGGGATCTCACAATAATGACTGAAAAAACTAGAATTCAAAACACTCCTCACAGCTCTAACCATTGCCAAGAAAACTATCCTCATGAACTGGAAAACCCGCAATACCATACACATTAACC
Organism: Chaenogobius annularis; assembly: GCA_015082035.1. Taxonomy (NCBI): domain Eukaryota; kingdom Metazoa; phylum Chordata; class Actinopteri; order Gobiiformes; family Gobiidae; genus Chaenogobius; species Chaenogobius annularis. The sequence goes on along the minus strand of BJKM01000150.1, from coordinate 619,535 downwards.
ACTGGAAAAATCTTCTCACCGACTTCATTATTAAGATGGAATATACATCTCCCCCCTACAATCATTCATCTGAAACTGACCTCCCCCACCCAACGCTCTCTGACCTATTACAACTCTGATTCCCTTCTCTTCTTCCTCCATCTTCCACTCTTCAGACATTTCAGTCGTCTACCAACTTTATGTATTTGTCTGTGAGCCAACTCCTACACAACCACACAACCACCACTCTGCCACACAAACATGTTATTAACACACACATGTATTTTTGTTATTATCATCATTATCATTGTTGCTGTTGTTAGTACTATTATCACTGTTATCATTATATCACTACTATCGTTGTCACAACTGTTGTCCTGAACATACTAACAGCTCCCCATAATTTCCTGTGTTTTTAATGCACTACAGTGAAGTAAGGGAAATGTACACACATCGAAACACACTTAGGCTGGCGCGACCGACGAGAGGTGGTTTCCTTAGGACAGCAGCTATGTCCCATGTGGAGACGCTCGTAAAATGTCCTCTTTCTTTTAATGCACCTTAGACACAGGAAAAAAGAACACTCACGTACACACACTCGTACACGCGCGCACGCACACACACACACACACACACACACAGACAATCACCCCGCTCTGAAGTTTCTAGACTGTCATCCCTCTATATGTCTAATGTCTGTGTTGTTGTCTGTCTTTTGCTGTTTTTGTTCTTGTTATCCTCACTATTGTTACTGTTTTGTTTGTGTAAATAAAAGAGAAAAAAAAAGAAATAAACAAAAATTTAGGCAGGATTGAAAATCTGAATTTCTCCATGTTTAGCATATTTTACATCTCCCTCCAATCTTTTGCCTATCTTAGCAAGTTTTTTTGGACTTCACTGGACATTTTAGACTCAGGGTTGTATCGACCTCTTTTTCCCGCCTACCTTTTCTTTTACTCAAGAATTACTTTTAGGCTTTACACTGTGCACTTTTCTTTTCCACTGTTATAACAGATTTTCTTATTCAACTTCCTGTGTCCTCCTTTTGCTGGAAAATGGGACGCCGTCACCCCAGGAGACGGGTGATTATATACTTTCATGGTTATTTATCGATAAAAATGAATGATAAAACGTACGCTTTATTTACATTTTATTTGCCATTTCTCTCCACTTTCTCTGTTGTTTTCTGGCGCATTGACTCAGAATTATGACGTTTATCCCGGAAATGTTGCCTATTGATGATGTTCATGTCGGATTAAATAGACCTGAGCGTTCAGACTGAAGTCACATTCTAAAAGTACAGATACATATGGGATTTATTTCCACATACAAAAGCCTAAGACTACGTTCACACAGCTGGTCAAGTCCAATTTTTTTTACCCATATGTGACCTGTATCCGATTTTTTCAATACAATGTGAACAGCACACATCCGATTTTTTCAAATCGGACCCTGGCCACTTTTGTGTGTGGAAATAAATCCAATATGTATCCGTACTTATTGAATGCAACTTCAGTCTGAACGCTCTGGGCGATACAGATCCGACCTAAACGTCATCAATAGGCAACATATTCCGGGATAAACGTCACAATTCTGAATCAAAGCGCCAGAAAACAACAGAGAAAGTGGAGAGAAATGGCAGATGAAAGAGCCGAAAACTGCAGTGGAAGAAGTTTGCGAACTAATCAATATACGAGTTAACAAATCAATTCAGGCAAAAATAGAAGGTTCTATTACCGTAATCGGGAGGTATTTGAGGAGATTGTGAAGGAGTTGGCCGAGCGAGGGATTAAGCGCTCCTGGCTGCAATGACAGCGAAAATAAAAAGCCTTTGTGCTTTGTACAACATCAATAAAAGAACGGATGCGGCCGGGGTGAAGTGCCTTTTTTACTTCCTTAAATACAGTGCGCTACGTGTGACGTGTTCTTTTGTGCGCATGCGGGCAACATTGAACTGCATTCCGTTCACACAGACACAAATGGCAATCGCATATTTTTTGTAATGTGAACGACCACATAAAAAATCTGACCAAAAAAAAAAAAAATCTAAATTGGGCCTCATACCCTGCAGCGTGAACGTAGCCTACCCTAGTCGTCTTCTTCCTCTGTACACACCAACAATATTCTTAAATTCCTCCGCTCTCAGTTACAGTGGTACGCCAGAAACAATCCCCTTCTTCCCACCCGCCTTGTCCAGCGGGAAACACTTCACACGTTGATACTGATCGTTCCCTCCTCCGGTGTAATAGGCAACATTCTGACTACAAAACACTCTGTACTTTGAGTGACACTTGCTTTATTTGAAACACTGTCCTTTTTCCTTTTCTTCTTCTTTGCATTTAGGAAATTCTAATTCATTTCCGGTTCCGCCATTCTCCCCCATCGTCTCCCCCATCAGGGAAGAGAACGGAACAAGTCTGCTCTAAAACAGACTCGGAAAAGGGGGCGTGTCAAAAACAACATCTGGAGATTTAACCGTTCTTCTAGATATCAACATTTTGCAGCAGCTATGGATGAAGGAGCAAAATTGTAAAAATGTAACCTCAAACTTTTCCCCATCACCTGGTCCCAGTTTCACCCTACCTGCTGCACGTGCCAATGGCATCGTGCAAAAAGCGCCCCAGAAAGCGTGGAAAGCGAGGAGGAGTTTTGGTGGAATTGTAGGCTCTCTATGGGTTTAATCCACAGACTTTAATTTGACTCAGATTTGGACTCCTCAATGCTAGATCACTAGCAAACAAAACCTTTCAATTGAATGACTTGAGACATGGCTTCGACTGGGTGAGTCTGCCCTGTTTTCTGAAATATTCCCCCCGGACTGCTCGTTTTTAAGTTCCCAGACGACAACTGGCAGAGGTGGAGGGTCAACATCGCTCTTTAAATCCTGCTTTACATGTCGGCAGGTATCATTCAATTCATATACCAGCTTTGATGTTAACCTGTTACCAGGTTAATTTTGTTGGAGATTTTAACTTCCATGTTTGCTCCGAGTCAAAACCTTTGGCCAAAGACTTTCTGAATCTTCAGTCTGACCCAATCAGTTTCAAGCCCACCACACAAAGGGCACACCTCGTACTTTCCTTTTTGCTGGATGAAAGTATTTCTGATATATGTGAAACAAATTTTTCTGATCATTTCTCTGTCCAGTTTTGGGAAAAATTGTCTCAGTCACCTACACTGTGCCCATTTAACCAAGTCAGCTGCCAGGGGCAGGACAGCGTGTCACCTTGTTTATTTGTCCCACTGTCTACAGAGTCTATTTAAAGTACTACAGCCTTGCAAAACAAAATAAAAACACACTTTGAACACAAGAATAAATGTTCACACGTAGAATCGTGGATGAGTGGTAGTAAACACACAAAGAACCCCATGACAAAGCTTTTGTTGGAAATAGCATTTACCTTCAGCTGCTACTGAGCGTGATCTATTATAGCGAGTGGGTCATCCAGAAATGTAATCTAAATCCCTGAATCATCTTTTCACAGCAAAGGCACATATTGATAATATTTTCATTATACAATTGTATTGTCTGTGACTAATGGAGTGCTGCTGTGGAGTGAGCAGTTCAAATCTCTCTGAGTGGTTATGACAAAAAACAATCCATCCATGTTACACTGGCATCCCTGTGTCTGTTCACTGTTTGGCACATGATGTTTTGTAATGTTTTCTTTTTTCCGAAACGAAGCGAACCAGCCAGGCAAACGAATCATGATTAAAATCAAAAGTGTTATTGTGAATGCACCCTAAATTTTCCTCTAACGCTAACCCATAAGACCGAACACACCCTAACCCCTTAACCCAAACAATACACAAAATATTACAAATAACTTAAACGTGGTTTGTAAAAACCCAAATTTGATATTTTTATTTCATTATTTGCACATACTGAGGCGGGAAACATAGTGACAGTAGATGATTCTTCAGGGGGGAAAAATCACAAAGTTTTGAAAAAGGCTTAACGCAGTTAGGGTTAATTGTATTTTTTTTCTTTTAGGTTCTTCTTCTTCTGGAGAGGGAGCTCGTTCTTGTGGTATGTTACCTGTAGTGCCAATGAAGACTGTTTTGTAATGTTTTATTCTTTCCCATAATTATAATGGGATAATATTTGTTTTTTGTTTCTTTTAGGCCCATGTCAGTTACCTTGGACTGGGAAGGAGTTTGCCCTCACTTTTTTGCAGAATTATCGACCAAGCTATGACACCCCGAGCTTCCAACTGCGCATCAAAGCTATTGACACCGACACTAAAGTTACTGTGGAAGTGCCCTCTTTAAAGTTTCGGGAAGTGAGGGACATAAAGGCTGGAAAGGGGTCACCATCTTCCTGCCCAGGGATGTAGAGCTGTCCGGCACTGAAAAGTCCTCCAACACAGTCCGCATTGAAGCTTCTGCACAAGTCACTGTATCCTCCTTCAATCACAAGCGCTATACTACTGATAGCTCTGTAATTTTGCCTTCTACTCAATGGGGTACTGAATATGTCATCTTTACTCCTTTTACGTGCCCCTATCCGGAGTTTGCAGTGACGAACGGGAAGGAGCCCAACAGAGTAGAAATCAATCCGATTGCTCCTGTTACATTTCAGAATGTTAAGTACCAAACAGGCAGCCAAATACAGCTAGATCTTCAGCCTTTTGAAAGTGCGCAGTTTTCAGAGCAGGGTCGACCTCTCTGGCACACAAATTACCTCCACAAAACCAGTTGCCGTTTTCTCAGGTCACACTTGTACCTATCGCTTCACCAGATGTAACCACGTCTATGAGCAGCTGCTGCCAGTTAGCAAATGGGGTGCAAACTTCATCATACCCCCGCTGAGCATCCAGACTCGATTTGACAGTGTCTACATCCAGGCATCGCAGAGTACTCACGTCACTGTCCAAAATGACAGAGGGAAAGATGTTTTTTAGCATGAATAAAGGAGATTCAAAGGAAATCACCTACAAATACCCCACAACACTGGCCATTGAAGCTGACCGTGCCATCCAAGTCCTCCTGATGTTCAATGGTGCTACTACCAGGACTTACCAAATGTTTGACCCATTTTTGGTTAACATATTACCCACACATCTCTTCTGTTCTGTATATGGACTCCAGGGTATATACGGGTTTGATAACCAGGCTTTGATTGTGGCAAAAACAAATGAAAAGTTTGACATCAAATTTGATGGAGTGGTGCCAAGAAATGTTCAATGGAGAGGAGTTGAAGGAACCGATTATTCATGGGCCAAGATATCCTATAGCCTAACTGGAGATGGTTCCGGCCCCACAGTTTCAAGCACCGGCACCTCGTTTGGTCTGTACAGCATCGGGACAGCCGGAAGGGACGGATATGGTGCAGCAGGACAATGTATGAAAACAGGTAATTTATTCCCTGAATGAGAGGGAAGTTATTTTATCAAAGGTGACTATATTGACTCACACATGCAGTCCCACCATTCTCTCTTGCCAGTTGAAGTTTACACATAACTCACTCACACATAAACACATTTTTGTACACAAAATTTAAGGTTGCATTTACAATACAGATGCAGACCAAAGTTACAACATCGTATCTTCCTCTGAGCTGGTCCGATTCGCCTTCACAATTCAGACGAACAGCGCCAGAGTTCGATTCAGTCTAGTCCAACTTTTCCAAACGGACAAGAGTTTGCTTCTTTGATCCGGATCAATCGTACTGAACCAGCCAGGCAAACAAATTTATTCGAATCAAGAGTATTGTGAACACACCTCAAAGTTTCCAATAATAAAACAATAAATAATATAGTACGTAATCAATATTGTTTTAGATTTGAATGTGTGCGTGCCTAATGAAGACTGTGGCTGCTCCTATGATGGACATTATTACAGAAGAGGAGAGATCTTCTATCCAGAGTGTGTGGAGAAGTGCACCTGTGGAGAGAACGGAGAAGTTTCATGTCAAAAAGCCGAGTGCCCTTCTGGGGAGACGTGTACGCTCGTGAACGGTGTGAAAGGTTGCCACCCCCGGGGCCAAGTGTGTGGCTTCTGGTGACCCACATTATATTTCCTTTGATGGACACAGATTTGAGTTCCAGGGTACTCGCGTTTATGTTCTGACCAAGGTTTGTGATGATGACAAAGGCCAGCTGACGCCATTCACTGTAAACCAGGGGAATGGGAGGTATGGAAATAGAAATGTTGCTGTGACAAAGTCTGTTGGAGTGGCTGTCTATGGTTTTGTCATCGGTATTCAACAAGGAGCCAGGAAAGTCATTGTAAGTTAAACTTTTTCTGTTAAAAAAATAAATAAATAATATATAAAATATATAAATATATATATATATATATATATATATATATATTTATATATATTTATATATATATATAAATTAAATACATAATGTTTGTGATTATGTTGTTTAGGTGAATGACACACTTTCCAACCTTCCCCTGTCCCTTCACGGTGGTCGCATAAACGTCACTCAAGAAGGCCGCAACATTATTGTCACAACTGACTTTGGTTTTGACAGTGCTGTATGACACTGTCTATTATGTTGAAGTCAATGTGCCATCCACTTATGAGGGAAAGATGTGTGGCCTTTGTGGCAACTACAACAAGAACCCCAAAGATGACTTCAAGCTCCCAAATGGCACACAGAACAATGATGTCGATACGTTTGGAGAGGCATGGGTCATGGATTGAAAGTATATTTTTCCCTCACTATAAAAGTGTTTGTCATCCTTTAAGGCAAAGCTCTTCCACATTTGCTTTACTTCTCGGTTTGTATAGACTGTACCCACATCTGTGTTTACATTAGTCTTGCTCTGTATATCTTACCTGTCATGTATTTCACATATGAGGCCCCTTTACACAAGATGTTTTGTTCTTATACCTCTTTGAAGGATGTCCTCTTTACTTGTAACATAATAGGGATGCCTATGTAGCAAAGTAGGTTGGGGTGTTGTAATATGATTATCCATATTGACTTTAGATTCAATTAAATGAAGCAAAATCACCAATTACGCCACTGTGATTTAATATGGACAATAAAACTAAAGGACACACAGGTTATTTTCTTTATAAACAGAGGCAGATTCCAGTTCTATGACAAAAAGGTGTAATTTATTTAACAATCTACTAATTTGAATAAATAGTTGACGTAATCACAGTTCTTATTCAGTTGATGTCGGCACAGTTTATGCATAGATATGAGACTTTTAAAAGGACTGAGACAAAATGGCACAAACGGGTCCATAATAAATAACAGGGAGGGCAAGGCAACTAAGTTCATTTACTTCATTACATCTGGAATTATAGATTTTGTTATAGCTCACCCGAACACTAGGCTCCCGACAAATGTCTCCAGCTCAGGACGTACTAGGTTTGCTACACAGGACCACGCGGTGTGGGGCTACGACGGCGAGACCACAACAATCCCAGAGTCATCAGGAGCGTCAACCTAAGCTGTGTCAGGTGACAGGCCACTGCCCTGAACCACAGAAACTATATTAGGAGTAAAACTACATTATAAAACCTTATTAAAGAGCACAACAATAGCCACCTGGAGAGCGGATGATGTGGAGCAATACCCAGAGAAGTGAATGAATGAATGACAAAACAAGCGCTTTTTATAGGTTAACAGCAATCACAATTAGCCAATAGGAACAGCCCAAGGTGGCATCATCTGCCCGCAGACCATACTGCCACACCCACTTTTGTGGAATTAGTAAAAAGGTATATTCACCTTACTCCAGAAGCCCATCTGGGCGCCGTCATACGACGTAATCCTACTTCTGGTTGTATTAGTTAACACAGGGCTGATAAACTCCAGAGAAAATAAGTTCTACACAGACTAAAAAGCCGTTTTCAGCCCCAGGGAATCATTGTTGACTTGTCACTCACATGAACAATGGACATTTTACACAAATGAATCTACTTTAGAGCACATTTTAGCCGAAAGACTTTTCCTTCGTTCTCCATTTAAACTCACGGATTTCCTGCTGGACCGTAAGTGCCATTACAACAAAAATAGGAAAAAGTGGGCGCGGCGGAAAAGGGTCCACATGCTCCACAGGGCTGTGTACTTTCTCCTCCACGCTTCTTCCTGTACACAAACTGCTGCACCTCCAGCCACGACTCCGTAAAACTGATCAAGTTTGCGGACCACCCTCATCGGGCTCGGACGGGGATGAGTCTGTCTACAGGAGGGAGGTGGACCCGCTGGTGTTCTGGTGTAGTGGTAACAACCTGGAGTTCAATGCCGAGAAGACAGTGGAAATGATCATGGACTTCAGGAAAGTGACATCCCCCCAGCCCTCTCTCATCATGACAGATTCCCCCATCACCACTATGGACTCCGCTTCCTCGGTACCACCATCATCCAGGACCTCAAGTGGGAGCCCTCCATCAGCTCCCTCATCAAGAAGGCCCAGCAGAGGATGTACTTCCTGTGGCAGCTGAGGGAAGGCAAGCTGCCAGTGCAGATGATGATGCAGTTCTACACGGCCATCATTGAGTCCATCCTCACCTCCTCCATCACCGTGTGGTACGCTGGAGCCACAGCCAGGGACAAACAGAGACTACAGCGCATTGTGCGTTCTGCTGAGAAGGTGATCGGCTGCAGACTTCCATCTCTGCAGGACCTGGGACGAGCAGACCGGATCACAGCTGACCCTTCTCAACCTGGACTTGGACTATTTGAACCACTCCCCTCAGGCAGGAGGCTACGGTCCATCCGGACCAGAACCTCTCGCCAAAAGAATAGTTTCTTTCCCTCTGCCGTTGGTCTCATGAACACTTCTTAAACACCTGTCACTTTAACTACAATTTAATCAATCTTTCTGCACTCACAACTGTAAATTTAACTGTAAATTCTTGTGTACATAGTAAGCCTATTTCTATTTTGTAGTATAGTAATTTTAAATTGTTTGTTAATGCATGCCCTTTTGATTTCACATATGTGGTTTTTATTATTGATCAGTGTTTTATATTGCACCTTAATGCCGAAACAAGTTCCTATGTTTGTGAATTCTGTTAATTGACCATGGCAATAAACCTGAATTCTGATTCTGAATAAATGTCTTCAGTCATATGGGTAGTTTTAGGCTAGCACTACGGCCGCGTCCCCCTTTGGGTGAAAACAAACAGTGTTAACAGATAGGCTGGAGATTATTGTTAATACGTTATTGCTGTGCTCCAAAATACAATAAAATATTTTTACTTGCGACACACAGCTATGGACGGGGAAGTTGGTGCATATTTTAAATCAATCCTGAGGGATGGAGGAGTATAGTGTCATACAAATGACCTGGAGATTGAAGTAGATAGTTGTAGATGACACCTCCGGCCACAGTGTGGAGTTGTTTAGCCAAAAGGATTCTGGTAAGCTAAACGAGTATTAAATAAATTTAATATTGGGGTTAAATTAAAATCAACTTCTCCGTTCATCAAGAGGAATACAATAATAACATCTGTTGTTGAGCGTCTTGTGACTGACATCAGTAGACACAAAACCATTTTAACACACAAAAAGAAAAATGAAAATCAAATCTTGAGAGCAGGGGTGGCAGAATGCCAGCGATACAGCTGGAGATGGTCTCTTAAACTACAAGGGCTTAAAGACAACGACAATGAAGATGTGAGGAAAGAAGTGACTGAGATCATGGGGGAGGTCTTTCCAGGTCTCAATGAGGATCTGGAAGAAAGTGTGGACATCACGCATCGTCTCGGACCAAAGCATGATGGATCTCACTGGGCTCTCATCGTCACATACGAGATGCTGTTTGAAAATGTGCACAAAGGTGCTGCAAGTTTCTCCGTAGTGCCAGAGAGAAGCTTTGGCCCCTCGTGGACAAAGCCAGGAAAGAATGAAAAAAAGCTTCCTTCCTCTGCTCTTTTGCTCTGATTGATGGGAAAAAAGTTTGACTATTTAGATGTTAAGTAGGCCTTACACATTTATCAGCACTGTTGCATTATGATAGCTGATACTATTTAACTTTATGTTTGAATATTGTTAGTTCAATATTACAAAAAATATATTACATCGTTCTCATGAAAAATATTATTTAACATTGATTTTTGAATACAGTGATCCCTCGTTTATCGCGGGAGTTGCGTTCTAAAAATAACACGCGAAAAGTGAAATCCGTGAAGTAGTCAGCTTTATTTTTTAAAATTATTTTACAATGCAATACTGAACTATAGAATAAAACCAAAAACCAAAACCTGTTTTAAAGCCCAAAATGTGTTTAAAACAATAATTTTAATATAGTAATACAAGGTTTGAACCATTGTCAAATGTTTCAAACAGCATATTTCCCAGTCCCAGCTGTGCCTCTTCGTCCTGACTCCGCCCCGCTGTAGCGTCTGTTTCTACTGAAGGCGCAGGAGTCTTTCTCCGAGAGAAGAACATTGTTATGGGTAGTTATTGGCGCTTTTTCTTTTTCTGAGCAAGAAGATTTTTATAAACGGATATGCCACCTCCGATTATATTTGAGAACTGCAATGAACGACTCTTCAAAGGGTCCCAAAGGGTCCCATTCTTGTGCCGTGCGCTGACATTGTGGGTTTTGTCACAGAGAGAAAATGCAAACATAAAGTTGGCAGAATGTACAGAAACGAAAACTGTTGACAAGTGAAAAACCAATACAGTACAGCGTCAATATTTTATTTCTAGACAACAGTAAAGCCCCTGTATTCAGAGCACAATGCACTGTAAAAATATCCGCACTATAAAAAAAATCTGTGAAGCAGCAAAGCCGTGAAAAATGTAACGCGATATAGCGAGGGATCACTTTATCTTAGAAAAAAAATTAAAAAGGTTTTGGTCATTTCTATTTGGTTGTCTTATTGTCTTCTTTCTTAAACAAACACAACCAAAGTTCTCTTTACTGCTTTAAAGAGAACCTTTTTATTAATATAGGCAAGGCAAGGCAAGTTTATTTGTAGAGCACAATTCATACACAAGGCAATTTAAAGGGCTTCACACAACAGGAAAAAATGCATTAAAATCACAAAGACATGGCACAAAATAATAGTAATTGATGTGTGGAGGATTAGGTTGGGCACTCTTGTGGCGAGGCATGGGGACATCTCTGAGTGAATGATCTGACGACCTATGACCTGGGGAATAACACCTGTTAAATCTATTACATTCCTATGATTTTGTACTGCGCATACCAGAAAACTGTTGCCTTTATGAGCTGGACTCGTCTTTGTTCTAGAGTCAGTTAGGGAGGGAGAGAACTTCTGATCGAGGGAGAGATTTTTGGCTGTGCAAGGCTAAAATAAAGATTCACCTTTGAACAAAGCAACTATGTTCTACCTTGCTTTACTTCTCTTTCATTATCTTAAGTGATTTTTCCACAACAGTTTTGGCGTCACGAACAGGATTCTCCGACCGGTATTTTGTCTTCTCAGGCCGTGACGCGGTGTTTGGCCACCTGGACAGAAACAAAGTTCCAGCCTCATTCCTCATCAGTTCAGAGAAAAGAGGACCGTCTCACAGGCCTGGGGAGGACAACACTGGCGCGAGGTCCCGAAATAAAAAGAACGAGTTGTGGTAAGTTGTTTTGTTCAAATTGTGTAGATTAGGGTTTCTTGTGTTTGATTAATCAATACCAATGAAAGTAGGGAAACTGGCATTTTGACACTGACAATTCTGTGACCTATTTTTTTTTTACATCTTAAAAGACGGGGCTGGGACTATTTTGAGGTAGTACCCTGCACCTTTTAAATTTTAGTTTAAAAAATAGCACCTTTAAATTTCTTTAAATTAAAAAGGCTTTTTCTTTTGAGAAAATTTGGAAGATTTTAAAACTATAATTTAGACATAATTATTATTGAATATAAATAATTCTACTTGACACAGTAGCCCATTGTGCCGGTGTCTAAGAGCAGCGTCATAGCAGGCGTCTGGGGAGAGGATCAGAACACACGTTGGTTAGATTGCCAGTTGGCTTTAGAGCCTGCTGTAAAGTCCAGGAAGAGCCTGGCGCACCTACCCACTGACCAAGAGCCAGTTTTAATAGTTAAAGCTTTGGTCAAGTTTTGTCTGGGACAATTAGTTTAGCGAAAGCTAAATCTAGGGAGGGGGCAGACGAGACGGGGTCCGTCGTTAAAGATACAAAAGCGCCACACAGAGGTTGGGGGCGTCGATGAGAGAGTCGTCGTGAAAAGAAACATACGCTCTGTGCAGACGTGCGCAGAGGGCAGAGAGCGCGCAGAATGGGGAAGAATCAATCTAAGAGCGATGTGCTCATCCCGGAGATACCTATTATGAATGCAATGTCAATTAAATATGGAAAACAATGTCTGGAGTGTTTGCCAATAGGGTCCAAAAAATTCGGATTTCCATCCGGAGGATCATTAAGCATGAATCAAATAGTAATATTGAAAGCAAAATTAGAAAAAACTAAAGCGGAGACATTTAAGAACAAAAAAGTGTCAACTGAAGTTGTGAGAGACATGGAGAAGCATGAGAAATTGATCAAATTGTGGGAGACTGAAGCTGAAACACGTGAGAGGAAGAGATTGTGTAAACAAAGACACTTGTAAATGAACCATTTACTGTATTAGTGCCTCCTTTGTACCCGGATCTATCTTGCTTTTCTGCTGCGCGTCTGGATCCAGACCTCGATTCGTGCCCGCCCAGTCGGTTCAAAATGCCGCATCTCGAGGGGGAGAAGGACATGGTCGAAGTTGTAATCCACACCACTCCAGATCACTGCCCACCACCCGTGCTGTACCCAGAGCCAGCAGTGGCGCCGCAAAAGTTGAGAAGCGCGCTACAGCTACCAAAAAAGCTGCTCACATGTCCCATGGTCGAAGTAGCAGGAGCGGACGGGCAGATGTACGTGTACAGGCCCTGGTCAACGGAAGATATCATGGCTATGGCAAAATCCAGTTAAAGATGATAAAGCGTTCGCGAAAGGCTTTGAAGAATTCTGCATTGAATACAGGCCGTCTGGGCTGGAATGTAGAAAGATATTGGCTCAGGCTATGACGACGAGTGACTTTGTTAAAATCAAACCCAACATCCCACAGAACGACCTTCGTGCAGATAAGCCAGATTTTGTGGACAACATGGGCTATATTGCTGCTATAAACACCCTGAACACTGCCATCGCCCGTGAGTTTCCACTGACATATGATCTTGTCGACTTTTATGCTACTTAAAAGACCTTCTCCAGACAGTATTAAGTTTCTTGAGTTTTATTAACAGTTTGAACATACAGGAGGCATTTTACTCAGGCACAAGAATCCCCAAGTACACAGCACTGTTCACCCATTTTTATAGTTTTCCCACTGGCTCCGCCCTAACAGAAAGACCTTGTTTTGAACATATCATATGCTGGGTGACATTTTCCTATGCCCAGAATAAAAGATGTACCGTTCATGTTCTGACATGTGTTAACGTATGGCACACAGTCTACTCATCGAACAGCTCATCTTTTGACATACTTCGACATATGGTTCACAGTCATCTTATTCTAATTATGTTGTAACTTACATGTTCATACAGTAAGAGCCAAGTATGGTAACAAAACAGCAATTAGACAGTTTTAAAAGAAAACTCAGAAATGCTAGCATAAATTGATTAAATATGTTCACAATCTCACAGCAATCCAGATGTGTGTCCAGAAGCCAAGTGAGTCCACAGATGAATACATAAATAGGCTCACCACAATATTTGATCAGCAAAGCGGCATGAAAGGCATGAAAGACCAGACAGTACATTTGAGGTGTTGCTTTGTCGGGCAATACTTGATGGACTGAACAAAGACATTGCACAAGCAGTCAAGAGCTCTTATGTGGGTGTGTAACTCGATATTTTGGCTGATCATGCACTTCACGTATGGGAGTTGGCACAAGAACGAGAGATCAAGGAGAAAAAGCATAATGCCAACACGGGCGCAGATCTGAAACAACAACGGAACTATTCTACTGCTCGTGGACGGGGACGTGGTCGTGGAGATGGAAATGAACAAAGAGGAGCGTGCTACATATGTGGCCAATTTGGACATTTTGCCCGAGATTGCCCATACCAGGACATGCAACCAGGACGTACCAGGGGTATCATCAGCAGCCATATCCGGAGCAGCAGCACCACCACGCTTACCCACCAAACGGGCCGCGGCATGGAGGTTTCGGTTCAGACTGACTGGACGGGGCGAAGGAAGGGGGGTCACAGCGCACGGTAGAAACAGCGGTAGAAACAGCGGTAGAAACAGTGGAAGAAACAACAGATGAAGCAACACATACTCAAACACCTCTACAACACGGTGATATGCATCTTACACTACTCAAACATGCTGTTTCTCATCTTGAGGCTGGAGCTGCTAAACCAATTGAAATGTATTTCAAACTGTCTCAAGGATATGCTAAATTTCCTGAGTACACTTTAAATATCAATGGCAACAAAGTTAAATTCCTAGTGGATTCAGGAGCTACACATTCTGTAGTTAAATTTGCTGCTCTCAAACAAAAGCCCGAGCTGAGTGGTAGTTTTACATTTTCACAATCAGCTTCTGGAGGTACATCCAAGGAATACTTCACCTCTCCTTTACTATGTACTGATAACAGTGGTCAATCATTTAAACATGCGTTCCTCTATTCTCACTCGTGCCCTGTCAACCTTCTCGGACGAGATCTGATGTGCAGTTTGGGCATTTGTCTCATCTCCACCTCAGATGGATTGAAGGTGACAAAATTAGAAGAGCTAAATTGTGATTCAAATTTCTCTATGGAGTTTATAGATCCAAAATCTAATGGATCTTCAATCTTCAATGGAAATTGACCCATAACTCCTCAATTGAATTGATTTATTTTGTTCAGGAAAAAGTGAAGCAAACGGATGACACTGAATTTATGGATGTAGGAGAGCTGCAGAAAATTCCTTGTATGTCCACAGAAATAGAACACAATGATGATTTGCAATGGTGTGAATGTGGGGAAGATGAACTGACTACTGACTTCTTTTATTGGGATGATAATTACTCTGCCATCTCTGTGCCACTTATTGAACATTTTAAAGAGCTAAACGTACCAAATGCGCACATGTGTATAGCACTTTCAAAACCGATTGATGCTACTTGGGGGGAAGCTCAAGATTTTGTTAAAAAGTGTTCTGTGGTGGAGGACTGGGTTGAAAGTTCTCATTTTGATGTGTCGTTTTCATGCTCCACAAAGTCTTGGAGAATGCGTTTGTCTCTGCCTGTGCAGGTCTTCCGCTGCGTTTCCATGGGGGCTGATAAGAGCCACTCTGCTACAGGAGCAGGCTGTTTCTTATCTCAGACCGGTGCAGAGGCAATCCCGGAACTCAGACAAGTCCCGGAGGAGCTCTGGGCCAAAGGTCAAACAGATGTAGGCTGTATACGTGGTTGTCAACCCGTGATTATCACCCCCAAATCTGATGTGCGTCCCTGCAGACAGCAGTATCCCCTGCGCCCAGAGGCGGTGGAAGGTATTACACCAGTGTTTGAAGCTTTAAGAGAAGCTGGGGTGATAGTTCCTTGCAAATCTGGGAGGGTACGCAGTCCCATTTTTCCAGTGAAAAAAGCAGGTGAGCCTGGCGCACCAGCAAAGTGGTGATTTACAAATGACTTGAAAGCAGTAAATGAAGCTGTAGAACAAGTGGCAGCTATAGTGCCCAATCCATACACAATTTTGTCTCAAATTCCCCCGGAGGCAAAATATTTTACTGGAGTGGATTTAGCTAATGCTTTCTTTTCTGTCCCTGTTCATCAGGATTCACAGTTTTGGTTCGCTTTCGAATTTCAAAACAGGCTCTGGACTCTGACAAGGCTGTGTCAGGGGTTCATCCACTCGCCAACGTGGTACAACGCAGCACAGCGTGACTCATTGGCTCCTCTACAATTGTCAACTGGCAGTTGTATTCTTCAATATGTTGATGATATTTTATTGTGCTCTCCTACAGAAGAACAATGTAAGAGAGATACAGTGACCTTATTGACACATTTGCACGCAGAAGGCCACAAAGCGAGCCTTTCCAAATTACAATTTGCTAAGGAGGAAGTCATTTTCTTGGGTCACATGATTTCCAAGGATGGCAAAAAAATTTCTACAAAACGCATTGCAGCAATACAGAATATTCCCAAACCATTAACTAAGAAACAAATGATGTCGTTTCTAGGAATGTGTTCATATTGTCGACAATTTATTCCAAACTATTCTGTAATGGAGTCTCCTTTAAGTGCACTCATTTATGGTGAATGCCTTCGGACTCATGACAAATTGACACGGACAGAGGAAGCAGATATAGCTTTCTGTGAGTTGAAAATGGCCTTACAGAAGCCACCAACTCTGGGGTTACCTGACCCGACTAGACCATTCACACAGACTGTAGACGAACGAAACGGCTGCATGACCTCTGTTTTGCTTCGGTCACACTGGGACTCCTAGCTCCTGTCGCCTATTTTTCTGCTAAACTGGACCCAGTAGCAGCCGGCATGCCACGCTGTCTGCGTGCGGTTGCGGCATCTGAAAAAGCTGTCCTGGCCTCACGTGATTTAGTGGGTTATGCTGAGCTGACACTATTGGTACCACATGCTGTCTCTCTGATTCTATTGGAACAGAAAACTTCTCACCTTTCTGCTTCTAGATGGCTCAGATATAACACTGTTCTTCTTGAATTGCCTAATGTGACGGTGAAGCGATGCACACAGCTTAATCCTGCAACACTTTTGCCAAACCCAGACGATGGTGAACCTCATTGTTGTGTTTCTGCTATTGAACAGGTGTGCACGCCCCGACCTGATCTGACAGAGGAGCCACTTATTAACCCTGATTTGATTCTCTATGTAGATGGCTCTGCATCTCGGGACGTAGACACAGGACGGAATCGAGTGGGCTTTGCAGTGTGCTCAGACTGGGAAGTGCTGGAGTCAGGTCCACTGCAGACACTTCTTGGCCCAAACAGCTGAGTGAGTGGCTCTGGCGAAAGCATGTATTCTGGCAAAAGGCCAATCTGTCACCATCTATACTGACTCACGTTATGCATTTGGGGTCTGCCATGACTGGGCTGTTTCTGTGGCGGCACAGGAAATTCATGAAATCTGATGGTAAACCTATTCTGAATTCAACACAGGTTGCGGAACTCCTGGAAGCTATTTTATTGCCATCTGAGATAGCAATCTGTAAGTGTCGAGCTCACACTAATCAGGCTGACGCCATTTCACAGGGGAACAACAGAACAGATGCAGCAGCTAAGGCAGCGTCTTATTTTAACGGGACAAAATCAGATGTATGTTTTGTGTTTGATGTACTATCAATTTCAGATTCCCTCAATGCCATGCAGACCTTCGCCACCAGAGAGGAAATCTCTGTGTGGAAACAGGCGGGGGCGTGGAAAAAGGACGATGTTTGGCTTGGGCCAAACAATAAACCCTGTTTACCTAAACTTTTTTTCAGGCACATGGCGCTGATTTCACATGGCCATGACCATGCATCAAAAGGGGGAATGATTGCTGCTGTGGGACAGAAATATATGCCCAAAAGTTTTGTCAATCTTGTGCTATTTGTTTAACCAATAATCCAGGAAGAGTAAAACGAATCCCACAGGCAGCTCACCCATCACCACAAAGACCTTTTGGTCATGTCCAGATGGATTTCATTGAATTGACCCAGAGTGAAAGAAATTCTGTCTGGTTTTTGTTGATGTTTGGTCCCGGCATGTGGAAGCTTTCGCATGTAAAAATGCTTCAAGTAACGCAGTGGTCAAAGCTCTGATCACAGAGATAGTGCCACGCTGGGGAATCCCTGAAAGAATTTCCAGTGACAACGGCAGTCATTTTGTAGCTAAGGTCGTGGAGGAGGTGGGTAAATTTTTGGACATAGATCTCCGTAAACATACTTCTTATCACCCAGAATCATCAGGTCTGGTGGAAAGGAGCAACAGGACGATCAAAACAAAACTGACTAAAATATGTGAGGAGACAGGACTCTCCTGGGTTAAGGCGCTTCCACTTGCACTGATGTTTATGAGAATGAGTTCAGGCAAGATGTAACATGAGTCCATTTGAAATTCTGTTTGCTCGCCCACCCAATATAGGCTTAGGCTCACCTCCACCACGTGATTTGCCAGATTCTTCTTCGTGTGATGACTCAATGCTAGCTTATTGCAAAGAATTGGATGCACTGTTGTCCTCTATTTCTGTGTAGGTGAAAACTGCTCTCCCGAACGCAGCCGAAGCTGTGCTTCACGGCTTCAAACCAGGGGACCGGATCCTGGTCAGAGAGCTGAGGCGTAAGCACTGGAGATCAAAGCGCTGGTTGGGACCTTATCAATTCAGTTTCAGTTTCAGTTTAGTTTATTAGGACAATGTGCTGTTTCATTAAAAATATGTCTGCACCAGATTTAGCTTCAAGCTAATTTCCATCTGCAAGTCCTTCTCATCACCGACACCGCAGTGAAGATCACAGAGAGAGGCACCTGGATCCACGCGACACACTGTAGAGCCATCGTCAGCTCGCCAGCAGAGCCTGACGACACGCTGCTGTCTGTCCACCCGTGGGTCAGACACCAGAGCAAACAATGGAAGGCTGTGAGCGTCCCTGCGCTTCAACCTCGATCCCTGAGGACATCGTGGGACCATTGAATTGCAACGATCTCAATCGCGTGAGAGCAGATCATAAAGCCAGAGCCGCACCAGTGCCCACTGATCGCGTGCTCCGAGCACGTGATACTCCACCTAAGGAAGTGCTGGCACGGTCTGGTAATCACATCTACATGAAGATTTTCTTCATGGCTCCTAAACCACACCAGATTCTTCAAGAGAGGAGCCCACGGGAGCCAAGAAGCTCTAAATGGTGTTCCATCGACAAGAGAGTCGAGGTCGCCATCAGGTCACTAAAATGTAGAATTTTGGTTTATTTTTTATTGTTGACAATGTTGATATTGTTGTTCATGTTTATGCCTAGTTTAATATGCTCCAAGGGAAAACGAGGTTTAGCTCGTAATACTCGTGCTCTGCAAAAACATGCCACTCTACAGATTGAGTCTCTTACACATATTCGTAATCATACCACGGGAAATAAGGTTCTATTAGCACTATTTCCAAGCATAGGTGTGGGTAAACTGATGTTACGAGTGGACCCTCTTAGCTATCGATTAGTTTCCTTCATTAACACAACATTAGGTACCATTGAAGCACAGAAGGAAGAGATGCATGCACTTCGCGCGGTGGCACTTCAAAATCGAATAGTGCTGGATCAAATTACAGCGGCCTCTGGTGGATTATGAATTTTATTACACGAGAGCTGTTGTACATATATTCCTGCTAATGATGAAGATGGAGGGGCAATCCAACAGGGACTTATCAATTTTGCTATCATTGTGGTAGTAATCTTGATCCTATTTTCTTCTGTGATACCATGCTTACATAGAATGATCAGTAAGATGGTTTCTGCCCAATTTGTATCCATTCCAATGGAGAATCTTGACAGATCTTCATATAATGATCCAGACTGCATTTATAATTCAGATGACGAGTTCACTAACTAATAGGTTCTGTAGATTAGTTTTGAAACATTAGATTCACCTCATAGCCCAAATAAAGTAGATTAGAACTACTGGTGTTTT